>JAAGEH010002525.1:10228682-10289999 GCA_011751065.1 Lasiurus cinereus
CCCCCAACTTCCCTGCTCTGCCCAACTGGTCATCTCTAACTGCCCTCCCCTGCAGGCTTGCTCACCCTCAACTGCCTTCCCTTATAGGTCTGGTGCCTCCCAACTGCTCTCCCCTGCAGGCCTGGGCCCCGCCCCCAAACCGCCCTTCCCCGGCCCAGCCAGCCGCAACGGCCCTCCCTACCAGGCCGGGCCCCCCCAACTGCTCTCCTCTATAGGCCTGGGTCTCTCCCAATTGCTCTCTCCTGCAGGCCTGGCTTCCCCCCAATTGCCCTTCCCTATAGGTCCAGTTGCCCCCAACTTCCCTCTCCTGCAGGCCCAGTCACCTCCAATTGCCCTCCCTGCCCCCCTCAACTACCCTCTCCTGCAGGCCTGGTACCCTCAACTGCTCTCCCCTGCAAGCCTGGGTCCCCTCCAACTGCCCTTCCCTGCAGGCCCAGTCACCTCCAATTGCCCTCCCTTACAGGCCTGGTACCCCGCAACTGTTCTCCCCTGCTATCCATCTTGTATCCACATGGGGGCAGCCATCTTGTGTCTTGGAGTGATGGTCAATTTACATATTACTCTTTTATTAGATAGGATTCTCCTAGTGTTTGACAGATAGCTCTGGCTTATTTTTTAGCTTGGTTTTCTGATCTCCACTCTTTTGCTGTTTCCTTAAAAACTGGACCTCTCCAGGATTTCCTCCTAGGCTCCTTTCCCATTTCCAGCTATGCATCTTTCCTAGGAAGGCCCACCTACCACCATAGCCTCAGGTGTCATTTTTATGCTGAGGATTTGACTCTCCCAGCCAGTCGTTCATCATGTCCCACTATTTTAGACCATCCATTCCCACTGCATCACCATCCTTTCTGGCCCCAGTGTCTCCAATCACTTCCTAATTAGTCTCCCTGCTGCCATTCTTGCCTAGCTCCACGTCATCACCCAGCTGGAGTGGTCTTTTAATACCAAACATCAGGTCATGCCATTTCTCCTCCTGAAACACATTAATAAGTTCTCCTTATGTATAATAATAAAAGTGTAATATGCTAATTAGACCAGTCAGCTGAACAATCTTCCAGACGTCATTTTGAATGTCCTTCCAGATGAAGCTGTGGCAGCAGGGGCCAAGGCAGAGGAGGTTAGGGGTGATCAGGCAGGCAGGCAGAATGGTTAGGGGTGATGAGTCAGGTAAGCAAGCAGTAAGAGGAGATCAGGTAGGCAGGTAGGCAAGCAGTTAGGGGTGATCAGGCAGGCAGGCAGGTGAGTGGTTAGGAGCCAGTGGTCCCAGATTGTGAAAAGGATGTCCAACTGCCAGTTTAGAACTGATCCTGCTATGGGATAGGGCCTAAACTTGCAGTTGGACATCCCCTGAGGGGTCCTGGATTATGAGAGGGTACAGACTGAGCTGAGGGACCCGCCTCCCCCACCCCCCTTTGCATGAATTCTGTGTACTAGGATTCTAATCTGAGAATAAAATCCCAACTCCCTAACATGGCATAGTGGATGCATCCTGCAAGACCAAGGCCTTCATTCTCCCAGCTGCTGGAAGTGTTGACTTCTGATGGCTCACAGCTGAAACCTTTACTAGACAGGGTGCCACCTCATCCAAAGTTATGGCCCTCATCAGGGGAAGACCCCATCTAATCACTGGACAGTTGGAGGTGCAAAGATCTGGCTCCCTTGCTTCCATTTAGGATAGCTCTAGCACACCTTGTGGGATCAGGTGAGGACTCTTTTGTAACTGGATTGCTGCTCACTTGCTTCCTCTGCCCAGCCTGGCTTCCCTTTCTTCCTCTTAGGTGTTGTACATGAGAGGACTTCCCAATAAATTTCCTGCAAATTTCAACTCAGCGTTCATTTCTGGGGGAACGTGACCCACAGCATAAGGCTTCCATAATCTGGCTCCAGTACAATACCCGGCATAAGGTAGACACTCAGTGAGTATCCTGGATGGATTGGCTGATTGGGGCATAAATCTGAAGTGAGGTGAAGAAATCTCTTCCATACAATCAGCATCAGGCATTTGTTTAGGGACTTTAAGGAGTGTGGTCAGAGGACACGCAGGGTAGTTAATGGCAATGCAAGCCCCACATAGCTGTTTTTGTCAATAATGATGGGAACCTGAAACTGAGGTGGCACAGAGGAGGGTGGGAGAGGCCCATCAATGGCTTTCTCTGAGTGTTAATGCTTTATCAGCAGAACATTTCACTCTGAATTGACTTTTGTGTATTCTTTCTTACTCTGCCAAGCCAGGAATGAAAAAAAAACCCAAAATTTCAGGATGTGTTTTTTTTTTTGTTGTTTTTTTTTTTTTTTTTTTTTTTTTTTGCAATTTCATCTTTTTAAATGACTTGCTGTGGGAATAGCAGAGCAGATGACTCTTTAGGCAGGTTGGTACTAACACAATCTCACCAAGCAAAGAGAAATGGCAAGAGCAATGGAGAGGTGAAGTAACTTGCCTGGAGTCATTCAGCTGCAGGTGCAACAGCATTTGAATCTCATCCATCTGACTCCCCCAATCCACTCTGTCTTTTCCTGCATCATTCTTTCCAGGGTGCTCTCCTCCTCCTAGTCTTTGTCTCCTTTGGGGGAGCACCATCCCAGAGCTTCCATAGGGAGCACATGAGCCTGGTCGTTTTGTTGCAGGGAGATTTTCAGGCTCAGTAGCCTCCCTGGGAATAGTGAGAGTGTAGATCTAGAGCAGTAGTTCTCAACCAGGGGCATGTTTGCTGCACAGGGGACATTTGGTAATGTCTGCAGACACTTTTGGTTGTAATGACTGGTGTGTGTGTGTGTGTGTGTGTGTGTGTGTGTGTGTGTGTGTGTGTTATTGCCTTCTGCTGGGTAGAGGTCAAGGATGTTGCTAAAGATTCTACATGTACAGGTCAGACTCTGATGATAAAAAGTTATCAGGTCCAAGATGTTGACAGTACTGAGGCGGAGGAACTCTGATGGAGACAGATTCCTCACCTTGCCTGACCCATTAGCAGGCTCTCTGGGCTGGGCCCCTTCCCTGTGTCAGCAGAGGAACTTGGACAGCACACAGGGAAACTGTCCCATGTACCAACTCCAGCATCTTTGCTTCCTGAGAGAAGTCCATGAAGGCAGAGACAGAGATGAATGATAACATGGACATAGAAGGTTCCCTGAAGAAATCCAGGACTCAGCGGGATCCTTTCAAACTGACTCACTACTGACCTATTTCTTCCTCTTATCTTAAAAGCACAGATATGAGCCACATGGACTGTATGGAACTGGATTACACTTTTCATGGTCAGCTCTTGGGGTCAGAATTTTAGCTAACCTGGAACTATATGAGTAAAACTGTTAATAAAATTGAGCACTCCACAGTTAATCATGTGTAAGGGCCGGGGAGGTTCTCTTTGTCAGGTATTCTTGAAATCTGTTCCTGCAATTTCATGGACCAAGCATTTATAAAACTGGTTTTAATCTAACTCTGTGTGCCAGGCATTATGCTTAGGGCTTTGTGAGCATAATCTTAATTAATCCAAATACCAACCGGTGAAGTAGGCACCATTATTACATTTATTTGACAGAGGAGGAGACTGAGCCTTAGAGCAGGTAAGCGGTTTCTCTAAGGTGACCAAGTAATAAGATGTTGAGCTGAGATTGGAACCTGGTTATGATTAACTCCAGTGACTAAACTCTGAACTGGCTGCTGAAAGGCTGAGTCTGGCACTTTAATGTTTGACTTGTACAATGGTTTTCTAAAAAAGTTTCCAACAGCTAAAAATTCAATATTTTACAAAAATATCTCTTAACTCACCCTAATAAATAATAATATCTGGTAATGCTGCTCATTCCTACCTGAACAATTTGTTGGATGCTTTATATGAATCATGTCCAATCTTTATAACAAGCCTTTGCAGTTGGTATTATTTACATTTTGCAGATGAGAAAACTGAGTCACAAACTAGGAAAGTCATAGCTGGTGTTTAGATGTAGTGTTTGTTGTTGTTGTTATTAATTCTTTCCAGATGATATTTTTCCCCATTTATTTTTAGAGAGAATGGAAAGGAGGGAAGAGATAGATAGATTAGATAGATAGATAGATAGATAGAGAGGAAGAGAGAGAGAGAGAGAGAGAGAGAGAGAGAGAGAGAGAGAGAGAAACATTGATGTGAGAGACACATTGATTGTTTGTCTGCCACATGTGCCCTGACTGGGATCTGGAATGAAACCTGCAACCCAGGAATGTGCCCTTGATTAGAAATCAAACCCATGGCCCTTTGGTGTGTGGGCCAATGCTCTAACCACTTAGTCACACTGGCCAGGGTTCAAATGTAGTTTTATTTGCTTCTCATAACTCCCACCCTGACACGTATGTAAATTCTCTAGCAATTTAAATTAAACTCTCTGGGCTATCCAAGAGTACAGTTGGGAAGAAATCCATCTACCCCATTTCCTAATTATCCAGTGAAAAACTGTGAGTCTAGAAGACTTCAAGCATTCATCATTGTATAAGGCTTGGGCAACTTTAAGAAGTAGAAGCTTAAGAATTCATTTAGAATGAACATGATGAACTAAGGAGCCACTTCCCTCCCCCTGAGATCACCCCTGGCAATGCATGAGCCCCTCTCCCCAGTGCCTTTAATTAGGCAAAGCATAGAGCACATGTTCTGAATATTGCTAAATGGTTTAATGGTTGCTCTGTATTAAGAAATGTTAACGTTTTATCAAGAGGAGCACAATTAGCGTGCATCACCCAGTGGTTAATAGTAATAATAAAATGAAATGATCACTTGAAATAAAGGCTTTTATTTTCATTTCACAGGAACCATTTGTTATATGTGAAGAGGCATTATTATCTTTAATTGAAGAGAGAAAGAATGCCCTGGGTGTATTTTAAGGCCCTAATGACAAGATGATAGGGAATGGGCACAGCAGAGGGTATCTTCTGAATATTTTTCTTTGAGGCTTGGGATGGGAACAGGTGCTACATTGATCTTTCATCCTCTCTTTTTTATTCTCCTTGTCTATTTCTCTGTCATCACATTTGGCCACTCTCTCCATTACATACTAAAAGAGTTTCCAACAGCTAAAAATTCAATATTTTACAAAAATATCTCTTAACTCACCCTAATAAATAATAATATCTGGTAATGCTGCTCATTCCTACTGGAACAATTTGTTGGATGCTTTATATGAATCATGTCTAATCTTTATAACAAGCCTTTGCAGTTGGTATTATTTACATTTTGCAGATGAGAAGACTGAGTCACAAACTAGAAAAGTCATAGCTGGTGTTTAGATGTAGTGTTTGTTGTTGTTGTTATTAATAACAACAACATGATCTGAAGAGTGAGAACAAAAGACAAAGGGGCTTTCATCACTCTTGGCTGAGTCAGGAGGAGAGGAGAGTGGGAGAGAGGAGCTGACCTCAGGCCTGTGGAAGGAAGAGGGCTCCCATTTCCTGATCATCTACTTTATGCTGGGTGCCAGTGTTTTAGATACTTAGATTTGACATGCTAAACAACTCCAGGGGCAAGATGAAATTCACAGATAAGAAAACAAAGACTTCTTTGTCCCAGTGTCACAGTTCATGAGAAGTGGAGTTGAATTCAGTTTGAGGTGTTGTCTGTGATTTGGTGCCCTGGCTTGATTCTTTTAAAGGCTGCTTTGGGCTATTGTGTGTGACCTGTTCTAAGCAATGATTCTGTTTTTATATAGAGGCATCAGGGAGGAGCAAGAGGATACAAGAAGGAATTAGGGATAAACTGTATGGGACAAAAGACCAGAGACTCTGAGAGAAGATGCAAAAGGAGACTGTAACTGATCTGTATCCTGAAGCGTCAACTCTAGAACCTTACCATGGGCAGGCTTCACGCTGAGCAATGTTAGATACAGTCCTTCTTTTAATACTAAACCTGTGATTCTGGTGATGGTATTTTCTTGTGACACATGAGATAAATAAAGCTCAGAGAATTTAAGTGATTGCCCAGAACCCATAGCTATTATGTAGGAGAGTTGGGATCTGGACCCAGAAGATCCATCCCCAAAGCTCATAATCTTCCCATTGTTTTATGTTCTCACCTCTCTGAGAACTCCAGGGCAGTTCTGGGCATAGTCACTCAGAAATAATCCACACCTTTGTTCATTTAGCAAATACTTAGAGACAACATCAAATGTTGGTGAAGATGTGTAGCAACTGGAACTTTTGTATATCATTAGTGAATGCAAATTATTCTTTGGAAGTAATTCTGGAAGATTTTTGTGTTTTTGCTTTTTAAAAAGAAAACCAAACATACATTTCTCATATGACCTAGCCATTTTATTTCTAGATATTTACCCAAAAGAAAGAGAAAATGTTTATTCAGGAAAAGACTTATACAAAAATATAATATTTTAGTTATAATATGTAAAATTTGAAAAAGCTTACATATAGATCAGTAGGAGAAAGTATAAATAAACTGTATTAAACCCATACAAGGGGATGCTGCTTAGCAATTAAAAAAGCATAAAGTATAGATACATCAACAAATATGAGTGATTCTCAAGGACACTCTACTAAGTGAAATAAGCTTTACAAAAGAAGTACATGTGCATAATTCCATTTTTTATAAAGTTACTAGAGGCCCAGTGCACAAAATTTGTGCATAGGTGCAGTCCTTAGGCCTGGCCAGCTATTGAGGCATGAGAGTCTGGCATGGAAGGGCAGATCCCAGTTTACCTCTGGGCCCAGGCGGCACCTGGGTCCCCAGGCCTCCACACATCTCCCTCCACCTGAATTATCAGGCCCTGCCCAGCTCCCTCAGTGCCTGAGAGCTGGGTGGCAGCCCCCATCCCCCACCATCACCACTGGTCACCATCTGTGGGGTTATCAGTGGGGCAATTGGGCCCCATTTGCACACGCCTTGGCCTGGCACCACCCGCTCACCTGCTCCACCATCCTGCTGCAGTCGTGCTCTTGTTGGGGCCCAGTGGGGCCGGCAGTGCCTTCACTGCTGCTCATTGCCAGCGCTGCATCGCCAATGCCCGCCATGTTTCATGCCACTCCCTGGTGATCAGAACATGTCATAGGGAGTGGTTGAATTCCTAGTTGAACTCCAGTGGAGGGAACAATTTGCCTATTAGGCTTTTATTATATAGGATAGAATGGACAAACCAAACTAAAAATAGAAAACTAACTAGAGTAATGTTTGGGTTGGGGTTTGACTAGGAAAGGGCATGAGAGAATGTCTTGGAGGATAATATTTTATCTTCCCATAGAATTTTGAGTGACACAGATGAATCCATTTGACAAAACCCAATGTATTTACTTGCTAGGGTGGCTATAACGAAGTACCAAAGACTGGGTGGCTTCAGCAAAGGGAATTTATTATCTCACAGTTCTGGAGGCTACAAGTCTGAGATCACAGTGTCAGCAGGGTTAGTTCCTGTTGAGACCTCCCTCCTTGCTTGCAGATGGCCGTCTCATTTCTGTTTTGCACATGGTCTTCCCTCTGGATGTGTTTTTGTCCTATTTTTTTTTTTTTTGAGAACACCCATCATATTTGTTTAGGGCTCACTCTAATGACCTGATTTTAAATAAATTACCTCTGTAAAGACCTTATATCCAAATACAGTCACATCTGGAATATTGTGGGCTAGCACATCAGCATATGAATTTGCAGGGAGGGCACCATTCAGGCCATTACAACTAGTAAATGTACTCTTAAGATTTATACACTATACTACCCATACCCATAAATTTTCATAAAAAAAAACTGAGAATCAATATTGAACTTAATGATATGCATACTAAAGTATTTATGGAGAAATTTCACTTCAGAAAATAAGATAGATTAATGGGTGGAGAGATAATAGGATAGATATGTGATAAAGAATCTAGGTGGTAAGTATATTGGTTTTCACTTCAAAATTTTTTCGGCTTTTCTATGTTTGAGGACTTTTATAATAAAACTAGAGGTCCAGTGCATGAAATTTGTGCATGGGGGCAGGGGAGTGGGGGAGGACTAGGTTCCCTCAGCCTAGCCTGCAACCTCTCCAATCCAGGACCCCTCAGGGATGTCCTGGGCCTAAACCAGCAGTCGGATATCCCTCTCACAATTTTGGACTGCTGGCTCCTAATTGCTCACCTGTCTGATGACCTGGTCACCTTCCACTGCACCCCCTGCACTGGTCTGGTGGCTTCTAACTGCCCCCCCCCCCCCCCCCGCGGGGCCCCCTTTACCGCCCCCCCCCCCCCCACCGGCCTCGTTGCCCTCAACTGCCCCCTTCTGCTGGCATGGTTGCCTCCTACAGCCCTTCCCCACCCCCACCCCTGCCAGCCTGGTCACCCCACACAGCCTGCTGTTAAGCCATTTGGTCATCCCTCACTAACTCCCCTTCCAGCCGGGTGGTAGGCAGCCATCTTGTGAGGGCATGAGGGTTAATTTGCATATTATCTCTTTTTTATATAAGATATTGGAAAAGTATTTATGAAGCATCTAATGTGTCAGGCATTGAGTGAGGTGATAGGAATTGATAATGAATAATATAAATAAGATTTTTGTCTTAGTCCATGTGAGCTGCTATAACAAAAATACCACAGACTGGGTGGCTTAACAACAAACATTTATTTCTCACAGTTCTGGATGCTGGAAGCCCAAGATGAGGGCTCCTGGGGATTCAGTGTTTGGTGAGGTTTTGCTTCCTGGATCATGCATGGTCTCCTTCTAATTGTTTCTTCACATAGTGCAAGAGAGAAAGGAACTCTCTGGGGTCTCTTTTAAAAGGTCACTAACAACCCTAATCACCTAATCACTTCCCAAGGACTTTACTTTCTAATGTCATTATTAGGGGTTTAGGATTTCAACATATTAATTTTTGAGAGAACACAAACTTTTAGCCCATACAGTACCAATCCTCATGAAGCTGGCATTTTGAAGTAATTCATTAGCAGTTGTGGTTTCCAGTGATGAACCGCATGGGCACATTCATTTCTGAGTTGATCAGACTTAACCTGACCTTCATGTGTACCATACATTTCATGTGTATCTGCTCAGTGCTCCAGCTACACATTTCACATTTAGCTGCTCAATGAACACAGGCCTATTGGCTTTCTACCTCAGCTTGGATGATGAGTGCTACAGCAGCACCTAGTTGTGCAGAGATAATCATTCTAAGTCCAAGTGGTAAGCCACAGAAATAGCAGCAATTTATATATACCCCAGGAGTCCCTTGTGGAAAATTCTTCACCAATTATGATGTATAGTGATGAAAGTTAAAAGCAAGAATGGGAGTGGCAGCTTTATTTTATTGCCATGGGCACACTACAAAAGTAACCCAAATGGAAATGCTCATTGGAAAGCAGACTATATAGGAAATCCCAATGACACAAAGTTTATCATGGAAAAAATAGGCATTCACATAAAGCTGCAGCAATATTTTCAATACTGGCTGAACATTTCTGAATTGAAACAAAGGGATTTTTCAATATTCTTAAATGACCTTTAGGCTTATGGTTCAAATCCCAATGAGCAAAATGTTGCATTGTGTCAGGTCACAATTATACAAAACAAATAATTCTGGGAAACTTGGACTCAATGGGAAAGTAAATCTTTGTATCATGAAGTAGAAAGGGTTTCTCTATAATGTCATAACCTAGGTGGTTGAATTCTGATTTTTATTAGGCAAACTTAAGGAAGTTACTTGGCCTCTTTAGATCTCAGGGTTATTGTTGTTTTTTTAATCTATAAAATGGTAATAAAACTACTCATTCAGAATGTCCTAAGAATTTTAGGCACCCCAACCAGGACTGGAGATTGAGCCTGCAACCGAGGTATGTGCCCTTGACTGAAATCTAAGCTGGGGTCTTTTAGTCAATGGGCCAAAGCTCTTTTCACGGAGCCAAACTAGGTAGGGCAGGAATTTGAAACACTTAACACATCTTTGGTACTTAATCTAGCTCAAAGTTAGTGTTAAGAAACTAGCAATGATGATGGTGATGGTGGTGGTGATGATGATAATGATGATGATGTTGATGATGGTGGTGATGATGAGGGTGATAGTGATGATGGTGATGATGTGATGATGATGATGATGGTGGTGGCAGTAGTGATGATGATAATGATAACAATGATGATTCCTAAGGCAATGCTGATAATTACAAAAACAATGAAATAAAGAAAAGCAGGAGGACATGCAGTAGAAAATTACATACAAGTTACAAGTAGGCAGCTACTCTGTCTCTCCAAGAATTAAATGACATGAAATCAACTAAGAAACTTTGGGTGTGGGAACTGTTTAAAAGCTTGAGTTCAGGCTAAAGAAAGCCAACAGATGGAGACCATCTGTTAGCTAAGTTGCACCTGGTTTCTCCTTCATCAGTCTGGTTCATTCATAGAACGTTATGATCAATTAGTGATGCCTGCCATGGATTTGGACCAGAGACACAGCAATGTACGTGAGTTTATAGATTCTGGTGACAGTACTTCAGGCAGAGTTCTCATATTTAGCACTTGCACACTGCAAACAGAACAGAATATTATACATTTCTAATATTTAGCACTTATGTGGTCTATAATAACATCATTAACTTTATTATTATTTTGGTTTTTCTTCCTCATTAGTTTTGCGAGCAAGAACTATCTAGTTATTACTTGTTAATTGGGATATTAATAACAATGTATTATATTTGTTAATATTAATAATTAAAAATAAAAATAATATTAATAATATTACACTTAGATTTAATAATCTACTAATTATTTACTAAAATATATATTCCCTTTAAATCTCCAGTGCATAGACAATTCCTAGGTGCCCAATGAATATTTAATCAAATAAAAAATTGTCTTTGTCATACAAATTAATATTTATAATGTTTGGAGTGGTATATATTAAGAAAAACTTTTTTCCCCCCACTTATTTATTTATTTATTTATTTATTTATTTATTTATTTATTTTTTCCCTATTGCCCTCCCCACCCCCCACACATGCCCCCATCTGTCCCTCCCTTCCCCCCGCCACTGCCCTGCATCCACTGGCCATGCCCACAGACACATGCATACAAGTCCTTCGATTGATCTCCTACAGGCCCCTCTCCCCTAAACTCCCCTGCCTTCCCAGGGACTGTAGCATGACAGTCTGTTCATTGCTTCTTTGCCTCTGCATATGCTTCTCCCCTACCCCCCAATTCTTGACTTTAAAAACATCTATAGGCTAGAAATAATCCCGTAAGAGCAAAAGAAAAATGATCGAGTCCCAATTTCAATGTCTGATAGCTTTGAGTCCCAGTTTCAATGTCAAACAGTTCCTTATGTGTACATGTCATCAATGGTATCTGGATGGTGGACAAATGGTGGCAATGCTGGTCCGACCTTCCCTGGTTTGGTCCTAGGCATCCTGTAGCGATGCTCAGCTGCTAACTGCACACATGGCAAGGCGTAGTCAGCATCTTCCATCTCTGGACTGTTTCTCCTCTTGCCTTCGTGGTTGGTGCAGACCTGTCAGTTCCTTTCTGTTGCAGGAGGTCACTTGGTCTTGGAGTTGTTTTCTGAAAGTATATAAACATATTCTCTACCAAGAGCTAATAAAGGAATCTTTTCTATAAAATTGACTTGGGGTCCTTTTTATTTTTGCCTACCTGCAAAAGAAAAACTTTGGAAACCTTTCTTCCCTATGCAACTCTCTTCTCAGAGGTGAATAAAGGGAAATGAAATTTTACTCTTTAAAAAAGTTAAGTGGAGGCTATTCTGTCCCTTACTTTATAAAAATGAATCTTTGCAAAGCCCTGGTAAAAGTTGTTCCAGACATAACTTCATGACTAGGTTTGCAATTCACCTTCCAAAATTGTTAATTTGCTTCCCAAAAAGCCACCTTTGTTCTAGATCAAGTCTGGCTCAAAAAGGAAAATTTCACCAAGATTTTACATGTGAGAATGTTACAAGCTTCCTCAATTTATTTCCAATTATTGTGGCAATCCACATAGCAAGAAGGGAGGAAAATGCTTATAATACTATTTTATCTCAGGGCCTTTATTTTGTCCCTCACTATTCAAGATCTACAACATCACCAATACTAAGGTAAGACTTTTTCAGGAGGACTCTACCCAGTGCCTCAAAAATGGGGTAGTTTTCCAGTCTGGCTGGTAGCAACAGGCACTGTTCCCAGCCCTGTGTGAGTTCCAGGCACCACTTCCTCTTATCCTTTTGGGTGGATCTTTTCAAAATTTAAAGTAGCTTCCTCACACCCAGGTGCTAAATACTGCAGGGGGCCTCTGCAGATCTCCGGTTGTGCAGCTCTCTGCTCTCTAGAACTCTGTCTTGCAAAGGCAAGTTATTTGGGGTTCCCTGGATTCACAGCTCTGTCTCCTCAACTGAAATCATCCATTAAGCCTGGGCTACTTCCTTCAACACCTTCTTTGTAGATTTCTTCAGAAACGACCTCAGTAAGAGTAGCTGGAAGGAAGCATCAAGGTCAACTCTATTGTCCTCTGAGGAGCTTGTAGACATGCTTGATGCCAGACACTGCTTTCTGTGACAAAAGCTTTGAAAACACACACAGAGGCATCTGGTACAAAACAATTGCTTCTATTTTTGCCTTCACTGTCCTCTATAGGATGGGGGAGAAGTGATATGAAAGCAGTGTAGCATGAGCTGTGTTGTTAAAAACACTAGGTTCAAATGCTAGTTCCACTACTTAGTTGCTATGTGACCTAAGCCAACTTACTTAGCCTCTCTGAGTCTCAGTAAAATGGAGAGAAGAGTTACTCTTTGAAAGAGTGATTATTTGCAGAGGCAATGTAGTTGCCTTATGCTATGCATGCAACATAGTAGGTGCTCAACAAATATGATTTATTTCTGGTATTATAAGTAGATGAAGGAAGGTATCCATAGCCTGACCCTTGAGGATCTATAACTAAGGAAGTGGGCAGATTGCTTTAGAGGTCCCTGTGCTCATTATTAGCTACCGAAAAGCTTATCTCAGTGGAAAAAAACAAAAAATAAAAAACAAAACAACTGAATGAGCATAGGCAGAGAAAATCAGCTCCTCCTCCTTGGGAGGGCAGGAATCCAGGCACAGCCCAGCAGCAGGTAATGTTCCACAGCCAGGTAAAGGATGCTCCCTCATCACTGACCTTCATCTCTGCATCAGCAAAGCTGGCGATCTTAAATGAGCTCAGCTCAACTGGATCGCTCTGTTCCTGAGTGAGCACCCCACTCCCTCTCTAAGCCCGGGGGCACTAGGTGTCGCTGGCCTGGTTGGAACTCTCCTCTGACTTTAGGGAGATGAGCCCTTTCAGTGATAACTTGTGCACTGGCCAAGGCTGGATTGATTAACATGGCAGCTACCATTTACTGAGTTCTGTGTACCTTTCCACCTCTACCTTCTCTACTAATTCCTTCAACAAGCATTATGGAACCAATTCCCCCCTGGCTATTCAGGGCTCAGGCAAATTCTGTCTCCCCACCCCCACTTCTGAAAACCCTCCAAAAGCTGTTACACTGGAATAAAGGCCACATTTCTAACCATTTCCTAAAAGTTCTACTTGATATGACCCCACTCCAAACTTTTTTCTCCCCTTCTTTCCCTCCATCCTGCTTTCTATGCTTCAGCAACACTATCCTTTCTCATTCATGAACTCTTTCCTGCCTTAGGGTCTTTGTGTGTGCTTCCACTCTTGATTGGAATATTCTATGTGATTTTTGTATGTCTGACTTGGTTTTACACTTCAGGTCTTCTTCAAGTGCTAATTGCTTAAAGAGATCCTCCTCCCTGGGCATCTAAGGCTGCTGAGTGATTTTGCAGATGCTGAGCTATTGGGAGTCACTATTTTTTCCACTTTATAGCTGACATAACTGAGGCTCAGAAAAGGGATAAAGCCCCCAAAGGCCCCGAAGCATTGTGGCATTGCAGTTAAATCTAAAGGCAAGTGACTGTTCATGTTTTCTACATATTTGACTTTCTCGTTTCTCAGGGGGACCCCTTCCTCATTATCCCCCTTCTCCCTCTCTGCCTTCTTTGTCATTTTAGGATCAAGTTGATTAACATTGTACCTCCTTTGATGGGGCATACTCAGACCATGTTTTAACAGGATTTTAAACACACTTTCTAGTCTCTGCCCTTTGCTGCAGGCCAGTATGTCTATTTTTCTTATTATAAACAAGAATGGAAACAGTTTATGCTGTGGAGAGACCAAAATTGCCAACGGAAACTTGTCTCCTTTGTTAAACTGTTTGTGGAGTAAAATGGGTAGTGTTTTCTCCCCCTCAGGCCAATCCAGTATAGTGGTATATAATTATATAATGTGATGAAGCCTATTGTAACTTGGGAATTCTCTCTCTCTCTCTCTCTCTCTCTCTCTCTCTCTCTCTCTCTCTCTCTCTCCAAATTGTAATCGAGAATCTACTATAGTCTACATATTTGCCAGGGACTAGGCATATAATGGTTGAATAATATAGATATGGTTCTTGCCCTCAATGAGTTTATAGACTTACAAGGTAGCTGGATAGTAAGCAAGTAATTATATGAGTACTTACATGGTTATATTGCAGTAAGTAACAAGAAGAGTTTCAAGGTGCAATGAAAGTGCATACACAATGTGTGTGTGTGTGTGTGTGTGTGTGTGTGTGTGTGTGTGTGTGGTAAATTTGGAAATCTCCCTTGAGGACTAGTAGAATCTATCTTAATCTGACCTTGCTTACTTACGTTTTCCACCTCATCTTGTACCTACCCGCTCACTTCCTGTAAATCCAGACATGGTCTTTCTCTGAACATTGAAACTATTCCCGACTTTGGCCTTTGCAGATTCTGATCTCTGTCTGTCTCATCCTCCACTATAACTGTACAGGGCGGGTTTCTCTCCATTGGATTTAATCCCAAATGCCCAGCAAGAATTCTCTTGCCCACCTTATGTGAGAACATCCCTCTGTCACTCCCTCCAGCTTGCTTCCTTGACCCAGGTGATGTCAAGGTTACTACACACAGGCCACAGTTTGAGTTGCAAGATTCTAAGGAATTTCCTCTCAGAAGAGGAGAAAGTGTGAGGTTGGTATTTCCACCAATGGTCGCTATGATTTCAAGGAATGACATTGGGTGCTCACACTGTGGGTTCTGTAAGAAATAGCTCTGTCAGTCTCCCATCGAGAAAAAAGAAACATTCCTACACTTGCACCAAATGCTGAGCCAGGAGCCTTCCTTGGACCATTTCACCGAATCCTTAGACCATGTCTCAGTCACAGAGGAAAACCTAAAGCTTGGAGAGTTTCAGGAATTTGCTGGTGTTTTCACAGCAAGGAAGTGCTGAGCATGGATATGGTTTCTGAATTGTTTGATGCTAGAACTTCTCTCTTTCTACCATAGCCCACAGTTTCCTCTGAGGTTGTATTTTAACGCTGCCTTTTCTCATAAAAGTCAAATTGATAAAAGATGATATTCTGGGACAAAAACAGCAGAAATCTAGATAGCATCTCTGTGCAGTTTACCAAGCACTTTCCTATTTATGGCCTCATCATGAAGACAGTCTGTGGGAGGTGGGCTGGGCCAGTGGGATGGGATTCCCATTCAAATCTCAGCGGTGCTTTGAGGAAGTCACTAAACCCACCTAGTCTCCAATTCCTCACCTATAACATGGAATTACCAATACCCATCCAAGATATGCAAACATGAAATGGAAATGCAGGACCATCATCAGGCATAGAGTACGTTCCACATGGGTATTGATTACTATGAACTCTACAGTTAATGCTTATCATTACAGTTAATGATTATCATCAGTTCTACGGTCATTAGCTGAATTTCTTTATCAATGCATTGGAATGGGAGGACCCCAGGGCTATGGGTCGATGGAAGGTGAGTCAGTCATAGCCACGAATACCTGGACTTCACACACCAAGTGATCGGATGGCTTGGTTCTCACTTTCCGCTGGTTTCAAGGTGCCAAAGCTTGGAATGAGGCGGTCACACAAATGAATTGTGATGTTCTTGTGTAACTTCTGTAAGACTCCGATTATTTCTGGCCCACTAGATACTACCACAATCTGTCTAACTCAACCCTGTAGCAAAAGGGCGATTTGTTCTCATCTTTCTCATCTGAATCACAGGCACCCAGGGATTAACCTGACATGGTCTCAGGAGAAGCAGGGATGATTTATACGGATATTGGCAACATAACTGTCTCCATGACCCAGCATATCTCACGATGTTTTTCATTTGTCAAACAAATTAATCTGGATGTGTCACTTAAACACAACAGTGACGCTCACTCATAGAGCAGAGGATGGGCAGGATGGGGGAGATGTCCATTCTTCAGGCTGGAAGAGGGATCCTTGCCAAGTTTCAATGCATGCCTGATTTTTCTGTCTTTTATTGTTTTTTGATTGGTAAGAATGTGCATTATTTTGTCACCCCTTAAAATGTGGAAGCCTGGAATTGGGACATCATTCCTGAAAAAAATCATAGAGGATATTAAAAATCATGGAGGATATTAAAAATAAGTAAACATTTTTGTGCTTTTCCCTTTTAGTTACCAATCAGTTCATATAAGTTTACCTCATTTAGTTTAAAAAGAGAATTCTTATTCTGTAGCACAATTGAAAATGGAATATGACTTGTTAATATTTTACTTGGTCTGTGTCGAGTGGTTTTTAATTTCATCTTTTTTCTTTTTTCTTACTTAAAAAATAGAGAACAGTACCATTGTGCATGAGTTCTTCAACCAAAACGAACCAATTCATTATATTTTTATCATATTTTTTATAAATGAAGTTTAAATGGTTAATTATTTTCTAATATTCTAAAACATAAGGCTTTTAGCATAAAATATGGAGTTCTGGATTGAAAAAGGCTGGCAAAAACAGGGCTTGCATTTGTGTGTGGTAACATTCACCTGGAACTGAGCAAACTGTTCCATTCAAAAGGTTTGAATCCTCCAGTTTGCCACAGTCTCCATCACTCCTTATTGTCCATTACATGCAGCTTGATTATCTATTTGACCCTTGTAGGTAGATGGGTCTCTGATTCATTTTTTTCTGTGATCTTTTTTCCCCCTCTTCTCCTCTTGGATGGGTCTTGTGGTCTCTTAATTTCGCTGATCTGCTCCCACTTCTTCCTCTCAACCTTTCACCAAAATGTCAATTTTAAAGTCCCACCCTCTCTCTCTCTCTCTCTTTTTTTTTTTCCTAACTGGGCTTGGGGATGGGTGGAAATTGGAGAGTCTTCAAGTACTGTGTTAGAGAGAAAGTGAAGGATAAGACCTCTCCAGTTCAGCTTCGGTAAGCAACTTTAAGACAAAGCTTTTTTTCTGATAATAACTAACCATCCCTTAACATAATTCTACTTTAGCATGACTCTAACCGAATCTCTGTCTTTTCTCTACTTTTCCCAATCCACACCTTCTTAACTTACTAGTAGTGCGAAGAAGACCAGGATCTCAGAACAACAGTGGGTAGAAATTCATTTACTGGGAATGGAATGAGGTGGGGGGAAATCTCCATCAGTTTCCAGTATAAACTTGGAAAATATAAAAAATATTACAAAGTAACATAAATTATTCTTAAACAGCACAAAACATTGGGCACTCCAGTATATTTCTCCCAGGATGTTTTAAATTTTTTCCTCTACATACTTCAGACTAAAAAAAATACAGTTTTGCATTTTCATTATTTTGCTTGTCATTGTTGAATAAGTATTTCCCAGCGATATTAAAAATGCTCATAAACATCACTTTAATGACTGCACAACAGTCCATCATATTGATGTGTCTTCATTTGTTTAACTGGGGCTATATTACTGGACACTTGGGTTGTTTCCTGTTCTCTGTATTGTAAATAACATTGCAGAAAAACCTGCATCTCAGAATATTCCCTTGGGATCATTCTTATCAGGAGGATTTTGGGGTTAAAGGGTTAGACATTGTTAAGGTTCTTGTTAGCTTTGCCAAATTGAAGCTCATATTTTGGTATTTGTGGTAGTGTCTTAGTTGCAAAGATATTGTGATGTTTTGGTGCAGTTCTCCAAGGGTCTGGAATGTAAGAGTGATGAAGAGGGACATGGGCATTAGGATAACGGATGAGGGATGTTTGAACATTGCTTAAATGAAAGGTGTAGCCAGGTTCCGAGGTCATCCACAGAAGTGCTTTTCATTCTGGGCTAAATGATTTCCTGAAATTGGCTTCTTGTCAATTCCCTCTGCTGCAGCAGTGTTAGCCAAAGAGGGCATGTCAAATCATTTTTGAAGTCATTCTATTTTTCTACTCAAATTTTGACATAAAAATTCTTTCTCCCTTTCTCCTTCCCTTCTTCCCTCCCTCCTACCATTCTTCTTTGTTTCTCTTCTTCTATATCTGCTTCCAGTAATTACCATGTGTTGAATGCCTACAATGGGCCAGGCATTGTGCATGGCTCTTTGCATCACTATTCATTCAACTCTCTCCAAAACAGTGCCAGGGGGTCATCACCATTCTATTTTTATTAATCCTCACCAGAGGATATTTTCTCCATCGTTTCTTTAGAGAGAGTGGAAGGAAGGGGGAAACATCAATGTGAGAGAGACACATTGATTGGTTGCCTCGGGCACGTGCCCTGACCAAGGGCCTGGGTACAAGCCTGCAACCCGGGTATGTGCCCTTGACCAGAATTGAACCTGGGACCCTTCAGTCCATGGGCCAATGCTCAAATCCATTGAGCAAAACCAGCTAGGGCACTCACCATCCCTCTTTCATGAGGTGGGAAGTTGAAGCTTAGAGAGAGCTATCCAGCCAGCAGAACACTCCTGGCAGGTGAGCAACAGAACTGTATTACATTTTTGTCCCAAACTCATGCTGGTCCACCAAGCCTACCAATAAGGAAACTTGCTGACTCAGTCTGCATTGGATTAACTGGTGGGGAGCTGCCCCTTGTTTTGGTGCCTGGTTTATCAGTAATGCTGTTACCCACGGGCCTGCCAGAGGGGTTCCCATCTGATCTCCTTGAGAATAGAGGCTGGGTGTTATCATTTCTATATTCTCATTACCCAACATATAATAGGATATCTATAATATATCTTCTGCTAAAGTTCCTCAAAGTCTCACTCATATGCCTTTTTGAGACTCTTGGTTTTTTGGTCCCCATAAAGTCTAAATTTCCTGCTCATCAAGCTTCACGGCAGCTTCTGGAAGTTTTTAACCCTTTGTTGCCAACACTAGGAAGATTAAAGATCCCATACTTGGGGTGAATATAGGAACATGACAATGATAACCACATCTCAGTTCTCATGCATTACAGCATTCACTTTCCCTTAAAAACGAAAGACTGTGGAGTGGATTGGCATTTGCAAATACACACAAAGCACCCTCTTGAGAAAGTATGCAGCAGTCAATGATGGGTGAAGGGATTTTACAAGTGCTTTTCATTTTCCTCTTAGGTCTCCTTGCTTGGGAAGGGCAGGCTCCGAAAGACAGTGGTGCTAATGGGATCTGGTAGGTCACACCTGTGCCTGATAAATGTAGTTGAAATTGAGTGAGTCCAGGTTTAGATCTAGACTTTGTCATTTCCCAGTGATGTCTCCCTTTGAAAATTTCCTAATTTTTTGAGCCTCAGTTTTCTCATCTCTAAAATGTGAATAATAATTCATATCTTGAATTATTGCAATAAGGATTTGATATAATGAAGGCAATTTATTTAGCAGAGGGTCTGGCATTAACTATAAATATTATTTCTATCTATCTATCATCTATCTATCTATCTATCTATCTATCTATCTATATCTGTGTCTGTTTTATAATATTCTCTTGGCTAGGTTTCCCCCCAGTATTTTCTCTCTACTTAGTGGAATTTTCTGCAGAGGGAGAGACATTATCTGTCTTTATGTGTTAAAACCACACATACTTTCCTCATACCATTCCTCCTGCTGGCACATTCTTATACTAGTACAATGTAGAGACAAATGACAAATAAACAATAGTTAGCTAGTAATATATGAGCTGATGATGTTATGGAACAAAAATCAAGGTGAAGGGATAAAAGAGATGAGGATATATTTTGTTATTTAAAAAAATATTTTATTGATTTTTTACAGAGAGGAAGGGAGAGGGATAGAGAGTTAGAAACATCGATGAGAGAGAAACACCGATCAGCTGCCTCCTACTGGGGATGTGCCCGCAACCAACATACATGCCCTTGATCGGAATTGAACCTGGGACCCTTCAGTGTGCAGGCCGATGATCTATTCACTGAGCAAAACCGGCTTCAGCAAGGGTATATTTTAGGTAGCATGGCCAGGGAAGGCTTCTCAGAGGAGTTGGCATCTGAGCAAAGGCTTGTATGCAATGAGGGAACGAGTCATGCAGATGTTTGCCTCAAATGTGTCTATGCTGATGAGGCAGTAAGCACAGAGGTGCTGAGGCAGATGTGAAGTTGGCAGGTTTCAGAAATATGCAGGAGGTGAAGAAAGCTAAAGCAAAGTGAGTCACACAAGATGCTATATGAAAGAAAGGCAGGGGCCACCTAGTTAGAACCTTGTAGGAGGTGGTAGGAACTTAATCTGAATGTGAGACTGAGCCAGTAGAGGGCTTTGGGCAGAGAGGGATGTGGACGGACTCTCTGTACAAATAGCACACGAGCTATTGAGTGGATGGAGGGAGCCGTGTGGAAACATGGAGGCCAACTGAGGCTCTGACAATGGTCCAGGCATAAGATAATGGTGGCTCACTATTTCAATGGTGATGGTAAGAAGTGGTCAGGTTGGGCATGTGGTTTGTGCTGCTTTGTGTGAATGTGTGTATGTGAGTCTTATGCAGTGGTTTGCTGCTGCTGTTATAGCTAGTGCTGGAGTGTGTGTGTGTGTGTGTGTGTGAAAAGGGGGAAATAAATGTGACTAGACTCAGAATCACTTCACAGGAGAAGCTAGGGACAGTTCAGCCAGAGCTAGAGTCATCTAGTTAGACTTCACATTCATGAATCAAAAAAAAAAAAAAAAGAGAAATTCATCAAACCGTGTGTTCTCTGAAATGCAATATAAATTCAGCCAATGGATAAGCTAAACACCTTGGAGAAAGCATCCAGTCTCCAAGTTTGCTAATTCCATTTCCAAAATAGCTCTAACGCCTTCACTTGCTCATGGCGGGGATAATTAACACTAATGAAGTGAATGTAGAGCTCAGCCTCAGAGGAAGGCAGGGAATCCGACCAGGTTACGGACTCGCTGGCTCCTTTGAAAGGAATTGTTGAGCGACCCTTCTTCATTTGTATTCATGACGATAAGGAGCCATTTTCCTGAGGTTGGTAAACATTTCAGAGGAGCCATCCACATATTATGTTTTAGAATTTAGAATTCTTCATTCTATTTAAGGAGCTTTCAGATTTTCCCTGCTGGTCACAAATGACTAAGCATGAGCCATTATACATCTTCTATTCTTATTCTGAATATGAATTTAGGAGATGAGAAGCTAGAGAAGGAGGGAGAGGGAGGAAGGAAGAAAGGAACTAATTTATGTCTTTATGGAATAAATATTTATTGAGCACTCATGCCATAAGCCCTATTGCATGCCAGATTGTATCCAAGATACGGACAGAGGAAACATAAACAAAGTAGACAGGGTCTCTCTTCTCATGTACTTACATTCTAGTTAGGAACAAAAACAGAAAAAATATGAGTTGGTGATAAGCTTATGCAAGAATATAAGTAGGAAATGGGTCAGGGGGGAGCTGAGTGGTCAGGGAAGGTTATGACTTCGTGGCTGAGCTTCATTGTGAGGAAGGAAACGAATACATAATAACTAAAGGGAGAACATCTGAATCTAAAGGAAAGATGAGCGTAAAAACCCAGAGGAGTACAGGGACACAAGTGTGTGAGCAAGGAAGCCATGTGGCCAGTTCAGTGAATGAGCACAGGAGTTGATGGGATGAGACTGGGTTTTGGAAGGGGAAGGAGTTTGGGTTTGATTATAGAGGTAAAGGGAGACTGTTGGAATCTTTCTGATGGGGGAATAACAAGATCTGTTTTGTTTTCAAAAGCTCCTTATGAAATTATGTAGAGAATTGACTGTGGAGGGGCAAGTGAGAAGCAGGAAGACAGCAGGGAGTCTGCAACAGTTTCCCTGTTGATAGATGAAGGTGGTGGAGGAGATGAACAGAAGTGAGGGGTCAGTCACTGGCTTGAAGTGAAGTTGCTTATAGAAAAAAAACTAAGTATCTGTCGATGGATGAATGGATAAAGAAGATATCCATGAGTATCCTCTAAGACACACACACACACACACACATACACACACACTTACACAGAAATATTATTCAGCCATGAGAAAGAAGGAAATCCTGACATTTGTGACAACATGGATGGATCTTGAGGACATTGTGCTAAGTGAGATAAGTCACACACAAAAAAGACAAATACTGTGTGATTCCACTTATATGTGAAATCTAAAAACAGAGAGTAGATGGGTGGATACCAAGGGTTGAGGGTGGGAGAACAGGAGAGATATTGTTTAAGGGCATGGACTTGCAGTCAGTAGCTAAGTAAGTCCTAGAGACCTAATGCATAGCAAAGTGATTACAGACAACAATACTCTATTATAATCATCAAACTTGCTAAGAAACGAGATTTTAATTATTCCTACAATAAAAAGAAATTATAATTATATGATGCAATAGAGGTGTTAGCTAATGCTACAATGGCAATCATATTGCGATAATGAATATATCAAATCAACATACACAATGTTATATGTCACATATAATCCGATAAAAAGGTGGAGTTGACATGTTTTGCTGATGAGAAAAAGAAAAATCAAGTTGGCTTGTAAGTTTTTGGCTCATGAGAGTTGGAGGTGCCATGTATGACGCTGGGGACAGCAGGGAGAAGAACACATGCGGGGCGAGGAGAGGTAGAATTCCCCAGTGTGGGTTTGGCTGTCTTAAGACTGAGATGCCAAGTACATATTCATGTGGAAAAGTTGAAATAGAGAATGATGATGAGTCAGACTAGTAGAAAATAAGGGAGCAGAGAGGAAGGAAGATAACGAGGTGAAGGTGAAGATGCTAACCTTCTCCAATATTTTTCCTGTGGCATCTGGTACATTTACCTCCTGTCTTCATGCTGTAGGGTCCAGGGTAGAGAGTTACACTGTCCCCTCAAATGAGTGTCTTTATTCTCCTAAAAAGACCCTCTATTCTCTTTCAATTGAATTCTAGTCTGAAGTATGGCTTACGTACCCTTACAAATCTGAGTTCAAATCCGAAAATTGCCACTTCTTAGATGTGGAATATTGGGTAAGTAATACAACCTGTCTGAGCCTCAGTTTCCTCATCTATAAAATGGGAATCATAAGACCTACCTCTTAGGGTTATTGAGATGACAAAAGCTAGCCTTTATTAAGCATCTATCACACTATATCTATTATTTCATGTGACCCTCAACACAGATCTATAGGGTAATGATATTGTTGCCCCCACAGATGAGGAAGCCAAGACTCAGAGAAGTTACATGACTGGTCCAAGACTCTGCACCTAGAAACTAGGAGAGAGGAAGTGACTTTGTTTACATCAGTGTGTTTGAGATGGTATTCAAACTGGGGCAGTCATTCCTTCTTTTTTGCATAGCACCTGACACACAGAAAGGGCTCCAAAAGAGAGAGATGCTGGGTTTTCATTGCCCCTCTCAGATTGTCAAGTCCATTTACCAGTTTGCTTTCCCATCCGACTTAGTAGTTCCTTTAAGGCAGAGGTTGTGACTTATTCAAGGCTGTGTCACCTGTGCCATGCACAGAGCATTGCATTCAGGAGGTGCACAGTAAATGCGAGTTAAATGGAAAATGTGCCAGTAGAATACCCAACCAGAGTTTCTATATCAATGAGCAATGCTTCCGATGAAGCAGACGTCTTCTGTGCTTGAGACAAGAATAAGCCTAGAGTCTACAGGAAGGGAGGTGGACAACAGAACAGATATCTCGGCAAGTTCTTCTACCTCAAGTGTGTCTCTTCAAAACAGGAATGAAAACAATAAGTTGTATTTGGCATCAGCCAAGTACCCACACAAGTGCTAAACATAGCATAAGGGAGGGAAAGATTCCACGAAGCGGAACCGGAGACTTCTAATTCATTCTGCTTCCTGCATGCGAGACAGTGAGTGTGTCATGGGCAGGACAATTAAATTGAAATATGGCCCAGCTAAGCATAAGAGCTATTCTTAATGGGAAGGTCAAGAAACCTAACCACAAAGTTTTCAGGGAGGTAGGCGGAATGAGGTCCTTGAGGTGAGGTCTAATTATCTTGGCCGTGTCAATTTCAGAGCTGGGGGCTGGCCTAAAAAAACCCCAAGCCTCCAGGCTCTGGTGAGATGGTTACTTAATGATAAGGAAAATAATCAGCAGAGGATTATATTAACTTTGCAATCAGTATATGCTCCTTAGATTGCACATCCTTTCAGAAAAAGATTATGGATTGTGTCTATCTGCAGCCCTTACTTTGTGAATGCCCATGAGGATTGTGCTCCTTGTGGGGATCTATGGGCAAGAGAGGGTGGAGCTATGGTTGTCTCCCTTTTCCTCCAGCACTTCAGAAGGGAAACTCATTGTCCTGTGGCAGGAAGGAGAGCTTGGAAATGCCAGGAGCATGGCATCCCTTTTAACAACATCTCCTGGTACTTAGAGATGTGGAACCACAGAGCCGGTGCAGAGATAGCAGGGGGGGGGATATAAAGCTCTAGCCTTGCACCTGCTCCTGAGAATGAAAGGGCAAAATGTCCCTGAGGGCCCCCAGGGGAATCTCAGCTGTTTCCTGTGCTATGAATCTCAAACTCCTAGGTTTTCCTCTTGCCTCTCCTCCTCCATCCCAGTGAACCCCTGCGAGATGAATATGGGAGTGCAGGAATGGGGATCATCTCAGAGGATGCCTTGGAGGACCCCAAATCCATTTGCCTGGATTGTAAACTTCTATTCCTTCCTCTTTCCTCTCTCTCTCTCATCTCATACCATCAACACTGCTGACTTAAAACTATTTTATGATATGTTAGCTTTTATAGTAAATCAGGGGTTTTACAATCTGGTTCAAGTTCCCATCTAGCAGTCGAACCGGAGATACTTGAAATGGATGTTCACTTTTTGCTTGACTACTTCTAGGGAATGATTCTCAACTAAGGTTGCTGTTTGCTTTCTAGGGGACATTTGGCAACATCTGGAAACATTTTTGGTTGTCATGACTCAGGGAGGAATACTGCTGTTATCTAGCAGGTAGAGACCAGGGATGCCATTAAACACCTCAGGGCACACCCCTACAAAGGAATAATCTGGCCAAAATGTCAGTAGTGCCAAGGTTAGAAACCCTCCTTATAAGGATAAAGTTCAGCACCATCACTGTCCCCTCTACTCTCAGGTTACTCTGGTTAGTGAAAGAAAGGCACCTGTATAAAAGGCACGTGGCTTTGGTACAAAATTACTTGGAGAAAATCAAGATTACTCAGTTCTGGGTATAAGCAATGGGATTTTAAAAATGCCTACCAGTGCCCCTTGCTCAGTTGATAGAATATCAGCCTGCAGATTGAAGGGTCCTAGGTTCAGTTCTAGCCCAGGACACATGCCCAGGTTGAGTGCTCATTCCCCTCTCTCATCACTGATGATTCTCTCTCTCATTACTGATGTTTCTATCTCTCTCACCCTCTCCCTTTCTCTCTGAAATCAATAAAAATATATTTAAAAATAATAATCCTATATAATAAAACTCTAATATGCAAATCAACTGAACAGCAGAATGACCAGTCACTATGATGCACACTGACTACTAGGGGGCAGATGCTCAATGCAGGAGCTGCCTCCTGGTGGTCAGTGTGCTCCCACAGAGGAGTGCTGCTCAGCCAAAAGCTGGGCTCACAGCTGGGGAGCACAGTGGCAGTGGCAGGAGCCTTTCCAAGTCTCTGTGGTAGCACTAAGGCCCCCTTGGGGAATGTCTGCCTGCCACTTAGGCTTGCTCCCCATGAGTGGGCCTAAGCCAGCAGGCAGACATCCCCCAATGGTCCCAGACTGCAAGAGGGTGCAGGCAAGGCTGAGGGACATCCCCTGCCCCAGTGCACTGGGCCTCTAGAAAAATAAATCCTATATAATAAAGAGGGAATATGCTAATTGACCATCACTCCATCACAAAAGATGGCAGCACCCACAGCTGAGGCCAAGTTTCCACAAGGAGCTTTAATGAGCAATCAGCTACACCCTCCCCACCCCCATGGGGCTTGACAGAGGACCTGAGGCCATGTCCTCCACCTGGCAGGGCTTGACAGAGAACCTCAAGGTGTGCTTCCCATCCTAGTGCTGGGCTAGGGGACCTCAGGCTACACCTCCCAGCAGGTGGGGCTTGACAGGGGACTTCAGGCCATTCCCTCTGCCTTACACCAGGCCAGGGGAGCTCAGACCGCACCTACCCAGCAGGGTTTGATGGGGACCTCAGGCCTCACCTTCTGCTCTGGTACCAAGCCAGGGGACCTGAGGCCATGCCCCCCTGGCAGGGCTTGATGGGTCCTCAAGGTGTGTTTTCTGTCCTGGTGCGGGGCTAGGGGATCTCAGGCTGCTCCCCCCCACCCCAGCACCAGACTGGGGGACCTCAGGCCATGCCCCCTCCAGGTGGGGCTTGACAGGGGACTTCAGGCTGCACCCGCCACCCTGGCTTGAGGCTGGGGGACCTCAGCCTGTACCCCACACCCCAGCATCAGGCCTGTACCCCATACCCCAGCACCTGAGGTTGTGTCCCCCTGCCTGGTGGGACTTGACAGGGGACCTCAAGGTGCACCTCCAGTGCTGGGTCTGGGAACTGAGGCCATGTCCTCCACCCAGCCAGGCTTGATGGGGGACCTGAGGCTGCACTCCCCTGCCAGTAGGGCTTGATGGGGGACCTGAGGCTGTGCCCCCCTCCCAGTGCTGGTCCAGGGGACCTGAGGCTGCACTCCTCTGCCTGGTAGGGCTTGATGGGGAACCTCAGGCCATACACTCCCGTCCTGGTGTTGGGCCAAGGGACCTGAGGCTACCCCCCTGTTCAGTGGGCCTTGACAAGAGTGGGACTGGCCAGGTCTGAATCTAACCCAATGGAGGAGCAGGGAGGCTGGGTCTGGGAGTCACTCGATTTTGAGGCATATGTGGGTGAGTGGGGGCTTAACTCTGGGTCCCGTGGTGCACCCCAGACTGACAAGAGGAAGGTTTTCATATACATTTTACTGATTTTTTTCATCTATGACACTTCAGAGATGAAAGGGCAAATAGCAATATTAAATTATTTCCTCTAATTAATCCCCTTTTAATGTGCATGAATTTCATGCACTGGGCCACTACTAAATAAATAAAAAGAAATGCCTACCAGTGATACAATAGTCTGGAACAAGGTCACCCAAAGCTATTTCCAAGGCAAGTATACAAATTACCTGGGATCTGTGGGAACACAGTTGTTTCTAAGAATTGGAAAACATTATCTAAAATCTGATGTGCAGTAGATATTCAAATAAAAAAGCAGACACATAAAAAATGTAGCCTAAAGATGCACAATGAAAGGAATACAAAATGACACACATATCATTGAGAACCAGGATATACAGGCGGGGATGGGGGGGTGGTAGCTAATGAGCAGGAGATGGCAAATGGAAATGAGTTGTACAGTAGCCATGAATGCTGATTTATTATATGTTAAACATCCCTGACATTCTTTCATTCTCTCTCTCAGACACTGTTGTTGTGTAGCAGGATGAGATTTTCGCTTCTATTCTTGATGGGGAGGCCATCTTTGGAAAGACAGAATAAAAAGACTGAGGTTTCATTAGCGTAATAGTGATAACTACATTTTGCTCAGGAAGAAAGTCAGTAGTAACAAGAGAAAGATGTGTTCTAAAAAATAGCATTCTACAAATTTTTTTTTCTTAAAAAGAAGGGATTCTTTGCTTATAGATCAATGCTCTCTAAACTCTTTTGATTGTACACCCCTTAGAATTTTGGAGCATTCTACAATCTATCTGTTTATTTATAAATTGCAAACATGTATTTCTGAATTAATATATTACAAAACAGGTACAGAGCAAGACATTTAAAAAAATGATAGGTAAATATTTTCTTTATGAATTGTCCTGCTCAATACTAGTAAGTTGTTCTGCCCAACACTAGCATGGATGCTCACCTCTGGATCAAAACAGTTAACATATATTGCACTACTATGTGCTAAGCATGTTCATAGACTTTATATATATTAGCTTATTTAACACTCATAATAACTTTAAGAGGCAGGGACAATAGTCATTCCTACTTCACAGATAAAGAAATAGAGGCACAGAGAGGTTCAGCAACTTTTCAAAGGTCACACAACTAAAAAGTGGAAGATCAAGGATTCAAGCTCTCATCTGCTTTCATCAGAGGAACATGAAAGGCCTCTTCCTGTGACAGTGGAAGGAACTAGGCTGATGTTCAGAACCTGAGGGATTTAAGTAGTTCCTTCATGGCAGAGCAAGAACCTGAGAGAAGAACAGTAACAACCAAAGGGTATAAGGTTAAGGGGAGGAGAGAAAGATGGAGGCTAGAGAAGACTACCAGAAGATACCAGAGACAGAATTAAAAGGCTTTTTTTTCATTACTTTTTCTAAAATGTAACTGTTAGTATACAAAAACATGATGGATTTTTGTACATTGATTTTGTATCCTGTAACTTTACTGTATTTTCTTATTGTTCCTGATACTTTTTTTTTGGTGGGAACTTTATAGTTTTCTATATAAAGAATCATGTCATCTACAGAAAGTGAACGTTTTACTTCTTTTAAAAAATGTTTATATTGATTTCAGAGAGAGGAAGGCAGAGGGAGAGAGAGAAACATCAATGAGAGAGAAATATCCATCAGCTGTCTCTTGCATACCCCCTATTGGGGATTGAGCTCCAAACTCAGACATGTACCCTTACTGGGAATTGAACCATGACCTCCTGGTGCCTGGGTCAATGCTCAACCACTGAGCAACACTAGCCAGGCCATTTTACTTCTTCATTTCCAATTTTGATGTCATTTCTTTCTCTTGCCTGATTGCTCTGGCTAGGTCTGCCAGTGTTATTTTATATAACAAAAGCATAATATGCAAATCAACTGAATGGTTGAACAGTGGAATGACCATCAGACGACCCTTTGGGACCACGCTATAACATCCACTGACGCCAGGCCAGCCAAGGCAGGTATGATGCCATTGGTTGGGGGCCCAGCCATTGTCCCATGACCACCTGCAGAGAGAGACCCAGGCCACTAGCCAGCAGGGCGATCAATTGCAGGGTTCCACTATGTCCCAAAGAGGCAGGCCCAAACCACCAACTGGTGGGCTGCAGTAGGTGAGCGAGGCCTTCCTCTATGAGGGAAGCCCAAGTCCCAGATGCCAGAGGGACAGGCAGCTGGGGGATGGGAGGCTTATTCTTGTACAGATTTTGTGCATTAAGCCTCTAGTGTTGAATATGAATGGTGAGAATTGACATTACTGTCTTGTTCCTGGTCCTAGAGGAAAAATTTTCAGTTTTTCACCATTGGATATGATATTAGGTGATAGTTTGTCACATATGGTTTTTGTTATGTTGAGGTACTTCTCTTCTCTAGCTATTTTATTGAATGTTTTCATTATAAATATATGTTGTATCTTGTCAAATGCTTTTTCTGCATCCACTGATAAGATCATATAATTTTTGTCTTTTGTTAATGTGGTGTATCACAATGATTGGTTTGAATATGTTGAACCATCTTTGTGTCCCTCAATCCATCAAAAAATACCTATGGATAAACTTAACCAAGGATGTGAAGGACCTATACACTAAAAACTACAAGATGTTATTAAAAGAAATTAAAGAAGACACAAAGAAATGGAAAGATAGTCCATGTTCATGGATTGAAAGAATCAACATAGTTAAAATGGCCATATTATCTAAAGCAATATATAGATTTAATGCAACCTCCTTCAAAATCCCAATGTCATTTTTAAAAGAAATAGAAAAATAATCAGAAATATATGGAACCACAAAAGATGATGAGCAGCTAAAGCAATTCTTAGAGAAAATACAACTGGTGGTGTCACACTCTTTGATGTCAAATTATAGTACAAAGTAACAGTAATAAAAACAGTATGGTCTTAGCAGAAAAACAGACACACAGACAAATGGAATAGAATTCAGAAACCAGAAATGTATATGGGAAAATAACATACAAGGGCGAAAAGAAAGCTTCTTCAATAAGTGATGCTGGGAAAATGGAAAAGCCACATGCTAAAGAATGAAACTAGACTGTTACTTGTCACTATCCCCAAAAATTAACTCAAAATGGATCAACGACCTACATATAAGATCTGGAACAACAAATTACATAAAAGAAAACATAGGTAATAATCTATAGTCCTTGGTCTTAGAGAGGATTTTATGAAATTTTCCTCAAAGTCAATGAAAGTAAAAGAAAAAAAATGAATGGAACTATATCAAACTAAAAAACTTTTTGCACAGCAAAAAAACACAAAAACATCAATAAACAAAAAGGCAAACAACCGAATGGGAGAAGATATTTACAAATAATACATCCAATAAGAGATTACTATCCAAATATATTAATATACAACTCTCCCTGGCCAGTGTTGCTCAGTTGGTTGAGCCTTGTCCTGTTGCTGGTTCGATTCCTGGTCAGGACACATCAATATTTCTCTCTCTCTCTCCCTCTCCCTACCTCTTTCTATAAAAATCAATAGAAATTATTTTTTAAAAACCTTCATATAACTTAACACCAAACAAACAATCCAACTAAAAATGGGCAAAGAGGAGGAAATATGGCGACCAGCAGGAAGGTAGGGAAGGAGAATGTGTAAGAGAGTGAGGGAGCAATAGAAGTGTGTGTGTATGTGTGTGGGTGTGTGAGTGAGTGAAATAGGGACAGTTATACCCTGCAGTTCTTCCAGGAGGCTGACAATTTGGGCAATCTTAGATGGCAAAACCCCGCTGCAGCAGCAAACATTCCAGGAAGGACAACAGCAGCACAGAGTCCATGCCATCTTGAAGAATAGAACTGCTTGAGACTAGAATCCTACCCTTGCCCACACCCAGCCTGGTCTCAGAAGCAAACTAGGACCCCACAGCCACACTGGTAAAAGATCTGTGATCACTACTGCAGACCCAGGGACACCAAGACTCCAGGCACCACAGCCACAGATTTCTGTGAGTCACAAAGCCAATCCCACTCCCCTGCTGCCCCCACGGCAGCGACATAGAAACTACCAGACCTCAGCTGTACAGTAAGGCTTTCTGCACAAACAAAGCAGTGGTGACTCTGCCTGACTTTGAGCCTTGGTGTTGGACATGGGAAGTTTGTTTCCTGCCATTTGTCTCCATACCCAGGCAGGGAGACTGAGCTGAATCTGAGACTATCTGTTCATCCTTAGGGAGGAAGTTTTCTGTGACCAGATCCTGCAGCCACGCAGGACAGAGAGACAGCACTGAACTTGAGCCTGGACTTGTGAACTCTGGGAATTTGTTTCCCAAGACTCATCTCCACGCCCAGTCAGGGAGGCAGTCCTGAATTTGAGCATAGGTGCACGACCTTGGGGAGATTGTTTACTGCGACCAGATCCTGCACTCACACAGGGAGATAGCACTGAATTTGAGCCTGGGGGTGCAAACCCAGGGTGATTGTTTCCCTTTAACAGACCCTGCACCTTAGCAGAGAGGCTGCATTAAATTTGAACCTGGATGTGTGAACTCGGAGAGTTTGTTCCCCATGACAAAACCCTGTGCCCACACAAGGTGGCAGCACTGAATTTGAGCCTGGTTGCATGAACATGGGGAGTTTGTTTTCCACTGTGCACACACACGTGACCAGATCCCACATCCACACTAAGTGACAGTGCCACCTGAATTTGATTCAAGCAAGTGCACACAGAAGGCTGTTTATCACAGGGCAGAAGTGGACCTCCTACCAACATAGTGTAACCGAGTAACCCAGTCTCCCAGGCAGATCAGGGACCCTGAATCTCCATGCAAGAGGCAGTAATGAGCACCAGTGACTAGACTATTCCTCATTGCGTGTGCCTGGGATCCCTGATTCCCAGTACATTCACACTAAGAGCCACTGACTCCATCCAATTCTTGAGGCATGTGCACACAGGGACCCTGATTCTCAGTGCAAGGTAGCACCAAGCAACAGAAACTCTGATACTCAATTCTTGGCATAGACACAGGGAGCCTCTGACTCCTGACACACTATAGGGGACTTTGATTTTTCGCACACACTAGTGGGTCTTCTGTTTCAATGTGGCACAGGCCACACTAAGTCCCTGATTCGAGGTGCATACACGAGGCCATACTAAGCACTTGTGACTCTGACCCAGGGCAAGTGTGGCTCCCATCAACGCACAGCAACCACACATCTTGGTGTCAGAGCTCCTCAGTGACACTTGAAGGATGCAAAACTCCCACTGTACATGGCCCAGGCCCCTGTAACTTGACATTTGAACCTGCTGGTGATAGTCAGAATGGGGAGACAATGAAGCAATCCCCAGAAGAAAGAAAAGGAGGAATCACCAAGAAAGGAAATAAGTGAAACAGAAGGATGCAACATGTCAGAAAAAGAATTCAGAGTAATGGTCATACAGTTTATACACTGGATGGATGAAAAAAGTCAACAACCTATGCAAAAATCAGAAAGAAATGAAAAATGATATAGCTACAATCAAAAACATCATGGAAGGTTTAAACAGTAGACTAGAAGAAGCAGAGGACTGAATTAGTGAGTTAGAAGATCAGGTACAGAAACAAGCCCAATCTGAACAGAAACTAGAGAAAAAAAAATTAAAAAAAGGAGGAGAGCCTAAAGGAGCTTTGGGATGTGCAAAACAAAATAACATATATATAATAGGGCTGCCAGAAGGACAAGAAGAGCAGCAGGAATTAGAAAATTTATTTGAAGAAATAATGACAGAAAACTTCCTTAATATGGGGAAGAAAAAAGTTACCCAAGTAAAGAAAGTCCCAAGTAAGATGAATCCCAAAAGACCCACACCAAGACAAGCCATAATTACAATGGCAAATGATATTGACAGCTAGAGAATTTTAAGGCTGCAAGAGAGAGACAAGAAAGTTATCTACAAAGGATCCCCCATAAGATTATCAAATGATTTCTCAACAGAAACACATCAAGCTAGAAGGGAATGGAAGGATATATACAGAGTGATGCAAAGCAAGATATTGAATCCAAGAATACTCTATCCAGCAAGACTATCAATAAAAATGGAAGGGAAAATCAGGAGCTTCACAGACAAAAATGGCTAAGGGAGTTTATCACTACCAAGCCAGCAATGCAAGAAATGCTAAAGGGAATTCTGTAAAAAGAAGAAACAAAATGGTAAGAAGGAACAGCCTCAAAAATAAAAATGGCTACAAACAAGTAGCTTTCAATAATAACTTTAAACTTAAATGGACTAAATGCTCCAATCAAAAGACATCGAGTGGCCGAATGGATAAAAAACATGACCATATATATGCTGTCTATAACAGACCCAACGCAGAACAATGAACTCACATAGACTGAAAGTGAGGAGATGGAAAAATATCTTTCAGGCAAATGGAAATTAAAAAAAAACTGGGGTAGCAATACTTATATCTGACAAAATAGACATCAAAGTGAATGCCATAACAAGAGATAAGAAAGGCCACTTCATAATACTAAAGGGATAGATACAACAAGAGGATATAACCCTGATAAACATATATGCACCCAATGGAGGAGCACCCAAATACATAAAAAAATTTCCTAGAAGATATAAAGAGAGAGATCGACAACAATATAATCATAGTAGGGGACTTTAATACACCATTGACATCATTGGATAAATCCTCTAGACAAAAATCAGCCAAGAAACAACAATCCTAAATGACTCACTAGATCAGATGGACTTAATTGACATCTTCAGAACATTTCACCCCAAAGCTGCGGAATATACACTCTTCTCAAGTGCACATGGGGGACATTTTCAAAACTGGACCACATACTGGGTCACAAGCAATGTCTCCCCAAATTCAAGAAGATTGAAATCATACCAAACATCTTTTCAGACCACAATGGCATAATATTAGAAATAAACTATAATAAAAACAATCCAAAACACTAAAAAACTTGGAAGCTGAATAGCATGTTATTAAATATTGATTGGGTTACTAATGAGATCAAATAAGAAATTAAAAACATTCTGGAAACTAATGACAATAAAAATACAACAATCCAAAACCTATGGGACACAATGAAAGCAGTCCTGAGAAGGAAGTTTATAGCTCTACAGGCCTACCTCAAAAAACAAGAAAAAATGGTAGTAAATCATCTAATGCTACAACTCAAAGAATTAGAAAGAGAACAATAAGAAAAGCCCAGAGTGAGCAGAAGGAAGGGGATAATCAAGATTAGAGTAGAAATAAATGACATAGAGACAAAAAAAAAAAATACAAAAGATCAACAAAACCAAGAGCTGGTTCTTTGAAAGAATAAACAAGATTGATAAACCTTTAGCCAGGCTCACCAAGAAGCAAAGAGAAAGGACTGAAATAAACAAAATAAAAAATGTTAGAGGCAAAATAACAACAACAAAAAACCCCACAGAAATACAAAGGACTGTTAAAAAAGTATTATGAACAACTCTAATCCAACAAACTAGACAACCTGAAACAAATAGACATATTCCTAAAAAAATACAACCTTCCAAAACTCAATTGGAAAGATTCTAAAAATCTCAATATGCCAATAACCATGGAAGAAATTGAAGCAGTCATCAAAAAGCTTCCAGCAAACAAAAACCCAGGGCCAGATGGCTTCACAGGACAGTTATACCAAACATTCAAGGAAGAACTAAAATCTATCATCCTCAGACTATTCCAAAAAATGCAAGAGGAAGGAATACTTCCAAATTCATTCTATGAAGCCAGCATCACCCTAATACCAAAACCAGATAAAGACAGCACAATGAAAGAGAATTACAGGTCAATATCCTTCAAGAACATAGATGCCAAAATCCTCAACAAAATTCTAGCAAATCGGATCCAGCAGTACATCAGAAAGATCATACACCACGACCAAGGATTTATCCTAGGGATGGTACAATATCTGCAAATTAATAAACGTGATACATCACATAAACAAATTGAGGGATAAAAATCACATAGTCATATCAATTGATGTAGAAAAAGTATTTCACAAAATCAAACACCCTTTCTTGATAAAAATTCTCAGCAAGGTGGGAATAGAAGGATCATACCTCAACATAATAAAAGCCATATATGTAAAACCCACAGCCAGCATCATACTGAATGGACAAAAACTAAAGCCATTTCCCTTAAAAACAGGAACAAGACAGGGATGCCCTCTTGTTTGACATAGTACTGGAGGTACTAGCCATTACTATCATACAAGAAGAAGAAATAGAAGGTATCCAAATTGGAAAAGAAAATGTAAAACCGCCCTTATTCACAGACAACATGATACTGTACATAGAAAACCCTAAAAACTCCATTAAAAATTATTAGACTTGATAAAAAAATATTCGGCAATGTAGCAGGATACAGAATTAATGCCAAGAAATTTATGGCATTTCTATATACCAATAGTGAACTTACAGAAAGAGAGACTAAAAAAGCAATCCCATTTACCACTGCACCAAAAATATTAAGATACCCAGGAATAAACTTAACTAAAGAGGTAAAAGACCTAGATGCAAAAAATTACAGGACACTGAAAAAAGAGAGAGAGAAAGATATAAATAGATGGAAGAACATACTGTCTTCATGGATTGGTAAATTCAACATCATCAAAATGTCCACACTACCCAAAGCAATCTATGGATTCAATGCAATCCCCATTAAAATACTAATAGCATATTTTCACAGATCTAGAACGAACTCTCCAAAAACTCATCTGGAATAAAAAAAGACCTTGAATAGCTGCAGCAATCCTGAGAAAGAAGAATAAAGTAGGTGGGATCTCAGTACAAGATAGCAAGCTTTATTACAAAGCCACTGTTCTCAAAACAGCCTGGTATTGGCACAAGAACAGACATATAGACCAATGGAGTAGAATAGAAGATCAGAAATTGACCCAAACCATTGTGCCCAATTAATATTTGACAAAGGAGGCATGAACATACAATGGAATCAAGACAGCCTGTTCAATAAACGGTGTTGGGAAAATTGGACAGATACATGCAAAAACAAATGAAACTAGACCACCAAATTACACCATACACAAAAATAAACTCAAATTGGATAAAGGACTTAAACATAGACGGGAAACCATAAAAATACTAGAGGAATCCACAGGCAGCAAAATCTCAGACATATGCTGAAGGAACTTCTTCACTGAGACTGCTCCTCGGGCAATAGAAAATAAAGAGGAAATAAACAAATGGGGCTATCATAAAATAGAAAGCTTTTGCACAGCAAAAGAAATCATTAACAAAACAATAAGAAAGACCACTTCATGGGAGAACATATTTGCCAATGTTATCACTGATAAGGGTCTAATCTCCAACATCTACAGGGAATTTATACAACTCAACAAAAAGAAGGTAAACAATTCAATCAAGAAATGGGCAATGGACCCAAATAGAAACTTTTCGAAAGAAGACAGAGGAAGGCCAAGAGACATATGAAAACTTTCTCAAAGTCACTATCTGAGAGATGCAAATCAAAATGACAATGCCGTACCATCTCACACCTGTCAGAGTAGCTATCATCAACAAATCAATAAATGACCAATGTTGGAGAGGATGCAGAGAAAAAGGAACCCTTGTGCACTGCTGGTGGGAATGCAGATTGGTGCAGCCACTGTGGAGAACAGTATGGAGTTTCCTCAAAAAACTAAAAATGGAATTCCCATGTGACCCAGTAATACCATTTCCAGGTATATATCCCAAGAAGCTAGAAACATCAATCAGAAAGGATATATGCACCCCTATGTTCATAGCAGCACAATTTACCGTAGCTAAGATTTGGAAACAGCCTAGATGCCTGTCAGCAGATGAGTGGATTAAAAAACTGTGGTACATCTACACAATGGAATACTATGCTGCACTAAAAATGAGGGAATTCCTACCATTTACAACAACGTAGGATGGAACTGGAGAGCATTGTTCTAAGTGAAATAAGCCAGTCAGAGCAAGATAAATATCACATGATCTCATTCATCTATTGGAAATAATGAACAACATAACCTGATGATCAAAAACAGATCCAGATACAGGGAAGCATTGATCAGACTATCAAACCTCAGAGGGAAGGTAGGGGGGGATAGGAAGTAAGGGGGAGAGATCAACCAAAGGACTTATATGCATGCATATAAGCCTAACCAGTGGACACAAACAACAGGGGGGTGAGGTCATGAGTGTGTGTGTGTGTGGGGGGGGTTGGAAAGGTAATAGGGGGATGAGGACAAATATGTAATGCCTTAACCAATAAAGAAATTAAAAAAATAAGTAAATAAAAATGGGCAGAGGACCTGAACAGACACTTTTCCCAAGAAGACATAGAGACAACAGGTATGTGAAAAGATATTCCACTTCACTAGTATTATGAAAATGCAAATGAAAACTACAATGAGATATCACTTCACACCCATTAGAATGGCTGTTATTGACAAGACTAGTAATAACAAATGTTGGAGAAGTTGTGAAGAAAAAGGAACACTCAAAAGATCAACCAAAGGACTTTTATGCATGCATATAAGCACAACCAATGGACACAAGACACTGGTGAGGTTGGAAGAGGGCATGCAACAGAGGGTAGGGGAGGTTGGGGGAAGGTCAACAGGGAAAAAAAAGGAGATATATGACTACTATATGTAATACTTTAAACAATAAAAATAAAATAATATAAAAAGAAAAAGGAACCTTCATTCACTGCTGGTGATAATGTAAACTAGTACAGTATGGAAAATAGTTTGGAGGTTTCTCAAAAAATTAAGACTAGAGTTACCATATGATTCAGGAACTTCTCTTCTGAGTACCTACCCCCTGCCCCAAATTAAAAACTTTTATAAAGCTATATGTACCCCTATGTTTATTGTAGCATTAATCATGATGGCCAATATATGGAAACAACCTAAGTATCCTTTGATAAATTATTAAATAAAGAAGATGTGGTACCTATAAGCAATGAAATACTCAGCCACACAAAAAGATGAAATACTGCCATTTTCAATAGCATGGATAGATCATGAGGCAATCATGCTAAGCAAAGTAAGTCAGAAAGAAAAAGTCAAGAACCACATGAGTTCACTCACATGTGGCTTATAAAATTGAAATGAACAAATGAGCAAAGAAGACAAACAAAAACTCATGGACACAGATAACAGTAGGGTGATTATCAGAGGAAAAGAGAGACTGGTGGGAGGAGGTAATAAGGGGTGAAAGTGGTCAAATATATGGTGATAGAGGGAGATTTGAAATTTGGATGGTAAACACACAATGCAATATACAGATCATGTAGCATAGAATTGTACATTTAAAACCCACATAATTTTATTAACCAATGTCACCCAAATAAATTTAATTTAAAAAAATAAAAAAAACAACAACAACAACACACACACACACACAGAGAAAGACATTTTGAAAAAAAAAAGCAATGGAATCTTTGCATCATTTACCATGCTTCATGAATGAACAAGATTGTGAGTTAGATTGTTTTTCTGGTAACAACTTAGACCTTCCGCCTCTCCTGGACAAGATGGAAGAATTACAGTGATGAAGATTTGCATGAGTTTTCTCACAACCTTGATACTCTGACCATTCTTTTTCTCTCATGGTTTTAATGTTCTCTACCACATCCTTACTAACACGGAGAGTGCTAGAGCTAACTAAAAGAGTCAGGTAGGAACACTATTCTGTATATAAATTCATACTTAAATTTGTTTTCAATTATAGTTGATAGTCAATATTATTATATTTGATATGTTAATTCCAGATGTATAGCATAGTCAAACAATTAAGTATTTTATGAAATGATCCCTCTGATAATTCTGATACCCACCTGGCACCATACATAGTTATTGCAATGTCATTGACTGTATTCCCTACCCAATGACTATTTCATAAATACCAATTTGTACTTTTTAATCCCTTTATCTTTTCCATCTAGCACTTAAATCCCTCTCCCATCTTGTAATCCTCAACAAACACATACTTTGTATTCAAACCTTTATAGCTCTTTCTAGTTTCTTAAGCAGTCGTATAGCTAGAATGATAGCAGGTAGGATTTAGGGCACCATTTCTAAATGAGGAGCAGGGAGAGAACAAGATACTTGATTGAGATCCTATGATGTAGCCAGTGCCTAGATCTCTGTTTGTCAGGCTCTTTGCATGCTAACAGATCAGGTTTGAAAAACATCTTGTAGGTCAAGCATTTTGCAAGGGTGAACTCAGGTCAGAGCCAGTGGAAAGATAAATTTTTGTTTTCTCTTAAGCTATTGAGAAGCTTGATTAAATCAGTGTGGATATAGGTACTAGAGGTCTCTATATGGGCTGAATTGTGTCGCTGCAGAATTCATGTGCTGATAGCCTAATCCCTGGTACCTTAGAATACATTTGGAGATAGGGTCTTTGAAGAATAAGGCCGTTGGGTCATCCATCTCATTACTGTCGACTTCTTCTTTTTGAATCTTTAGTCAATTAAAGAACTACTTTTAGTTCCTACTATATCTTAGCACCAAGCTGTGCCCTGGGGCTTCAGCAGTGAACACAACAGCAAAGCCAACCTTGCCCTCATGGAGTTCATGGGATGTCAGCCTCTCCCTTTGAATTCTACACATTCTTAAGAATCTTCTCTCCTCTAACTTGGAAAAGGAAGAGACAGCAGGCCTGCTTCCTTCTGTGTTTCTTTTATTTCCATCTGACAGCCATCCTTCAAGTCTGACAGTGGAAATGGTTGTTCTTATCAGTGATACATTTATGAGTTTTGACTGTAAAATTCCCTAATTAATTTTTATAGACTCCGATTGGCATCTGAATTTGTGTGTTGAGTTACAAATGGGAGTTCCGATGAATTATCGGTGCACATTCTGCTCCCTTTGGAGAGCTTGCACTTCACACTGTATGTTGTTATTCTCCCTGCTCACCAGCAGCGTTTGCCTTGCAGTGAAAGCATTCACCTGGCATCATTGCATTCCTGGGCTATCTCCTAAGCAATCTGGCCAAGGGTCCCAAACCAACTACCTCAGCACCCCTAAGGTTACTTCTCCTCCTCCTCCTCTTCCTCCTCCTTCTCCTCCGCTTCCTCCTCCTCCTTCTTCTTCTTCTTTTTTTTTTTAGGGATGAAGGTGGGGTTTGTTTTTTATTATAAAAGAAAAAAAAACAACTGCTAAAAATATTAACAAAGGAAAGGAATACTAGTGTTTCACACTCAGAACAGACACCAGGATACAAAATGACCAGTGTTTGACCCCAGTCCTGTCCCCTGTCCTCTAAGAGCAGAGATGAGAGGGAGACAGTGTTGAAGTGAACAAGTAATTCTGCAAAACAAAGACTTCAAATCCCTACAAATATGATTGAAGTCTAAACTGAGACATGTATCTATCAAGAGCCTGATGTGGCGAAACAAATGCAGAAAAGGAGCTATAGTGAACCTCTGTTCAGAAGAGAGGAAATAAGAGAGAGGAATTGGGGGAGAGGATGAGGGAGGGAGAGAGAGAGAGAGAATTGAGAGAGAGAGAGAGGGAAAGAGAGAAAGAAAGAGAGAATAGTTTAAAGGAAGAGACAGAGTGAGATATGAGAGGGTCTGAAAAAAAGAGTTAAAGAAATATACAGAAAAGGACTGAGATAAATGATATATGGACACAGAAAAATGGAGAGAGGTGGAGAGAGAGAGACATACAGAGAAAGAGCTTTTGCATAGCCCTTCATGTAACGTGAAATTATCTGGAACAGCAGTAGATTGTATGGTGTGATTATCAGGTGCCAAACACTGATAGGCATTGTTTTCTACTTTTTGTTCAGCTCATATGATCATTCACATTCTAGAAATGCTGACACACACTAAATGGCTTGCAGTGAGACACAGCCAGTTTCTGGAGGTGCAGGTAAATGAATTCAGTGCTCAGATCCCATAGCAAGCACTTCCTCCCACTGGATCTGTGCATGAAGGGAAGTCTGGGTGATGCAGCATGACCTTTCAGAAGCATGTGTGATGCGCGATGGAGGTGTAGAGGAGAAGGAGGAATGGGAGAGTGAAGGGCATCTCAATTTCTCCCATCTCTACAGAGGTCAACCTGTGTTGTACATTGTGCTTGGGCCTTCCTGGTGACTGGTAATCCAGGAGCTCTGGAGTAGGGTAGGGGGAGGATTACTGCCTGGGAACCAAGACTCTTGGCCATTTTATGTGACATGTTACTTATTCCTTACAACAGGCCTTTGCATGTGGAGCATCATCCTTATTATATGGATAAGGGAATTCGGGAGAGGGGTTAACTAACTTAAGTTCAACATGGTGGCTTGTAGGCAGTGGAGCTGGGACTATGGCCTGAGCAGCCTGTGAGAGGAGCCCTGGCCACAGGCCCACAATGAAGCCAAGGACTGGGGCCAGTGCCAAGAGTGCACAGCCTCTGGAGGAGCAGCAGCAGTACTTTCTCGAAGCCCCTGGCTCTCGGCATCCATCATGAGAGCAGGTCAATGAATCTAAATTAATTGGAGTGCAAACCTTAGGAGATTCCCAATTCCCTCCTAAGTGCAATTAAGCACAGCAGATACCTCCACGGGTGTTATCCACCACCATCCTTGACATTAAATAGATTAGGTATTGCTTGACAGTTTCCAGTTTAATTTCTGTTCTGATGACTCCATAGTGCTGGGGTTCCGAGAAGGAAAAGGATTCATCTTCCATGTATACTTGACATTGTTTGGAACCAAAAATAATCAAAAGGTCCCCATCTTTGAGATTCAACATGGGATTTGGAAACACATCAATACGACTATCATCAGCATCAAGTGCAACAAGAAGAGTGGGTTCCAATACTAAGCTTAATTAATAGGTAAGAACATACCAGGGAGGAAAGATAAAGCAGAAGGCAAGGGCCTGGGCTGTGGAGTAGGGCAGACCTGTATTTGTGTGAACTTACTGAACTCTGCCACTTATTAGCTATGCAACCTTTGGCAATGACTACAATAACTAAAAATGATTAAACTGCTCAGAAATGCAATCTTGTTTCATATCTTGTGCTTTTATCTTTGCATGAGACATAGAAGTTACTTGAAACACAGGCTTTGCTCCTGTGCTAACAGGTAATTATTTACTCACTTTGGAGGCAAGGACTACATCAGGCCTATTTTTAAAGGTTGGGAAAATTGGGCAGAATAGTCAGGAGGGCTTTCTGGATGAGGCAGAACTTGAACTGTAGCCACCATCATCATCTTCCTCCTCCTCCTCCTTCTCATCATCACCATCATTGTTGATAGCATTAACTGCCACCTCATGAATATTAATTATGGGCCAACATGACATTAAAGGAGCAACATATTTTTATTTCTCAGAGCCAGAATCTTCTATACAATTTTATACACTGGAGCCTGAAGCTCTAAGATGGAAGGCACCTTGCCCAAGGCCACAGAGCTGGAAAACAGCGGACAGAAAAGCTCAGATCCCCTTGCCTGCAAAGTTCAGATAGACACTTTTTGTTTTACTCTTTAGCTGAATTTCTGCAATGTTTGTAGGCCCTTTCCTTTGAAATGTAATTGCACTTTACTATTGGCTTCGGTTATAATTTTCGTCCTCAGCACGATGTCTCTTCAATTGGCACCAGCTTCCCTGACTTCAGTTTATGTTATTTGTGGTCACAGTGTTCCTTCAGTCTCTCTGCCAAGTTGTTAATGGTGTATACACACATGCTTAAGTGCACCCGGGATCTCGCGGCTAGGTTTTTCTTTGATAGAGTGACACTTTCCATTGTTCTGGGAGTACAGGTCCCTAAATTATCAGAAGAGCATGTCTATTCATTGAAGCTGCATTTAATTGACAAGAACATACTGCCGTTGCTCTATCAAGGTGCATTACTCTGGTTCCAGGAACAAAGGACCTCAGTGGAGATGTCCCTCTGCCTTGCTTAACGAGATGGTTGTGTTTTTTTATAAGGAAGCCCAACATGAATCATCTCGGGTAAAAAGCAGTATGTTGAAAGGATACCGGAGTATCTCAGAGAATCTAAGGAAATGAATAATTAGCCTTCAAAAAAATAAGAAATAAATATTTAAAAAATGGTGGGGATTGGCAGCTCCAGGGACCAAAGTAAAAGAAGTTTATGGTTCATTTTTCTGGAATTCTGCAACTAAGTCCCCACAGCTGGGTTAGGTGGGCTTCTCCTTTGGCTCTACCAGCATTTCTTACCCTCAGTCATGCTTGTGCCAGTTCATAAGAACCAATGATTAAATTGTCAGGAATTCTATGAAGGAGTTGTAACACCATTGGTCACTTCAAATCAGCCATAGTGGGGGTAAGTATACCAAGGGAGTTGGCAAATGTTACAAATTAGGGCTTTCTTCCTTTCTTGGAGAGATGGTTTAGCTGCACCCCCTCTCACTGTATTAATTATCCATTATTAATCCACCATATGCATTAATTATCCAAAGTCATGCTTAAGAATCTGACTTTGAATCAGACTCTGTGGGTTTGATATTGAGCTGCATCTTAAACAAGTTTCTTACTTCTCTGAACCTTAGTTTCATCACCTGTTAGATGAGGATAACAGTTCTACACCAAACAGATTTACATGAGGACTAAGTGAGCCAATCCATGGTACTGGCCCATGGAAAATGCTCTATATACAATAGCTATTTCCCACATTGCTTTGCAATTGTCTATCTATTTGCTTACTATTTTCTGGGACCTCAATGCCCTGCACAGTTCTTAGTAATAGTAAGCACTAAAATTCTTGATTAATGGGTGAAGAAAGAAAGGGAGAAGGAAAGGAAAGAAAGAAAGAGAATGGGACTATGGGAAATAGGTCCATCTGACTCACCTGTATGTCTCCAGCATCTAGAACTGTGTCTGACACATAGTTGGTGCTCAGTGGATATTTTTTGAATGAATTGACAGATGCATACACCCTAAAGCCCAGTCTAGACCACTTTATGTCCTTCTCCTTAGTGTCAAGTGGACATCTTCCTCTCATGTATAATAGTATTTCATTCATTATTTACATTTCTACCCTTTAAATAACAAGAATTGGGTCATTTCCTACCTTTACATAACAGTCTTTTAGACATTTGAAATAAGACATCTCTTGATGTTTTTATTTCTCTGGGATGAGATTTCCAGAGTCAGTGATGGCAGGAAAGAAAAATCTATCTTTCAGGGTCAGGTTAGTAATGGCATCCTCCTGGCCTCACAGACATGGGCTTCTGAAGTTACATCTCTGGGTACAGAGCTGTCATATATGAACACTTCCATCATCTTCCCCAAGGTCTACGCAGAGTGGGTGGTCCTATAGAGATGTCTGATCTCAGCCACCTTCCTTACCTGGGACCAGAATCCCAGCACCCCATCCTCTGTGTCTCAGCATGAAGAATCAAGAAGCATTTCTTGATAAAGCTCTATTGGGGAGATTTCCCAGGAATTAATTGATTAAAAACTGGGAAAGACGAAAGTAAAACAGTAAATGTGATGCTAGTGTGGCAAAAGTTTGTCAGCTCTAAGCCTGTAATAGGCCAGACCTTTCCCCTCACAGAGTAGACTCTCAAGGGCCCCTCAGAAACCGGAGAGACAGAGCTAGCTCACAATGTGTGGGGGAAATTTATATCCTTGTCAACTCTTGGAGAGGCCTATGACATCGTCAGAAAGATTGTTTCTAGTCAGGCCAATATGGATGCAGAACCCCTGTCCAGACAAACCAGAGGGGGAGAACTTGAGGTTGTTTTCAGCATTTGTCTTCTTTATGCCATCCCTGGTGTACAGCACCTGTCTCAATGCTTTTTGTCTTTCTGGGCCAGGAGTGGCATCTGGTTTTGGAGAATCCCATTTAAAACAACAACAACAACACAACAACATAAAACTTCTACAGAGCAGGAAGCAATCTAGGTTCCTATAAAAGTTATAGAATTCCAGGCAAAAAGAATATTGAAGATTAAAGGCATATTCAAGTCATTAGGATGGAACAAAAGAAAAGTCGGTATGCTGACCTTTGGGTCTTCAAACCAAATTCCCTGGAGATGATTTTTTTGTTTTAACCACTAATTCAGAGTAATCACCAAGTTCCTTAAGCTGGGTTTGGAAACTCCACAGTCTAGTTCCAGGATCCCTATGAGGTTAATATGATTGTCTCTATTTTACAGATCAGGAAACTGAGGCACAGAGAGTTTAAGTAACATCTCAAGGACACACAGCCAGAACTTGGCAGAACCAGACTTTGAACACAAGTGTGTCTGTCTGACTCCAAAATCCATGTTCTTTGTCCTCTTCCTAGCTCCTTCTTTGGAATTTATATATCTACCATGTTCCAGACAATTCTCTGACCCCTCCAACGAAGATCTGGTACAGAATCTATAGGAAAAGGGACTTATGCACCATTTGTATCAGAGTTTTAAACTACAATGAACTCTGGTGATGGTCGCTGATTTTTCCCCCTCTCTTTTTTGAAAGGAAGGGGAATTGTTTGGAAGACTCGACAGACGAAGATCTATGGCCATCATGCAGGGCTAAGCACATCTATTCACTTTCATGTCACAGGAAACAGCGCTGTCTGATATCAAGCCCCACATTCTCTAGCGTGTTTTCCAGTGAAGCCACTTCCAGAATGCAAACTGTGTACATGGGAAGCCACTGAGGATGTGTTTCCACCCAATGTTCAAAGATGGCAAATGACTGTACACGCTCACTGGAGAGTTTGACAACACACTGGGACTCACCAGGGTGGAGGAGAAATTGCCCAACAGGGACAAGATGAAATCGTTCATCTTTGCCATCTGATGGGGAGCTAAGATGGGAAGAAGACAGGAGGGAGGTCTCTGCCTGCTTAGGAGCAGAGCGAGCACACGGTTAATGCTCATTAGATTAACTAAGCATAGCTTCCATACTAATTACAGCAGGGTTGCACGCCTTACACATAGCCCAGCGAGATGGATCCCTGATGCTTCTTTTACTGGCCCAGAGCTACAGTGCTAATTGAAGCATGTCTCACAGTGCCTCTCTGCAGGGGAAACCGGCTGCAAACCACACATCAGTGCAGACTCGCTGCCCTGCTGCTAATATTTATTCTTGGGTTGTTAAAAACAATCGGTCTAAGGAGGGGAGGGGATGCCTTTTGTTTTATTTTTTCTTTCAGAAAAAAAAAAGAACTTGTAGGCAATTAGTGAGCTCACAAAGCTAATGTCAGCCTGGACTAATTTTCTGGACACAGTATGTGGAGTTTCCCATGCTAGATTTTGGAAGTATAAGACCAAAAGGTTGGTGTGTAGGCATCAAACTTTAGGGCTGGAACAGTCTCTGCCTTTGCTAGTTCTTCTACTGCCTTCAATACCTTGAGATTTCATGAGGTTTACTTATTTGCAGGTGCTCTTTCTTGTTCTAAAATGGACCAGAAGCCAGCATGTGGTATGCTGGCACCGGCTTGTACCAGCTCACAAGAATCATTTGTTTCATTGTCAGAAATTTGTTGAGTCCAGTTAAACCACTGATAATGTCTGAGTGGCCGTGGTGAAAGTATGTCACCATGAGAATTAAAGACGGCCACAAATCAGGGCTTTCCAGTTTTTATTGGAGAGATGGTTTATTAGCATATTATCCTCCACCCCCATTAAGGAATATTCATGCATTAACTATCCATTATCAGGTTTAAGATTATGAGCTTTGGAATAAAACTAGCTTTGGGGATAGTAAAAACTGGTCTTTGAGGATTTTGAAAACTGGGATTCACATTCAGTATTATCATTTAATAACCACATGACCTTAAGCAATTTATTTAACCTCTCAAAGCCTCAGTTTCCTCAACTGCCAAGGGGACATAGACACGGCATAGGGTTATCATGTGGTCAGAATGAAATAGCTACCCAGAGTGCCAGGCATTGTTCCTGGTCTTGAAGTATAATTGACAAACACCTAGACCTTGAAAGATGGCAGCTGGTTGAGAAGGTTCAGGAGTCAGATCCAAGGGCCTCAGGAGCAGTGCTACAGTTAATGAGCAATGTCTGTCATAAGTGAGGGTGTGAGGAGTGTGAAAAAGGAGGGAGTGGTGCCCCAGGTGATGGGAACAGCATGGGCAAAGGCATAGCAGTAACAACTAACATTTAGTAAACACTTGTGACACACCAGGCACTCTTCTAAGTGACTTATAATATGTCATATTAATTTATTTAATTCTTATAAGATTCCCATAAGGGCCCTACCTGGTTTTGCTCAGTGGCCTACAGACTGAAGGGTCCAAGGTTTGATTCTGGTCAAGGGCATGTGCTCGGGTTGCGGGCTTGATCCCCAATAGAGGCAAGAGACAGCCTATCAATGTCTTTCTCTCATCATTGATGTTTCTCTCTCTCCCTCTCCCTTCCTCTCTGAAATCAATTATATATATGAATCCCATAACATAAGGATTCTCAACTAGGGGTGATTTTGCCACCCACCCTCTCCGACCCTCCTCCAGTGTATTTAGCAATGTTTACAGCCTTTTTGGTTATTATGACTATGAGTAGTTAAATGAATGATACTGGCATCTAGTGGCTAGGGGTCTGAGATGCTGCTAAAAATTCTACAATGCACAGGGCAGTTCCCATCACAAAGTGTCAAGAGTGTGAAGGTTGAGAAATACTTTAGTAAAATATGAGGTACTATTATCCCCATTCTAGTGATGGAAAAAATAAGGCACAGAGAGGCTAAAGCACTTTCTTTAAGTTATTCAGACAGTGACGTGACTTGTGGATTCAGACTCAAAGCTCATGATCTGACCCTCTGTGTCTACACAGCCTCTTATATTTAGTAAGAAAGTGGGGAGAGGAAGAACAGTGAATTCTTCTGTTACCAAACTAAAGAGGTTCATTCGCTTGCACCATTCAAAGTCCAAGAAGACAGGAATAGGAGCTTGCAGCAAAGAAAGTAAGGTTACTTTTAGGAAATGGCCCAGGTCTGGAGTCACATGTGATAGGAAGCCAAAGGATTGGTTAAAATCACTTCTCTCCCCGATATCTAGTCTCACTATGCAGACTGGGGCCAATGCAAAGTTACAGAGGCCTTGTGTCTACAGGTAAGGAAAGGTTAGAGGAAGGACCAGCAAGGCTGGGAGGAGGGGCCCAGCTGATCCAAGTGAGCCTCTTCTGCCTAGAGTTATTTTATGGGGAACGGTGTTGATATTAAAGGAAAAATTAAAAAAAAATACCTATAGCTAGTGAACATGGATTAGTTTTATCTACATTTTCAGGAACCTCTTCAGGTGAGAGCATTCCACATTTTTTTGAGGATCCATTCCTCTCCCACTCCTGGTGTGGCTCCTGGTGTTGCTTTTGACTCATGTTTAGCCAATCAGAATGTTACATCCCTGGCCACTGGTATAGAAGTCAATAGACAATGAGAGAGTCAATCTGAGAATTAGACCTAGGAATTCTTCAGGAAGCATTTGGAAAGAGTTGCTTGCTAAACTGGGACTATCTTAACCTAGAATTGCTGAGGGCCATTATTTGTCAGTACAATGGAAGAGGCTGCCTGAAAAGGGAGCCCAAACAAAGTAAAATGGAGATGAGAAATGGCGGAAGGCAGAATCTTGACCTTGCTTGTGCATCTGGATCCAGCCATGTCTGAAGCTAAAGCAGCTGGACTGATGAGGCCCTTTTGCCTTAACCAATTTATGATGAATATTCTTATCACTGAAAAAAGAGAGTCCCCATGCTAAAACAACATCCATAGTCAAAAGAGCATGTCCTCAGAGCCAAGTGAACTCTCTCACATTTGCTAGGAGAAAGAAAGTAGAAATGTAGAACAGAGCAGTAAGAGTGAGAATAATTCTAGCATGTTAAATATTAGAATTATAACTTCTGTAAACCTCCTATCTAAGCTAGCCTGGGCCAGTTACCATTGATCTTAATAATCCCACAGTATTATCTCTGTTTTCCAGCTGAGGAAATCAAGAAGCAGAGAATTAATGAATCATGCCCAACATACAACAGCTAGTTATAGAGCTGGTGTGGCTCAGTGGCTGAGCATCAACCTATGAACCAGGAACTCATGGTTCGATTCCTGATCAGAGCACATCCCCTGGTAGAGGGCATGCAGGAGGCAGCTGATCAATGATTTTCTCTTATCATTGATGTTTCTATCTCTCTTTTCCTCTCCCTTCCTCTCTGAAATCTATAAAAATATATTTTTAAAAATTTTAGCCAGCTCTGTCTGATTCCAAGTCCCACACTTTTAACTATACTCTATATAGCCTCTTGGCACACATGCTAAAGAGTCAGCATAAGAGCAGAAATGTGGGCTTACTATAAGCCAAGCACAGTGCTGGGTCCCCACACATGCCTTCTCTTTTGAGCAAAGTAACACTTAGGTTGTGGAGATTGAGAAAACAAAAGATTAAGAAAAGAAAAATCTGTAGGTGGGAAGCACAAAATCTGCTTGTCCTCATGCATGGAGCTCCTCAGCAACTTATCTATAATAATCTATAATAATAAAAACATAATATGCTAATTAGACCAGACATTCTTCTAGACCTCCTTTCAGATGACCTTCCAGATGAAGCTGGGGCTGCAAGGGAAGCCTGGATCCCAGGTGCCTGCTGGTGGCCTGAGGAAGCCAGTGCTGGCAGCTGAGGGAAGGAAGGCCTACTTTTGCACAAATTTTATGCATTGGGCTGCTAGTGTGTGTGTGTGTGTGTGTGTGTGTGTGTGTGTAAAAGGCTAATATGCAAAGTGTCCCCTCAGGAGTTCGACTGGGAGACTGGGATTTAGATAGCTTGCTATAATGTGTGCTGACCACTAGAGGGTGGTTCAGAATGAAGGTCCTAGCTGGCAGCTGGAAGGCCCCAATTGACCTTGATCACCAGCCAGGCCTAGGGACCCTACATGTGCACAAATTTCGTACACTGGGCCTCGACTATTAAAATAATTGGTCAAATGCATATTATCAGCTGCTGGAATATCCAGTGACAATGACTGTCTATAGTTTACCGTTGCATCTGGAGCTCCCAGAGGAAACTCCAAGGAAATCCATGAAGGATATGTATCCTGTCAGTCAAGCCAGTCCTAAAGAGACTGAGAGAGAGGTGGGATAGGTAGTCACATTTCAAGCACTTTGTGGCATCAGTTAGAGCAAGAATCATCAATGCACCAGAGTGGTTGATAATCTTCAAGATGCAGGCTGGCTGGAAACCTCACTGTTTCTAACTGTAGAAGAAATCTGTCTCAGCATCCAGCAGGGACAGAGCCTTGATGATCAACATGTTACTCATTAGTGAGCAATTTGTCCTGGGTTGGCATGAAAGCCGACCTTTCTTCCTGGAGGCCTTCATTAAGCACAGAATCTTTGACTGTTGCAGATTTTTACCTTCAACATCATAAATATTTAAAAGGACTTTAAACATTAGAACATATCTGATCTAATCAACTTCTTTCACTTCTATTTCTCACCTATCTATAATTTACATTCAAAGAAGACAGCCACTGCTGAGTATGCACCTGATATGTTGCTGAGTCACTCAGACACATTATTGTCTCATCACTCAGGGCCTTTGCTTATATTCTTCCCTCTGCCCGGACTTCCCTTTCCTCCCCACTTCTCTCAAATTCCCTTTCCCCCACATATTCACCGGATTAGCTTCTAGTCTTTCAAATTACAGCCAGGTCTTCCCAGGTGAGCTCTCTTGTTACACATTTTCTTAGTTCCTGGTGTTTCTTCTAAATAAATGCATCACTTTGTAATGACAAAATTATAATTATGCCATTTTTCATAGCATGAATGGTGTTTGTACATAGGTATACATGCATGGGTGTGTTTTAATTATGTAATTTTTTTATTATTTCCTATATGTTTATAGACGAATGTTCAACTCCTCTAGTACTTAAGTTCCATGAGAAAGAACTTAGTTTTTTGCTCATTATGATATTCCCAGAGCTTATCAAAGAGCCCACATGCAGTAAATCTTCAATAAATGTTTTACAATAGGTGGATATTGCTAATAAATATTATAGACAAGGAAACAGGCACATAGAAAACATTGAATAACCTGCCAAAACTTGAATCTAATCCTGTTTCATGAGCTCTGCCCTTAACCACTATGCTATCCTGACTCCTAGAAGTTGATCTTCTGTACGGCAGGGTTCAAATAGCTAAATGAGCATTGGTGGGCCTGGAGTTCAGTTTAAATCCATCTGCAAGTTTAATGCTCTTTATTGGATCTATTTACCTCCATGATCTCAGGATTCTTTTTTGTTTTTGTTTTTTAGAATTCAAAGTCCATCTCCCAAAGATCTTAGATTGTTAAGGACACATGTTGTTATTTAGTCCAGTGTTTCTCAAACTGGAAATTCACTGGAGAAAATACAAAACAAAAAAAACAACTGCTAATGTATGGGTTCCACCACCGAAAGAACTAGATTTAATTGGTTTTGGATAGGAACTGGGGTTTTGTTTTGTTTTGTGTTTTTTCTTTTTCAATGCTCCCTAAATTATTCTATGTGCAGCCAGTTTGAGAGTCACTGACCTAGATCTGCCAGCCACACTAGCTTTATCTTCTGGCACATCATCACATCCCAACCTCATCCTCCTACGAGCAGTTTCCTAAGAAGCTATGTGCTGGTTCTTTTCCTCCACAGCTGCAGGCCTCTCGTAACCATGGGCATATTATTTTTGGAACATTTATCACACCATATTCTAATCCATCACTCTGTTGCTCTCCTTTCATTTCCTTGGTGTCACCCAGGTGGGCTGATTTAGTGGAGGTCATGGACTGCTCTCATCCAATGATCTACTCAAAATGCCTATTCTATAGTAAATGTTGGCACACAAAAATGAGTTAGTGAATTAAAAATAAATGAAATGTGGAGGTGATTCAATATATTTTATATTTCTCACCCTTTCTTGTTTTAAGTGCATTTCCTAAAAGTCAAAGAATATTTCTAAGATCACTGAGAGCAAAGATTATAGTTGAGTAGCTCTGGCTCCTCATTCTTTCAAACATAAACATCAGTGCTAAAATTACCATCTGTTTTTGGAAATATTATTTGGGTTACATGATTTTTAAAAAATTATCTTACCCGGGGACATAATCTAGTTCAATGGTTCTCAAACTGGCTGCCCATTGGAATCATCTAGCAATGATAATGGTTTTCATCAAACCAATTGCACTGTGGACCCACCATGGATCATAAATTGAGGCATGTACTGTATTTCATGAGTTAACAGAGACTTTCTCAATGCATAAACCCTGAGCTCTGAACATACCTTCTCCTCCCTTTTCTTGTGTATCATGCATCATTCTACAGACATACCCTAGAAACCACAACTGACTTTCTTTACAAAAATAGGAGGTAGGAGGATGGGAATGACTAGAAAATGCTATATTTTCTGAGTTTTTCCAATATATTTTTCTTCATTTCCATATGATAAACACATTCATTATGTCTTTCATTAATTAGTAAGAGAGAGAAGAATACTTTTTTTATTTTTTAAACTTCACTTGTGGATATTCGTTTATTGATTTTAGAGAGAGAGAAGAAGGTAGGGGGAGAGAGGAAGGGAGAGAAAGAGAGAGAGAGAGAGAAACATTGATCAATTGTCTCCCATAAGCTTCCTGACCAGAGATTAAATCTGAAACCTAGATATGTGTCCTGATCTGGAATTGAACCTGCAGTCTTTTGGTGTATGGGACAATGCTCCAACCAACTGAGCCACCAGCCAGGAAAGAAAAACTTTTTTTTTTAAAGTGACTTTTTCAAATGCAGTCTGGCATGAATATTTTGATGCTGTTGTTTTGAGGATAAAAAATTTTTGAGTGTAGAAATATATTATTGATTCCTGCCTCTTCAGGCACATGCACTGTTGATTAATCCCTTCACAGCCTTACCCTTTGCTTTCTCCTCCCAAAGCAACAAATTTATAGAACTTCCAAGAACCAAAACTCTGGGATGGATATTTTGACTCTTTGTGAGCCAGCCAGACTAGAGCAGCTCAAACAATTCTGGCCAATCATGTGAGAGGCCTTAGTGGGGAAATGTAAGAAGAGCAGATTGAGTTGACAAAAAGGTCTTTGATGCTAACAAAGCACACTCCCTTTAAGGACTTGGACATCTCTTAGCATGCCTTTCTGTATTTGGACAGTGTGATGCATACCTTTGCTTTTCCATTGCAGCCCAGAAACTTGACCCTGATTGGCATAGGCAACATTATTGTTGCTTTCTTGGCTTATGTACCCAGGAATGGCCAGGGTGGAGTTATTTGCCTTAGGGACAACTGAATCCAGGACTTTGAAGATGCTTAGCACTCTTCATTTTTCTCCATATTTTTTGTCTTAAAAATTGTTGCTAGTATCACTCTTTTTCTTTGTATTTATAAAAATGTTATTAAATTTATTGGAGTGATATTGGTTAAATAAAATTATATAGGTTTCATGGTACAATTCTGTAGTATTTCATCTGCATCTTGCCTTGTGTGCTCACCACTCAAAGTCAAGTCTCCTTTTGTCATCATTTATTTGACACCCTTTACCCTTTTCTACCCCCCACCCCTATTTCCCCCTGGTAACCCCATACTGTTGTTTGTGTCTGAGTTTTTGTTTGTATTTTATATTTGTTATTGTTTTTATTTTTTCATTGTGCTACATGTATACATATCTCCCCACTGACCCTCCTCCCATGCAGACCCCAACCCCCCAGTGTCTGTGTTCATTGGTTATGCTTATATGCATGCATACAAGTCCTTTGGTTGATCTCTTATCTACTCCACCTCTCCTTAAACTTCCTGCTGTAATTTGACAGTCTGTTTGATGCTTTACTGCTTCTGTGTCTATCCTTTTGTTTATCAGTTTATAATGTTCTTTATTATCCACAAATGAGTGAGATCATGTGGTGTTTCTCCTTCATTGACTGGCTTATTTCAAAGGAAGAAAGAGGGTGAGAAATAGAAACATCAATCATTAGAGAGAATAATCCATTGGCTGCCTCCTGCACCCCCCACACTGGAGATTGAACCTGTAACCCAGGCATGTGCCCTGACTGGGAATGAAACCATGATCTCCCGGTTCATAGGTCGACACTCAACCACTGAGCCAAGCCAGCTGGGCTGTATTTTGATTTTACTTTCTCTCACTAAAGATAGTTGTCTCAAGTGGTGCTTCTTCCTTCATAAGATTCTCTGATTCAATTGCTTTCTCTCTTTTGTTGTGATCATAGTCCTCACTCAAGTGCCCAGTACCTCTGAGTTTACTGATTAGATTTTTAATTGGACTCTGGAACCAATTTCTCTGTCTCTTGGCAGATGATGTAGAAAGAACGATCTCAAGTTCAAGTCCTGGCATGGCCACTAACAAGCTCTGAACTCCTGGAAGAACCACTTGACCTCTGCAAACTTGGGTTTTTCTCTCTTTCTTTGCCCACTTCATATAGCTGAAACGAGGGTCAACTGGGAACACATATGTTACAGGCGGTTTAGTGAAGAAAACAAAATATGCTCCCTGAATATTAGTAAAGAGGCAATTCTCTGATAATCAAACTATGAAATCAATACACAATGGATCAGGGCAGAGATAGAAAAAAAAGATCAAGTTTCCAGGCTGAAGAAAAACTTAGCTAAAGTTATTAATAGCTAAAGACAACATATCTATAAAAATGCACGGGTCAGAGATAAAAATGTAAAAAGAAGAGTGTCAGAGAGGCAATTCATCCTAGCAAAGCTACTTCAGCTCACCTCTTAGGGCCCTGTGGGAGGCTCGCACAGTGTGAAATTGGTGCAGACAATGCCAGAGCCTGGCATCATTACACTTGGGCATAAGCCAATGGACCTGCCCTTGGTTGCCTTAAACCTTCTGTTTATACCCAATCCCAGGCAGGTTGAGATGAAGGAAGCATTTTTGTGCTTGACTGACCTGCATGCACTTGCACATCTTTTCTGGAGAGACAATTTGCAATGTGTAACAAGAGACTTAAAATGTTCTTATCTTGTGAACCAATAATTCTACTGGTGAGGGATTGATCACAAATTGGGATGAAGTTATATATAGGGGAATATTCATTACAGAGTCATTTATAATAGTAAAAAGCTGAGATACTCTCATTGTCTGACCATTGGGGGGCTGGGTAAATTTATTATGCATTAGTTTTAAGATCAAATACTTTTGGATAATACAAATGTCATAGGGAAATAGTTACAAACTATGCTACCTAAATAAACTTTGTATGATTTTAATCAGAAAAATTCAATAACAATAATGTCAGGTGAATTTAAGTATGATACAATACTTCTATATAACACAATCCAGAACTTAACAGGTGAATTCTGTGGCAGATATTTAAAGTATTTGGTTTTGAAAGGGACCCTCATCTAGCACCAGATGCCAGTGTGTTTGTATAGATGTATTGGTGTAAAAATGGAAGGAAATAATAACATTTCTGTATTTGCCAAAATTTCCATAATGAATATGTGTTACTTTCACCATAAAGATATATAATTTTTAATTGTGTTACTTCCCTGATTATAGATTTTCCCCTGAGGCTCATGATTATTTATGAGTCTTAGACTAATGTACTCTAGTTAAAATTTAGTGCACTCAGTCAACAGTACTGAGCTTTTTTTCCTACTTACTACCCTTTAAAAATTCCTAGATTCACGTGGCTCTCTACCATTTGCTCTTCCAACATATACCTTCCATAGGTGTACATTATGATCTTTGTTTAGCCCAGAAACCATTGTTCCTTTGCTGAGAACTGCTCTCAAACTCACCAGCTGGCTTCCCTGGCAGCAATGTTTGTGATTCTTGGAGAAGCTCATTGGATGAAGGGTGGGCCATGTGGGAACCTCTTTCCACGTCCCGTGTGGTTCAGGGTCCCCGGTTCAGGGTTTGGGTTCTGAAGGAGGCCACACGCAAACGAAATGAGAGACTAGAAAATATTAATTTGGCGATATTGGGGGGCCAGGCGGGAGCCTTCCTATAGTGGAAAGGACTGCCACTTGCTCTGGCCTTTTTCTCCCTTTTATTAAGGCTTTGGGACACACCTCTAGCCTTTAGGCGGGAAATAACAAAACAGAAATTAACATGAAACAAACAGGTAGAGGTTGCTTCAGTCAACAATGTTTCAACTAAACAGTGAGTAATTAGCTCTGACTTTTCAGAGCAGTTAAGGTTGACCAGCCTTCTGGCCTCCTGTTTACATCCATTTAGTAAGAACAATGTTTGGTTTCCCACAGGGCCAGTCACTGCACTGTTGGGAACTTGGAGTTGAACCCAGAGGCAGCCATTTTCACCTTGTAGAGCGAGAAGCAATGGAAGCTTATCTGCCAAGAAACAATAAAGCAGACAGAAAAGGCAGAGGGTGCTATGATGGTATGTGAGCCCTCCATTCTAATTAATGCCCGATTCCTTGGTGCACTGCCATCTTGGTTCTGTAATCTTATATTAAATTTGAAAGTCTACCTGTTTGTTTTAAGTTGGCCTGAGTTGGTTACAGTTATACGTGGTTCAAGAGAATTGACCATTATGTATTGCATGCTTACATTTTTCTAAGTAGGGTGTAGTTAGTTCTAACAAATGTTATTTCCCCTTATTAAAGCCAATCTGAATCCCACTCTTCCTCCATCCTAGCTCCTCTGAGAGGTCTTCCCTGGTTAACCCCATTGACACTCACCTTCCCAGTTACCCATAATTGCCTCTATCTATTCACGCACCCATCTACTTCATTGTGTGTTGGCATCTGCTATTTCATAACTGCACTTTGTAAGCATCCCAGAAGCTGACATTTTGTCTTTTCATTTTGTTTGAATACCACAACACCTACCACTCTGCTGAGCAGGAATTAGTTTCCAGAATGGGAGTAAAACTTCAGAGTAATTCTAGGGAAAAGTGGCTAAGCAAGACTTCAGCCTGTGCTGAGAACCTCACATCAGTCCACCTTTACTCTCTGCACACATATCCTGAACATGGGTGCTTTAGTGCACGGGTTGATTCAGCAAGTACAGGTGGGTATTGATGTGACACAATGGACAGAGGGAGCTTTAAGAGTGAGTCATATTTCCCATGTTTCCCATTTCTTAGCTGTGTGACCTCAGGGAAATTATTTAACTTTGCTGAGCCTACTTATTTTTGTTTATTTATTACTTAAAATCTAAAATAGAGCTAGTAATAACCTTCTCCTTAGTTATTTTTTTTTAGAATAAAATGAAATAATGCATTGCCAAATGGCATGGTACTTAAGAATGCAGGTTCTGGAGTCCAACTCTATGGATTGAAACCATGTCCCCACCACTTACTAGCTGTGAGATAAGTGGCATAACCTTTCTGTGGGAGATAGATACAATGATGGATGATAGGTCCAATATATTCAAGTCTCTCTCTCTCTATGTATATATATCCAGGCTGTTAAGTAGTCTCTTTTCCAGGGTCTCTGGGATTGGTAATAGGACAGTAGCAAATGTGAGGCAAGCAGATACTTGAGAAGTAAGTGCTTGAATCCTTTTACAGCTGAGGAACACTGTCATGTGAAGAAGCTCAGACTAGCTGGCTGGATGATGAGGGAGACAGGATGCCTTATCTCCTGGTCAATAGCCCTCAAACCCCAGACATGTGAGTGAGGCCATCCTAAATCATCCAGACATCAGCCTACCTGCAAGCTAACCAAAGTTGCATGATATAGCCCAGCCAAGATCAGCTGAGCTCGCCCAGATAAAAAACCCCACAACTGACTCAGAGAATCATGAGCTAAACGGATGCTTGATTTTAAAGGCCATTTGGGGCTAGGGATGTTTGTTATCAGCAAAAGACAACTGATACACTCTACATATCCCATTTTTCCTCATCTCACTACATAATAATAGTACTTATACTATGTAAAGTTGTCTGAGAGATAAATAAGTTGACATTTGAATAACACTTGAAACATGCCTAGACACATGGTGCCTAAATGTGCTATTTATCATTACATGAAAGTAAATACTGTTTGGGGTGCATAATAGGAACTCAATGAGTATCCATTCCCCATTTTCTCTTCAAATGTGTTCATTGATGAATTGAACAGAAATTCAAGTTGCATTTTAGGCTCATTTTTTTCAACTCTTTTTACTCTGCTAAGAGAAACCCATGGGATTTTCACCAAGATGTTTAGACTAAATCGATATAAAAGTGTCCTTCCCCTTCTGACAAGACACTTGAGTCAAGCTGTGGAAGAGACTCTGATGTGATCTCCACCCACCCAGCTCCTTCTTCTTCCTGTTCCAAGGCAGCTGTGTGATTTGTGTACAATCACCTAGGGCATCTGGGCAGTGGGCCTCTGAGATGAGCAGAGGGATTGTCAATTCTCCACATGTGCCTAAAGCTAAACTATGCTGGGGTAGGGCTCCCATTGAGCATTAAGGATATTTTTAAACAAAAGATAAGGCAAGGTGCCTATCTTAAAATTAAAGGGACTTGACAGGCAAGCAGCACAATTCTCTTTGCCTGGGCACGTCTTGGTGTAGGCAGAGAGAAAGAATGACTGCTGGAAAGTCCTGACTGATACTAAATGAGTCCCTTTCAGCCGACACACTGGGAGTTTACAATACCTTCTGCTTATGTGGTATCTGTAAATCACCTCCCAACCTCCCTCTCCCAACCCAGCTTCTGATATTTAGAGGCATTGTTTTCAATTTGCCAAGAGGTTCTTTTCTTCAGTGAGGTGTGATGAGATCTCCCAAAAGGAAAAGGTTATTGATAAACCAGGATGGTACCAAGCAGAGGATGGAGTCTACCTTGCTGACTGGTGAAAGACAGCCTCTGGTCAGATTCCACTGGACAGCTGGCAGGCAGAAGAGCTGGGAGTTAAGAGTGTTGTCTTTGAAGTCTGCCAAACCTAGACCTGAGGACTGGCTCTGCCCTTCACTAGTTTTATGACGTTGGGCTAGTTATTTAATGACTCTACACCTTAGTCTATACATTTGTAGAGTGAGAAGGCAGTAGTTCCATCAATTTGAATGTTATGCAGGTTTAATCCTATATAATGAAAGGCTAATATGCAAATCAATGCACACTGACAATCAGGGAGCAGAAGCTCAACACAGGAGCTGCCCCTGATAGTCAATGCACTACCACAGGGCGAGCGCCACTCAGTCAGAAGCTGGGCTCATGACTGGCGGGCTCATGGCTGGCAAGTGCAGCAGCAATGCCAGGAGCCTCTCCTGCCTCTGTGGCAGAACTCAGGATGTCCAACTGCTGGCTTAGACCCACTCCCAATGGGGAAAACAGATGCACAAATCTTGTGCACTGGGCCTCTAGTAAGATAATAAATGAAGGATGTTAGTATAGCACTTGAATTAGTGCTCAATAAATGACAGATACTATTAATTTAGGAAACAATTATTGCACTTTGTTGCATGCCATTCCTGTGCCAGACATTGAAGGATATAAAAAGAAGTAAGTTATCTTTATCTCAAATCAGGGACTTGGTAAACTTTTTCCATAAAAGGCCAGACAGCAAATATTTTAGGCTTTGGGGCTATATGGTCTGTTACAGATATTCAACTCTGCCATTGTAATAGAAAAGCAGCCACAGACATAAAAAATGGGTGTGGCTGTGTTCCAATAAAACTTTATTTACTGACAACTGGAGAAAAAAATGGCAGCGGAATAAACAGACATGTCAGGAGCCTTGTCACTAAGCAGACAGAGAGAACAGCTGAGGTTCACACTGAGAGTGTTTGTTAGCAAGTTAAGGGACAGTTATCCTCCAGGAGAAGGTGGGGGACTGCTGGACAGGGCTCCCTTGACCAGGCAGCCCCACTGCCATGAAGTTTATTCTCTTGGAGCCACCAGCGCGAACACGGAGACAGTGCCATCTTGGAGGGGAAAGTGGATGTTTTATGGCAGCCTGAAAAGCTACAGCTGTGGCACCCACCAAACCACGGGGGGACCCAGAACACTGCTCCCCAATCGGCGCAAATGCTCGGATTCAGAGGAGCTCCACACGCCACACAGAAAGGTCAGATTTTGCCTGGGATAAGGTGAGGTCTCTGGTCCCACAGAACAGAGAGACACGCACATTGTGGGAACTGAACCGGGGGAAAGCTGCACCTAGAGAAATCCGTGGATGTTGGGCAGGGCATGATCCCTGAATGTGGAAGGGGACCCTCAGAGCTGTTAATAGAGGGGAGCTCTAGAAAGCAACCCATTCTTCTCTGAGGCAGAAGGACAGCCTGGGAGTTATTAAAGTGTCCCAGCTGCTTGGACAGGAGCAGGGAAGGGGAAGTGCACAGACTGCACTCTTTCCTCTTCAGACCCTGGTTTCTGATTGCTAAGCCCAAATACATAGTGGAGACATCCTAAGAGACTGCAGGGGAAAATAGTTTTTCTGGAACCTGGAGATCAGAGCATAGAATAACCATCAGAGAACCAGCTCTGGGGCAACCCACTCCCACAAACTGGTATTGAGTGCTGCAGAGTAAGCATGATATAATCACAGGCTAGAGAGGACCTATAGTCTCTGAAGTCAATTCTAAAACACTGCCACCCAGGGGATGACTCACAAATTGACTCTTGGGTATTCACAAAAGAATAAAGAGATTAAGACACACTGACTGCTTAAAAACCAGGACTGGCTTACAACACTGAGCAGCAGTGAAACACAGGGAACTGCAATACCATCCCTACTGAGAAACAGGCGTGCCAAACAGAACAATAGAGGAAGTGAATGACCTCCACTATTGCACATTCAATTCTTTTATTTTTAATTACTTTTTATTTTTTCATCTTTTTTTTTATTAATTTTTATACATATCTCCCCATTGCCCCCCCTCCCTCCTAGGCATACCCCAGCCCCCCAGTGTCTATGTTAATTGGTTATGATTATATGCATAGATACAAGTCCTTTGATTGATCTCTTATCTACCTCACCTAACTTTAATCTTCCTGCTGTAATTTCACAGTCTGTTTGAAGCTTTACTGTCTCTGTATCTATCCTTTTGTTCATCAGTTTATAATGTTCTTTATTATCCTCCAATGAGTGCGATCATGTGATGCTTCTCCTTCATTGACTGGCTTATTTCACTAAGCATAAGGCTCTCCAGTTCCAACCAGGTTGCTGCAAATGGTAAGAATTCCTTCTTTTTAATGGCAGCATAGAATTCCATTGTGTAGATGTACCACAGTTTTCTGATCCACTCATCTCCTGACGGGCACCTAGGCTGTTTCCAAATTGTGGCTATTGTAAATTGTGCTGCTATGAACATAGGGGTGCATAAATCCTTTCTGATTGGTGTTTGTAATTTCTTAGGAATTTATCCTAAGAAAT
>JAAGEH010002525.1:10299999-10326152 GCA_011751065.1 Lasiurus cinereus
GAATGAAATATACAAAGTCATGCAAAGGAAGGGTCTGAATCCAAGAATACTGTACCCTGCAAGACTCTCAATCAAAATTGAAGGTGAAATCAAAAGCTTCACAGACAAAAAAGGACTAAGGGAATATATTACCACCAAACCAGCAATGCAAGAAATGTTAAAAGGTCTGCTGTAATAAAAAGAAAGAGGAAGCGAAGAAGGAACTCGGGGGTAAGGACTAAAAATGGCAACAGATAAGTACTTATCAATAATAACTTTAAATGTAAACGGATTAAATGCTCCAATCAAAAGACATAGGGTAACCGAATGGATAAGAAAACATGATCCATATATCTGCTGTCTGCAAGAAACCCACTTAGGAAAAGAGACGCACACAGATTGAGGGTGAAGGGATGGAACATGGTATTTCAGGCAAATGGAAATGAGAAAAAAGCTGGGGTTGCAATACTTATATCTGACAAATTAGATCTCAAAGTGAAGGACATAACAAGAGATAAAGAAGGCCACTTCATAATACTAAAGGGAGCAATCCAACAAGAAGAAATAACTCTAGGAAACATATATTCACCCAGTTGAGACCAGTTTGGCTCAGTGGATAGAGCATCAACTTGTGGACTGAAAGGTCCCAGATTTGATTCCGGTTGGGGGCATGTACCTTGCTTCTGGGCACATCTCCACTGTGGGGCGTGCAGGAGGCGGTTGATCAATGTCTCTCTCTCATCGATGTTTCTGACTTTCTATCTCTCTCCCTGCCTCTCTCTAAAAAATCAATAAAGTATATTTAAAAAACAAACAAAACACACACACACACACAAAAACATATACACACCCAATACAGGAGCACACAAATACATAAAACTCCTGGAGAATATCAAGGGAGAGGTTGACAGCAACACAATCATAGTAGGAGACTTTAATACCCACTGTCACCACTGGACAAATCCTCTAAACAAAAAATCAGCAAAGGAACATCAATCCTAAATGACTCACTAGACCAGATGAAATTAATTGACATCTTCAGAACATTTCACCCCAAAGCCACAGAATATACATTTTTCTCAAGTGCATGTGGGTCATTTTCAAAGATAGACCATATTTTGGGTCATAGAAAAAGTCTCTTCAAATTCAAGAAGATAGAAATCATATCAAGCATCTTCTCAGATCACAGTGGCATAAAACTGGAAATCAACTACAATAAAAACAATACAAAGAAATCAAATACATGGAAACTAAACAGCATGCCATTAAACAATGACTTGGTAACCAGAGAGATCAAGGAAGAAATAGAAAATATCATGGCAACAAATGACAATGATAACACAACAGTACAAAATTTATTGGACACAGTGAAGTAGTCTTGAGAAGGAAGTTCATAGCTCTGCAAGCCTAATGCAAAAAACAAGAAACAATGGTAATAAATTACCCAACTCTACAACTCAAAGAGCTAGGAAGAGAAACAAGAAAAGCCCAAAGAAACAATTCAAAAGATCAAGAAAACCAAGAACTGGTTCTTTGAAAGAATAAACAAGATTGATGGACCTCTAGCCAGGCTCACCAAGAAGCAAAGAGAGAAGACCCAAATAAACAAAACCAGAAATGAAAGAGGAGAAATAACAACAGACCCCTTCAAAATACAAAAGATTGTTAAAAATACTATGAATAACTCTATTCCAACAAACTGGACAACCTGCAGGAAATGGACATATTCCTAGAAAAATAAAACCTTCCAAAACTCAATCAGGAGGAATCTAAACATCTTAATAGGCCAATAACTATGGTGGAAATTGAAGCAGTCATCAAAAAGCTTCCAGCAAACAAAAGCCCGGGACCAGATGGCTACACAGGAGACTTTTACCAAACATTGAAGAAAGAATTAAAACCTATTCTCCTCAGATTATTCTAAAATATTCAAGAAGAAGGAACACTTTCAAACACCTTCTGTGAAGCCAGCATCACCTTAATATCAAAACCAGATAAAGACAACACAATGAAAGAGAATTACAGGTCAATATCCCTCATGAAGATAGATGCCAAAATCCTCAACAAAATTCTAGCAAATTAGACCCAGCAGTACATCAGAAAGACTATACACCATGACCAAGTAGGATTTATCCCTGGAATGCAAGTATGGTACAATATCCACAAATCAATAAACATGTTACATCACATAAACAAATTGAGAGATAAAAATCACATAGTCATATCAATTGATGCAGAAAAAGTATTTGAAAAAATCCAACACCCTTTCTTGATAAAAACTCTCAGCAAGGTGGGAATAGAAGGATCATATCTCAACATCATAAAAGCCATATATGATAAACCCACAGCTAACATCATACTCAGTGGGCAAAAACTAAAACCATTTCCCCTAAGAACAGGAACAAGAAAGGGATGCCCACTTTTACCACTCCTGTTTGACATAGTACTGGAAGTATTAGCCATGGCAATTAGACAAGAAGAAGAAATAAAAGGCATCTAAATTGGAAAAGAAGAAGTAAAGCTGTCTTTATTTGCAGATGACATGATAGTGTACATAAAAAACCTGAAAGACTCCATCCAAAACTAATAGACTTAATAAATGAATTCGGCAATGTAGCAAAATTGCCAAGAAATCTATGGCATTTCTATACACTAATAGTGAAATTACAGAAAGAGAGACTAAAAAAGCAATCCTATTTACCTTTGCACCAAAAAAATTAAGATACCTAGGAATAAACTTAACTAAGGAAGTAAAAGACCCATATGCAGAAAACTTCAGGACACTGAAAAAAGAGATAGAGGAAGATGTAAACAGATGAAAGAGCACACCATGCTCATGGATTGGGAGAATCAACATCATTAAAATGTCCATTGTTCCCAAAGCAATCTATAGATTCAATGCACTACCCATTAAAACACTGACGGCATTTTTCACAGACCTAGAAAAAACTCTCCAAAGATTCATCAGGAACAAAAAAAGACCCCGAATAGCCACAGCAATGCTGAGAAAGAATAAAGTAGGTGGAATCTCAATACCAGATTTCAAACTATATTACAAAGCAACTGTTCTCAAAACAGCCTGGTACTGAAACAAGAACAGACACATAGACCAATGGAACAGAATAGAGAATCCAGATATCAACCCAAACCACTATGTTCAATTAATATTTGACAAAGGATGCATGAACATACAATGGAGTCAAGACAGTCTCTTCAATAAATGGTGTTGGGAAAATTGGACAGATACATGCAAAAAAAAAAATGAAACTAGACCACTAACTTACACCATACACAAAAATAAACTCCTAATGGATACAGGATTTAAACATAAGGTGGGAAACCATAAAAATACTAGAGGAATCCACAGGCAGCACAATCTTAGACATATGCTGAAAGAACTTCTTCACTGATACTGCTCCAAGGGCAATGGAATCTAAAGAGAAAATAAACAAATGGGACTACCTCAAAATAAAAAGCTTTTGCACAGCAAGATGAAAAGCTTTTGCAAAACAACAAGAAAGCCCACTGTATGGGAGAACATATTTGCAAATGTTATTGCTGATAAATGTTTAATCTCCAACATCTATAGGCAACTTATACAATTTAATAAAAGGAAGATAAATGATCCATTAAAAAAATGGGCAAGGACCTAAATAGATCTTTTTTGAAGGAAGACAGAAGGAAGGCCAAGAGATACATGAAAAGATGCTCAAAGTCACTAATTATCTGAGAGATGCAAATGAAAACAACAATGTGATACCCTCTCACACCTGTCAGAATGACAATCATCAACAAATCTACCAACAAGTATTGGCGAGGATGCTGAGAAAAAGGAACCCTCATGCACTGCTGGTGGGAATGCAGACTGGTGCAGCCACTGTTGAGAACAGTATGGAGTTTTCTCAAAAAACTAAAAATGGAACTCCCATTTGACCCAGCAATCCCACTCTTTGAAATATATCCTAAGAAACTAGAACACCAATCAGAAAGGATTTATATACCCTTATGTTCATAGCAGCACAATTTACAATAGTTACATTTTGGAAACAGCCTAGGTGCCCATCAGGAGATGAGTAGATCAGAAAACCATGGTACATCTACACAATGGAATACTATGCAGCCATCAAAAAGAAGAAATTCTTACCATTTGCAGCAACCTGGATGAAATTAGAGAGCATTATGTTAAGTGAAATGAGCCAGTCAATGAAAGAAAAACACCACATGATCTCACTCATTTATGGATAATAAATAACATTATAAACTGATGAACAAAAAAATAGATATAGAGGCAGTAAAGCATCAAACAGACTGTCAAACTACAGTGGGAAGGTTAGGGAGAGGTGAGGTAGATAAGACATAAACCAAAGGACTTGCATGTATGTATATAAGCATAACCAATGAACACAAGACACTGGGGAGTTAGGGTATGTCTAGGAGGGGGGGCAATATATATATACTTGTTGTTGGTTGATTTGTTGATGATTGTCATTCTGAAAATATATATATATATATAATACATTAATAAAAAAAAATTAAAAAAAAACCTTTATTTACCAAAATGAGTAGTAAGCTGGATTTAGCCCATCGGAGTTTGCCATCCTTTGCCCTAGAGAATTGCAGTTCAGAGTCTTTGGCTACAAGTAACTGAAATCCCTACTTATAGGAAGTTTTGAGATAGTTAGCTAATAGTGTTGATTCAGTAGTCCAAGGATGTCAATAAGAATTTTTGTGATTCTCTGTATATTTCCTTCATGCCTGTTAACCACATCACATCTGTATTCAGGAAGAAGGAGAGAAGGGGCCGGGCCAGCTGAGGTGTTCCCTTTTATTAGGAGAGCAAAGTCTGAACCAAGATCACTTTGCAGATTTCTGCTCTGTCTCACTGGCTGGACTGTGTCACATTCCTAGCTGCATTGGGGGCTGGGGAAGTGAAGTTTGTCACTTCTGTCATTTATGATGTACGTGGAAAGGGGGAAAATGAGGTGAAAATGGTATTTATTAAGTTAGTAAAACTATTACACCCTTGGGTAATATATCATTGAGAGAAAAACACACAGAGATTTATAATACAGACTGCTTAATAATTTTATATACACATGCTCCAAATCTGTAATGGGAACTGAGAAGAGAGAACTTAATTCCTTGTTATTTCAGAATATCATCATTGTATATTCGCTAATAGGGCTATTTGACCAAGGAAATGTGGTGTCTAAATGGAGACTGAAGCATTTAACTAGCAAAATGAATTACAGCAAGACTAAGCATTGTGTTGAAACCATTATTTATTGTTCAAAATATCCACTCTCTCTACCTTCATGGGGAGCATATGTTCATTGGACCCATTCATGTCAAATTGGGTTATATAGCTTCATTCATCCTGAATTTGGCTGTGTAGCTTGCTTGGCATCATGATGGGCCATGTGCACTGTTCTGCTTCTTGACTATGGGTTCAGTCATATGACTTGGTCAATGAGATGGTAGCAGGCATGCTATAAGGAGAGAGGGTTGAAATGTGCTTGTTAGGTTGGGCGTGTCCTCTTGCATCTCTGTCATCACCATGACAAGAGCTTCCCCTTAGCTCAGAATGAACATACCTGGAGAAGACCTGAGCCAAACCTACAGTGAGTAGTTAAGTTGACCTGAATCTAGTCTTGAAGCAGAGCTGCTGAGTTGGGCTTAATAAACTCCTACCCTACCTACAGATAGGTGAACAAGAATAAAGGATTGTTATTTTAAACCACTGAGTTTGGGGGTGATTTGTTACATAGCAATACCTAACTGATACAATAGCACACTTTAAGAGTACATGGATTGCAAATTCACTCATCAAGAACTTGTGTTGACCTGAATTTTAGACTTCTGCCATCCAGAACTGTGAGAGAACAAATTTTCTGTTGTTGTTAATCACCCAATTTGTGGCAATTTGTTATAGCAGTCATAAGAAACTAATACAGAAACTGAACTTCCTTATCCCATGGACAGGCCAGAAAAGAATGCCTTTTGAAAAAAAAAAAAAAGAATACTTGAGAAAGTTTAGAGGGGATTGGGGACCTAACAGATTTCTCCAATAGTAATAAGTAAATGCTAGCCCTAGAAAACAGCCTAGACCTCAATGAATGGGGGATACACTCATGTAAGGGGTGGGCGGACAGGCTCAGTAGCTGTTCTGGCCTTTTCCCTTACCAACCATGTAGAGCTCAAGGAATATTTTTGCTGTTTTCTTACATTGGAATGCAACTAACGCAATCTGATTTTACATCCACAGTAAGGCCTGATTTTTGCTGATGCTATGAAAACATCTCTAAAAGAACGAACATCTGTACTCAGCAGTGCATCCCTGGGAGGATGGCTTTAGCTCAGGTTCAAGTGTGTTCCGTAAAGTTTAACAAAACTTTGCTGAACATCTCTTCTATTCCAGTCCCTGAACTGAGCCTTGGGGCAACTGAGATGAATAAGACACTGGTCCTCCTTTAGGAACTCACAGTCTAATGACAGGAGTGAGAATACAATGCATTGTATTTTTGCAGGTGTGTGCCTGTGCATGCACTCATGCACCTGTAATATAGGGGACACACCTGCCTGAGTGTGTGAATGTGTGTACCCTTGGTTGCAGATCCATGTGAGTTTGCTCTGGTCCACACAAGTATGTATGCATCCATGGGCGATTTGCATGTGCATTTTCCAAAAGGAATATTTTATCATCTTTAGAAAAAGTTCTGTCTTCTTTGTGCAAAAACTAGTTGCTTTTCTCTTTTTTGCATCGTCAAATTTGGTTTCAACCAGGGCTTTGCACAGTAACTGAATCCAGCCCATTTTCAGTGACTATTTCATGCACAGAATGCCACATGAAGTAAAGGGATGGCAGTGAGCTGTCCACTGGAGAAGACTCCCAGATAGCCTCCTACATCCCTCCCCTGTCCAAACCCTACTTCACCTCCTAGGGTTGTCTAGAAGCCTGAACCACTTTGTCCCATTCTCTTTGCTGTGCCTCAGACAGTCTCAAGCATCTTAGTCTTTTTGGGTTTCTGTTGCTAAACCCCAGTGAGGGATTGGCGGGTATCCTGCCATTGAATTCAGGGAAATTATTTCCTTTGAGGACCCCACCCTGACTCTGTAAATTGTATTGTGGGTTAGAGGTGAGAGATGGACTTTAAAGCATCTAAGACCATCCAACTGAGGCCCCCAAGTTCATTCATGGATCTTTATAATTGCAAATCCACTAAAAAGACTTGTCATTTGACCTTAGGAATGAAAAAGCTAGTAGGGAGGAGAAAGCAACAAGGTGAAGTGACTTTCCAGGAAACAGCAGAATAGAAATCTGTGGTCAAGTCGCAGCTCTGTTTCCCATTGCTGTGTGATCTTTAGTCAGGTATATCCCTCTCTGAGCTTTAGAGGGGCTGGGATAAGCCAGCTAAATATTAGAAATAACCTGACAGTACTAGTTAAAAGGAAAACTGCCTGGCTCCCACTCTAGAAGCACTGAAACAAAACTTCCATGGATGAGGTCCCGAATCTGCATTTTTATTATGCTTCCCACATAAGTCTTCTGCCCTCTGGAATTTTGAAACAATGGAGAAATCAGCCTCTGAAGTCCCTTTCAGACATCCTGACTATTATTCTGGGATAGAACTTATTTGCAGAGAACATATGGAATTTTTTTTAAGGAAAATAAATAAAAACCTTATATCTTACAAGAAATAGAAAAAAAATAAAAATAAAACAACTGTTTGAGGAAGAACCATATCAGCCGAAGAGGAGAAAGCCTGGGGCTGGGTGTCTGACCCTGAATGTCAAAGCAAGGCTGGCTGGGTTCCAGGAGTGAGAACACTCTGCCAATCTCTCCAGGTGAATAGATTCATCTGCTTAGTCCCTGGATCAGGGGAGTATTCTGTCTCTTTAAGCATTTTGCATCCATAAATGAGAAGCTGCAGAGCCAACAAGAGCTGTATTGTTCCAGACTGTGCATCACACTCAACTAATTTTCCAGTTGTTGGTTTGCAAACCAGTTCACACTGGTGAGCCAGTCCATCCACATCAGGAAACGACTGTAATAATAATGACATTGGCTTAAGATTTATTGAGTATTTATTTTATACCAAATGCTATGCTTAGCCTTTTACAGGAATTAACCCCTTAATCCTTGAAACAATTCTTTGAAGTAGGTGCTATTATTATCCACATTTCAAAGATATGAAAACCGAAGCCTGGAGAGGTTATGTACCTTGCCCAGCATAGGGACTTTGCGAGCCTGAAAGAGTCCATTTGCAAATCAAAAAAAGGCACTCCTTTTGAATGAGATTAAAATGGCCTTTGGGCAGATACATCTCAACTGGTATGTAGCTTGGTCAGTTGTCAGTACCTTTACATAAGCAAGAAGCAGCCCCTTATCCAGACGGGTCCTCCCAAAGCTGGCTTGCACAGTTAGGTAAATACAGGGCAATCTGGATTTGGGCTCTCGCTCCTTAACTCATCTGGGTGCCTGTGTGCAGGGCACAAGCTAAGCAACCTCACCAAGTCACCCCAACACCATTAGTAAGTAGGGGGCTTGGGGTTTGACAGTAAGCTTTCTGACTCCAGAGGTTATGCTTTTGACCATAATAAACTGCAATTCTTGGAAATATGTAAAAAAAGATACACTTACTCCCCGCCCCTCCCCCCCAACCAAAGAAAAGAGATGTATGAGTCTTTCAGGGCACATCGGGCAGGGGTGCATGGAAGAGGATGACATCAGATGGGATGCTCACTGCTCTGTCTCCAGGGATCTGACCACTGAGCATATGATGCTGGCTGACAGAGAGCTTGGATCATTGAAGTTTTCAATTATTTTTTCTCAACCAGATATTTTTAAGGCACACACACAGTGGGCTGTTGGTTTAAAATAAATATGAAAGAGTTGGAAAGGCTGAACTACATTTCACTGAGAAGCATGATAATTCTGCAAACGAGGCTTATGATATGCTTTACACATTTTCATAGGGAGGCAGCATCTATCTGATCAGAATTCTTAGCACATCTGGTCTCTGAAAATGAATGTTAAGTGGAGAAACTTTTATTAAGAACTCTTGAAACAAACAATCCAATTAGAAAATGGTCAAAAGACACTAAGAGACATTTCACTGAAAAAGATACACAGATGGCAAATAAGCACATGAAAAGATATTGTCATCATTAACTAGCAGGAAAATGCAAATTAAAACCATCATGGGATTTCACTGCATACCTAGCAACATGGCTACAATAAAAAAAAAATAGTGATAACAACAAATGCAGGCAAGGACAGGGAGAATCTGGACCACTTAGACATTACTGGTGGAATGTTAAATGGTACAGCCACTCTGGAAAAACACTTGGGCAGTCTCTTATAAATGAAGCAACCCTGCAGTAGTCTCATGGGTTATTGTTTTAGAGGAATGAAAATTTATGTCTTTAAAAAAACCTGTACACAAATGTACATAGAAATTTTATTTATATTAGCTTCAAACTGAAAACAACCCAAAAGTCCCTTACTGAATGAATGGTTAAACAAATTATGGTACATCTATACAAAGGAATACTACTCAGCAATAAAAAGGAATAACTATTGACACATACAACACTTTAAAATTTTATCTTTAAATTACAGTTTACATGCAATGTTATTTTGTATTTGTTTCAGGAATACAGTATAGTAGTTAGACTCAGTGGTTCTCAACCTTTCTAATACCACGATCCTTTAATACAGTTCCTCATGTTGTGGTGACCCCAAACCATAAAATTATTTTTGTTGCTACTTTATAACTATAATTTTGCTCTTGTTATGAATTGTAATGTAAATATCTGTGTTTTCCGATGGTCTTAGGCAACCCTGTCGTGACCCACAGGTTGAGAACTGCTGCTGTAGAGCCTAAGACCATGTGAATTACATTAATGTTAATTTCTTGGTTCTTTATTGCTCCAGAGCAGCAATTTTCAATGTTTTTTTATATCATGGCACACTTAAACTAATTACTAAAATTCTGCAGCACATCAGAAAATATACTATATTTTTTACCAATTGCCAAAAAAAAAAAGGTATAATTTTGATTCTTTCGCACTGGAAAGCTATTATTGTGTTGAATGTTGTCATTTTTAAATTTGACAATCTAAGGGAAAATAGGTCAGCACCCCTGACTAAATAGTCAGGTATTGCATGTTTTAAAAATTGTTGCAGCACATTGGTTGAAAATCATTACTCTAGAGTTATACAAGATTATGCACAGCAAGTTATGCTATTATTGGGAAAACTGGGTGAAGGGCACCTGGGACATCCCTATCTTTTTTCTATTTCTTGTGAACCTATAGTTATTTCAATATATAGACTTAAAATATTATTAGGAAATGTTCATACCCTCTTAGGCTATAGTAACTTTATCATATAATATACAAATTGTGCTAATAATAATCCTATCTGATAAAACAGTAATATGCAAATTGACCATGCTACACCCACAAGCCTTGCCCACCAGCCACACCCACCAGCCAATCAGAGCGAGTATGTAAATTAACCCAACTAAGATGGCTGTGGCCACAGAGAGAACAGAAAAGAGGCTTGGGTTGCCCCTGACGATGGAGGAAGCCAAGCTTTCTGCAAAGCCTGATCAGTGGAGTCCTCTGCTTAAGGCAACAAAGTTCTAATGGCTGTGCTAGCAGAAGGCTTGGCTTCTCTCCAGGCTACAAAGTTTCAATTGTAGAAGATAAATAAATCCCAGATACAAGGGCCTCAGTTTGGGTTGCTGGGAGGTGTGGCCAGCCTGCAAACCACCACAGGCCCCTCGCCCAGGCCACCCCATGGCCCAAGGGAATACCCACCCTGATCCAGGACATACTTCAGGGCAAACCAGCTGGCCCCCATCTGTGCACCACACCTCGATCCTATCTAATAAAAGAGTAATATGCAGATTGATCATCACTCGAACACACAAGATGACTGTCCCCATGTGGACACAAGATGGCCACTACAAGATGGCCAGCAGGGGAGGGCAGTTGGCAGGTATCAGGCCTGCAAGAAAGGACAGTTGGGGGTGATCAATTCTGCAGGGAAGGGAAGTTAGGGGTGACCAGGCCTGCAGAGGAAGGAAATTGGGAGTGACTGGGCCTGCAGGGAAGGGAAGTTAGGGATGACCAGGCCCACAGGGGAGGGCAGTTAGGGCAAACAGGTTGGCAGGGGAGCAGTTAGGCATCAATCAGGCTTGCAGGTGAGTGGTTAGGGAGTTATCAGATTGGCAGGCAGAAGCAGTTAGGGGCAATCAGGAGGGCAGGCAAGTGAGCAGTTTGGAGCCAGCAGTCCTGGATTGTGAGAGGGATGTTCAACTGCCCATTTGGGCTGAAGGATACCACTCCCCATGCACGAATTTTGTGCACCAGGCCTCTAGTGCACAAAAGGCTAATATGCAAATTGACCAAACAGCAGTCAGAACAACTGGTTACTATGACATGCACTGACCACAAGGGGGCAGATGTTCAAGGCAGGAGCTGCCCCCTGGTGGTCAGTACACTCCCACAGGGGGAGTACCACCCAACCAGAAGCAAGGCTCATGGCTGGCCAGTGCAGTGGCAGTGGTGGGAGCCTCTCCCGCCTCTGTGGCAGCGCAAAGGATGTCTAAATGATGGCTTAGGCCCATTCCCTGCGGGGAGCAGGCCTAAGCCAACAGTCAGACATCCCCTGGAGCTCCTGGACTGCAAGAGGGCACAGGCCGAGCTGAGGGACTCTCCCCCCACTGAGTATACTAATTTCATGTACCAGGCCTCTAGTAATAAATAATATATAGAAGTGAAATAAGAAAAGTCATTTTAATCACAATTGTATCTGCTTCAGTTTTTCATATGCCAAGAACAAATATGATCCACATGCATATATGGGAAGGACCATCTAAATTCTCCACCCATGCCTCATTGTTTAAAAATAAGACCTGTGTTAAAGAAATCCTCACATAAGGAAGCATGTGTGAATGGTGCAAGATAGTATGAAGCTAGGCTAAGTTCTTGACAAGCTTCCTCTTCTTAGATATGACCTTAGGAAAGATACTCAGACCCTCAAAGCCTTACTTTCTTCAATAGCAAGAACAGGTTGATCCCTGTATTGTAGGGTTTTTATGATGGCTAAGTAGATAATGCATCTTATGCACCAGGCTTATGGCTGAGCCCTGGGACCTGTTCCGTAGAGGTGAGGTCATCTTCCCTCTTTTCTCACCATGTTCTCCTGTTAAGGGATCTGTGCATTTTGGGGTCTTATAGAGAACCATGGGCAGATGAAAAAATTCAATTCTAATGAGCCTTCTGGGATTTCTGCTAGAACTCTCTGCTAGAGTTCAATCCTTGATCAATGGGGTTTTGAGAAACAGACAATCCCAACACATTTACTTAACTGCTATTTCAATGTCCCAGGAGGCAGATTTTCCTTAAAGACAAAGCATTACTTTGCCACTTGAATAACTAAAAATGATATTTGTCGCTTTCCTCCTTCCTTCTTCCTCTCCTCTCTCTTTCCCATTTTTTCTTGATTGCTTTTCCCCCTCTTTGAACAGATTACTATTATTCTCTTTCTTATCATTACCATCTTCGGCATCATCCTCTGCCTTTCCATTAAGTACATTTTCAGGGAGTCATATGACATCATTTAATACTCTTTACAAAAGTCACATCCAAAATACAGGGCAGGACCTAAGTGAATCTGCTGGTGCATTTTTAATGTTCTCCCCTTTCATTCCTGAATGTTTATAAGGGGAGAATGAATTGCAACTAGAAACAAAAAGAAGAGAATTGGACAATATGCCCTTTTTAAACTTCTGTACAGAACTACCTTCTTGGCATCTCCCTCAGAATGTCAGACAGGCATCTCAAATACAAAGAGCCCCAAATTAAGCCACCATACTCCTGTTCTACCACCTAATTCTCATCATTAATGGCAACCCTGTTCTACCACCTCATTCTCATCATAGATGGCAACCCTGTCGTACCACATCTGTCTATTAGCTAAGCCTGTCAGCTCTAATTTTAAAGCATATCCAGAATTTAACCATTTTCCTCTGTGCTGACTGTGTTCTCACTCACCATCATGCCTCACCTGGATTCTATAAAGCCTCTAGTAGCTTTCTTCTTTCTTCTTTGCTCCTCCCTCCTCAACACAACAACCTCAGTGAACCATTTAAACATAAGTCAACCATAGGCAGCAAAATAGCAAACATATGTTGTAGCAATATCTTTACTAATACAGCTCCTAGGGCAATGGAATCTAAGGAGAAGATAAACAAATGGGACTACATCAAAATAAAAGCTTCTGCACAGCAAAAGAAACCATCAACAAAGCAATAAGAAAGCCCACTGTATGGGAGAACCTTTGCCAATGTTATCTCCAATAAAAATTTAATCTCCAAAATTTATAAGGAACTCATACAACTTAACAAAAGGAACATAAACAATCCAATAAAAAATGAGCAAAGAACCTAAATAGACACTTTTCCAAGGAGGACATGCAGAAGGCCGAGAGACATATGAAAACATGCTCAAAGTCACTAATCATCTCAGAGATGGAAATCAAAACAACAATGAGGTTCCATTTTGCACCTCTCAGAATGGCTATCCTATCTAATAAAAGAGTAATATGCAAATTGACCATGCCTCCGCTACACTCACAAACCACGCCCCCCAGCCATGCCCCCAGCCAATCAGAGCAAGCATAGAAATTAACCCAACCAAGATGGCAGTTAATTTGCATATCCTGGTGCAGAGGGAAAACTGAAGACAGTGTAGAAGGAAGCCAAGTGCTCAGAAGGGAAGGAAGCTTCGAGAAGCAAGCAAGTGGGGTGGTGGAGAAAGAAGGGAAGTAGGTGGGATGGGAAACAGATGGGGCAGCAAAGACTGTAGCAGGAAGCCTTACTGCAGGAATCTTCCTGCAATGGGCCTCTAGTCATAAATAAATCAGCAAATGACAAGTGCTGGCAAGGATGTGGAGAAAAAAGAACCCTTGTGCACTGCTGGTGGGAATGCAGACTGATGCAGCCACTGTGGAAAACAGTATGGAGTTCCCTCAAAAAGATAAAAATGGAATTCCTATTTGACCCAGTAATCCCACTTCTAGGAATATATCCCAAGAAATAAAAAAAACATTAGTGAGAAAGGACATATGCACTCACAAGTTCACAGCAGTACAATCTACAATAGCTAAGATGTGGAAATAGCCTAAGTGGTCATAAGCAGATGAGTGGATAAAAAAAAAAAAAACTTTGGTAGATTTACACAGTGGAATACTATGCTGCTATAAAAAAGAAGGAACTTTTACTATTTGAAACAGCATGGATGGACCTGGAAAGCATTATGCTAAGTGAAATAAACCAGTTGGAGAAAGATAAATACACATGATCTCACTCATTTGTGGAATATAAGGAACAACATAAACTGATGATTAAAAGTAGATCCAGAGACAGAGAAACACTGAACAGACCATAAAACCTCAGAAGAAAGGTGGGTGAGGGGGGTGGTAAAAGATCAACCAAAGGAGTTGTATGCATGCATATTAGCATAACCAATGGACATGGACACTGGGGTAGTGAGGGCTTGTCCTGGGGTGGGAGTGGCCAAGGAAGGTTGATGAGGGAAAAAGGAGACATGTAATACTTTAAACAATAAGAAGGAAGGGAAAAAAATGTAAGTCAAGTCATAGCTTTCTTAATATCTTTGCTTTACTTATAACCTTGGAATTAATTCAGTGTAAAAACCTAGATTCTTACAACATTGGTTTCTCATTATCTCTCTGACCCAATTCTCACTCTCTCCAGTCATAATAATAGTAAAACCTAAAGTTTATCATGTACCAGGCTTATCACGCACCAGGCACTAAAGCTTTATATATATACTAGAGAGCTGGTGTGCAAAATTTGTGCAAGGGTAGGGTCCCTAGGCCTGGCTGAAGATCAGGGATGACCTGTGGAGTGACCAGCAGGGTGATGTGTGGGGGAGGCCTGCTGGCACTTGCCTTGGCCAGCCTGGTACAGCCTGCTCACCAGTCCTGTCCCCAGCCAGCCCTGGCCTTCCCCTCCACTGGTCACTTCTTTCTGCAGGGTGATTGGTGGGGTAATTGGGGGATCCCCACTGGCACCCACTTTGGCTGGCCTGGGGCCTGCAGGCTGAAGGCAGCTTCTGCATTGAGAGTCTGTCCCCTGGTGGTCAGTGCACATCATAGCAACTGGTCTTTCCTCCATTTGGTCAATTTGCATGTTAGGCTTTTATTATATAAGATTACTCACTCAATCCCATAATAATCCTATCTGGGAGGTACTATCATTATCCCAGTTTTATAGATAAGGAAACCAAGTCACAGAGCAATTAGGTGACTTGCTTACAAGCTATTTCTTAGAGATGATGGGCCAGGATTTACACCCACACATTCTCAGCCACTATTTTTAGCATTAAATAATGGATCCCCACATTGATCACGGTGGTGTACAGGAATAGGTTTTGAACTCTAGCTTTGTCCCTCACTCATTGACCTTAAGCTCATTACTTTACCTTTCTGCATCCTAGTTCTCCATCAATAATATAGTATTTTTAACAGAGTTGGTATCATCATGTTGGTAAAGGAGAACATTGGAAAAATGCCTGTCACATATCAGGGACTCCATTAATACAAGATCTCTCCTGGCCCCTAGCTCCTCCCCCAAAGAAATGGCAAAATGGCGTATTCAGTCTCACACAAGATACTAAAAAGAACAACTTTCTGATACCAGCTGCCAGAGTACATAGAGATGTCAGGACTTCCAGCAGCACAAAGAACTCCAAAGTTGCAAGTAGCTACAGGATCCATCTCACATAGTTGACAGAGCACATTTGGTGCTTCCTGCCTCACACCGTAATGCACATTTTCTATGGGGCATATCAATTATGCATTCACTGACTTCTATTAATATTTCAGGCCTCATAAGCATAAATAAAACATACATTAATTAGAAGTTTGAGTCAGATCATCCTTTTCCCATCTCCTCCTGCCATCAGTCTGATTTCCAAAGCGAGCTCGAACGAGTCCGGTCCACAGCCATAAATCACCGAGCACCATCCTTGCTGGCCAGCCCTGTGCCCCCTGCCGACTCAGAACAATGGATTTGAAAAACCTTGCTATGCAGTCCCCAATAGCACCAACAGCCACCAAATCCTATTGTTTTTCTTTTTTAGAAGAAATTAAAATTATTCATGAGGTGCCGCTCAGCTGAACACTTGGATCCTTTCCCCCACAATGGGGACAGATTTCCCGGCCAGAACTTGTGACTGAAGAATTTAACATTGGTTAAAAGTGAACATTTCCTCCAAGGGGGGACATTAATACACTTAATGTTAGTCGAATCTTGGCATCCCCCACTGAGAGGCTGCCAAACAAATTACATTAGGTAGGCACTTTGGCTCTTGTGGGATTAACAGGTGGCCCAGGTACATTCCACATCTTTATTCACTTGGACCAAAAGCAAGCAAGTGGGCACTATTCATATCTCCAAAGCATAGGCTGACCAGCACCCCCTGCAGGTCCTTGAACAGTACACGTGCAAGCCGCCAGTGCAGTGTAACTTGGCCACTGTTCTCACTTATACTGATAAGCTGAGGTCTGGGTACCTATAACAGTTTTCTCCCAATTATCACACTTGGCAGAGGACAGGAAGGAAGCTGATTCTTGGATTGCTCTCAGAGCTCCCTGAGCAAGGGTCACGACCTCCATTGTCCACAGGCATGCATTGGGAATGAAGGAAGTGGACTGAAGTGAGGAATCTGAGAATAAGAAATTAACTAATCTGGGACAGCGGGATACACAGAGGCTAAAGGACAAAGCTAGACTTTGAACACAGGTCTTTCTGACTCTGAAGTCCTCCAACACTTTCATGCATGACCCAGATCACGAGGTAAAGCAAGACAAGCTTCTTAAATCAGCAAATGGCCAGGGCTTGCTATTGTAGATCATTTTATGTGTCCAGCTTCCCATGGCCAGATGAATGGCTATCTTCTTCATCCTAGAAGAAAAAGCTAGGATTTCTGTGAATGTAGAATTCATCCCACGTTCTTCTGTTTCTATTTTTGTTGCTTCTCTAAAACATTTCGCTCTGGGAATTTTAACAAAGGCAAACGCACCACCTGCATGTTCTCTCCCTAATGGCACCCTGTGTTTTGAGTGCTTGGCTCCCCTTCTCTGTGCACAGACCTCAGCTTCAGTCATTGTTGTGCTGAGCAGATGTTAGATCAAGCCTGCAAGAACCCTTGCAAATGGAAGTTATTGGTCTAACCAGAGGAGCACAATGACACTCTTTGCACTTACCATGGAGGGCAGAGTGATTTGACAATAGCCCTGTGCCCAGCTCTCTGGTTGAATGTGACCTGTGTGTAGACCCTTTATCAGTCTACAAATCACTCATGTTTATCTGCCATGTGATACTGATTTTTATCTCCTGACATGCAATTGTTCGGTGACCCTAGTCAATTGGCAAAAACCTGGTTAAAATCCTTTTAATTTTTAAAAATAAATTACCAGTGGCTGTGAAAAGTTGGAAGATAAATCAAGAATTCTTAAAATCATTCCATGCTCTTTCACTCTGTAATTTGACTTCTGAGAATTTCTCCTAAGGGAATCCTTCTTACATCCCTATATCATTTATTGAGCACCTTCTCTGTGCCATGCTATAGTTTAGAAAAACATCTCATTTATATTCTTGACACTGCCTTGGGGCAGATATAAATAGCACACCATTTAAAGACAAGGAAACTGGTCCAGAGACGTTGAGTCACTTGCTCAAGTCCTTTGGCTACTAGGCAAGAAAGGACCCAGGTTTCAGGCCAAAGCACGTTTCCTTTAGACAAAGTGCCCACGCAGTGCTATTTTGGAAGCTCCATTTAATAAGCTAAAATGAATTTTATGGGCAGCTGAGTAATTATCTGACTTGAACCCAATTAAACATTGAATCCATGCTGCCTGAGTTTCACAGGTTCTTTTAATGAATGCTCGACAAATGGATTTCTCCTTTTAACCAGAACTCAGAGGCCCAGATGGCGAGGCTGGCTCTGTACAGAGCATTCACAGAGAGGTGTGCCCAATGGGCCCACACATACCCACTGGTCCATGTGACAATGTGGCGAGTATGTGCACCAATCAAGGAAAGGATGATTGACTTCTGCACTCAGAGATTTGATTTTATTCCTCAGCAGTCAGGGCGGTTTAATTGGAATGCATTGCTTTTCAGAAGCCTAGTGAAGCTCAAAGCGCTGGAGCTTTAGAATCTCCAGACCTGAACTTGTAAATGGGCTCTGTCCCTTAGCAGCTGTGTGGTCTTGGGCAAGTCATTTCACCTACTCAGCATCATTCCTTTCACCTGTGTTCAAAGTCAGTTCGGTTGCAGGAGCAGAAGCTGAATCTGTGGGTCGTAAGGAAGCTCACTCCCTGAGGACCGAAGAATTAGATTCAACTTCCCAAAATCTGCCAACATCACTGCAAGCATGGTTTACAGCACCAACTCCACACATTGGAGGTGCTGTTAGCTCAGTGGTCCTTTACGTCCAGAATAGTGGTAGAAGCTGCCATCACAGCCATCGTCCACTTTTCAAAATGAATTTCACTTGTGCCCTATTTCTTGGTGCCTGTAGCTCCCATTTCACCCTGGGACAGGCACGATGCCTCGGCAGAGCCTGGCAGTCACTGAGACCTGCAAAAGGCAATGATTTGACATTTTCCTTTTAAGTGGGAGATGGGCTCTGCCTCACCCATCAAGTAAGGAAAGTGCTCCAGGTGAAGGAAGGAGCTTTGAGTGCTGGGTGGCCAAAAAGAGAATGACAAGCAGCCACAACAAATGGGAATAATCATAGCCACCTCCTTGGTTTCATTCATTTACTCATTCACTGATTCATCCCACCAGGATTTAATGAGCATCTATTAGGTGCCAGACACTGGCTATGTCAGGCTACAGCTGTGCAATAAGAATTTATTGCACAGATTTACATTGTTGCTCATAACAACATCATTGACATGGACTTCCGTTTTTTGTGAGCTCATGCTTTGTGTCAGGCACATGCTGAGAACTTGATACCCATTTGTCACACCTTGCAAGTTAATGAAATGTTTCCTCCAAAACGTCATGGAGCAGGGCTATTGTGCGATGACACATCACAGCAGGTGGCCAATAAAAGTGAATTCTCTCTCTCCTCAGCTCAGCAGGTTCAAACTCTGATCCCCAGAGATTAGGTCTCCTTGCCTTTTAAATTTTTTTAGACATCAATAAGCTTGAAAATCAAAACATGGAAACCCGGTGATTTTGTCTAAATGCATGGTGTCAGTTGCTCAGCTCCATCACAAGGTGACAGCTGCCAACCAGGTGACAAATGGAATGAAGGGCACAAGGGGCATGGAAGCACAGTTTGAAAAGGCTTGCTGCTTGCAGGCTTGGATCACCTGTCACCAGACCCCTCCTTATGCTGAGTTAAACTGATATAATCAAAGGCATGTTTCTATTTGGGAAGTGAGAGACCAAGCTGACTTTTGGGGCTGCCACATTCGTCATCCTAGACTGTTATCTTGGGACCTGGACTCTGAGCATGGATCTCCTTAAAACTTCAATCCCCCTAGGACTCAGTCAGCCCAGGTATACAACTCCCACAAAGATGGTACCCAGTTCTGTGCTTGATCAAAGACTTCAATGAGAGAATGCTAGCCAAGTGCCTGGCTTATCATGTTGTTGGTAATAGGCACTCTCTAATGTTGTTACTATTATCATTACTGTTTCCCAAGCTTTGCCACTTAATTACATAATTTTAGCCAAGTCAATGTATCTGTTCTGTGCCTCCGTTTCCAATTATTAAACCTAGATACCTCTTTAAGCTCTTCTCATAAGGATAAGTAGAGAAAACAGATATGTTAACATTTGAAAAAATCCCTTATGAGGATGCAGCCACTCATCAATGTGATACAATGTGAAGGGAAATGCTGCCTTGTACCGTGCATTCATTCGAAAGCCTGCCACAGAGTTAAGCTGGATCACTGGTTTTCTGAGCACCCCTTGCTCATCTGTAAAGAAGGGCTCCCGGCCTACCTCTTAGTTATCATGATGATCAGTTAAGGGAATGCATGAGAAAATTCCAGAAATTCTTCCAGAAATGCCTGGGTAGTGTGAGTTCTGGGGTAGCAATTTCCAGAAGCAGAAGGGAAGACCTGTTATCTTTGCAGCACCTGGCTTTCTGCTCTTCTGAATCTGACCATTGCTAATGTTTCCTCACTTCCCATTGCCCCACTCAGCCATCTCCCCCAAACCTTCATCCCGTGGCTGCGTGGCCTTTCCTCACCTTTGTATCTGCTCCTCTTTACACTGCAAATATTTGCTGCCAGTGAGTCCTGGGCCGTGGTTGGGTTCCCCTGGCATTCTCACCTTGGCACAGCACCCAGCTTTCTGCGTGGGCATTTCCCATTTGTTTTCTTTCCAGTTTAAGGCTGTCAGCCACATGAGAACTCCTGCCATTCTCTCCAGCAAGGAACCAGACAGACATGGGTCAGCATAGTGGAATGTTGGAGCACCCAGACTCTAGATTCATCCTCACCTGTGACCTTATTAGCTGTGTGACCTCAGGCAGATTACATGAGCAATCTGGGCCCCATGGCAAGGGTGTTGGACTGGCTCACTTTCAGTGCTGCTAATACTTTCAACGAGTCTTCAAAATGCCTAGGGATCTTGTATAAACTTCAGATTCTGGTTCTGCAGGTCTGGGCTTGGGCCTGAGATTCTGCATTTCTACTGAGCTCCTGGGTGTTGCAGGCCCATGGACCACACTCTGAGCAATGTGGGGCACAATGTGGTGAATTCAAGCCTGGGGCCATCAGGAGTGTTTGGTTTTAAGGAGAAATTTGACAAAGTAAGCTAATATGAGGGCCCAAACGACACTATGCATTTAAATTCTTGAATCCACAAATCTGAGCTAATCAAAGCACTCTTACATCAGCTGTCATTGACTGAGCTGCTCCTATGAGAATACATGGGAAATATCCACTGAGCACTTTCTACATGTCAGTTAAATGCTAAGTACTTTGGCATACAGGTGCCTCATTTAATTGTCACAACTATTGTCCCTACTTTGCAAAGAGGAAAACTGAGGCTTAGAGAGATTAGATGTGTTGAATTATAATTGGCCTAACAAGTGTTTTGATCAACATGTCCCTTTCCTTGCTTTTCTCACCCACCTCTCTTTCAATAACATCATCAAAGATCTGAGGAACTCAAATCTGACCCAGGAGCAGATGTAATGACACTAGCAGTATTCACCTTCCTTTTTATTCATTGCTGCACCATTGTTTATTTATTTTTAAAATATGTTTTTATGGGAGAGAGAGAGAGAGAGAGAGAGAGAGAGAGAAACATCAAATATGAGAGAGAATCATTGATTGGCTGCTTCCTGCACGCCCTCTACTGGGGGTTGAGCTGGCAACCCAAGCATGTGCCCTGACCAAGAATCAAACCAGTGACCTCAATCACTGAGCCACACTGGCTGAGCTACACCATGGTTTATTGAGTATCTACTATGTGCAAAGCACTGTGGCTACAATGGGGAACACCTTTTTTCCTTGCTTTACAATTTAGTTAGAGACACAGATTTTAATCAAGTAACTCCACAGATAAATATGATTCCAATCTGTTGGGAAAAAATAACGAAACACAACAACTATGAAAAATGGAAAATTTGCCCAGGCTGGTTTGGCTCGGTGGATGGAGCATAGGCTTGCGAACTGAAGGGTCCCAGGTTCGATTCTGGTCAGGGGCACAGGCCAGGTTTTGGGCTCGGACCCAGGGTGGGTGTGCATGAGGCAGCCAATCAGTGATTCTTTCTCATTTTGGTATTTCTGTCTCTTTCTCCCTCTCCCTTCCTCTATGAAATACATAAAAATATAGATTTTTTAAATGTGAAATTTGACTAAGGGACTTGCGAAGGCTTTTGTGTGGATGTGACTCTAAAATGATATGTGAAAGGTAAATAAGAATTAGCTAGTTAAAGTGTTATAGGCATTCCAGCCAAACAACAGCTTTGTGCAAAGGTCCAGTGGCCAAGGGAGGCAAAAGTGGCGGGGATTGAAACTGGGAGACAGGCAGGGTCAAGTCACAAGGATCTGGGCTTTATGTTAAGAGTAGTGGGCAGACACTGTAGGGTTGTAAGCAAAGAAGCAATTAAAAGATCAGGCATAAATTTTGAAATCAATAAAACAGATTTGGGAGCTGTAGCTTCAGCAGAAATAAAAAGAAGAATGTGGAAGCTATCACTGCAGTCCAGATAAGAAGTGATGGAGACTGAGCTGGGGTGACCCAGGCAGCAGCAATGGGGTAAACAAGGCTTCTGTAGAATGTATGTGGGAAGTAAAGAAAAACATGATAGGACTGGGAAATGGGGTTATAGTAACAAAGTAGGGGGAGCTTCCTGAGTAGCCTCCAATATGAGGGTCTTCAGAGCCCCAGTCATTATCTCATTCCACAACTTCCACTTACAATGGGGCCAACAGGCCCAGAGGGGGATGTGCCCAGGGTCACACAGCTGGACAGGCAGAGGGAGGCCCTGTGCAGGACCAGTAATGAAGTCCTAGTGAATGAGATGATGAATGAGCTGAAATTGATTTTCCCTTTAATGATTCTGTTAGACCTGTCAGATTCTCTATTCTCAGGGTTCTGCGCATCATCTGCCCTTATAAGTGGAACTGCTCAGTTGTCTAGCACCCTCTGCTGCGATCCTTTGCTAGAACTGTAGCCAGAAGCTGGCTGTGGTGGTCAGGCAGGCCTAGGAACAAATACTAGCGGGGCTTCTAACTCCCCACCTTGCAGAAGCACTTGTCCATGTGAAATAAGGAACGTGCATAGGAATCTTCCTGAAAAGCTGCTCTTTTTATAATAAAAATTTCCAATCAACCTTCATGTTCATAAATTGGGGAAAGAATAAACAGCATGGAGTATTTATAGGATGGAATAAAGCACAGTTATCTAAAGCAAGGAATTTATATCTGCTAGAGAGGGAGATCTCAAAGGTATATTTTGAGTAAAAATGAAAGTATACAATCTAAGTGTAAAGTCAGTATACTATTAGGTAAAAAATAAAATCACAGAAAATACCATATATCTTATGGACACCGTTAGGCACATCTAAAATAATAAAAAGAGGCCTAGAAAAATGGTTTAGTGGTAAATTTCATGTTATGTATATTTTACCATAATTTTTTTAAAAAAGCATCAACAAAAGAACAACAACAAAAAACCACAAAGTCAACAACAACAAAATTTAAATAATAAGAGGCCTAAAAAACTAGGTGTGATGCTCTTAACACAGTCCGGAGATGGGAGTAAGGGAAATTCACTGTACTATTCCAATTTTCTGAAAGGGGAATGAGTCCATTTAATATGGAAGAAAACCTCTGATTGTGCAAGTTTAGACAAATAATATGAACTTTCTGAGCCTCATTCTGGTCACCTTATAAATTATAAACGTTTACTACTTACCATGCAAGGTCAGAGGGAGGCGCTGCCTTTAAAGGAGCCATGGTGTCCTGGACAGAAAGCAAGTCATTGATTAGAGAGCACAATCAAACCAGGTATCTGGGAACCCAAAGTATTATCCTCCCTCCCCCAGTCTGGGGGGTATGGAAGGCCCCTCTGGAGATTGGATTGAACTGAGATTTGAAAGGCAAGAACATTTTAGACAGTTTCAGGAATTGGGGGACAGGCGATGCAAACAGAAGAAATAGCGAGTGCTCTGTGTCAGGCTGATTAATTACCATATCATCTACAATGAAGAAAACAAATGCTGCTACTATTCTAAACCTGTTTATTGTGGTTGTTTTTTAAATGCCGACATCATCAATAAAATGGGAATTAGGATATTGAGCGTTCCAAGCTGCTTTTAGGAAAGCATCCATCACATAGCAGGTGTTTAATAGACAGCACTTCCTGTCTCACCTGGCGCCTCATGTGACCCACTGTAGTGTGATGAAGCGGAATGATGTTCCCCAAAGATATCAGATCATAATTTCTGGAACCTGTAAATGTGACCTTATTTGGGGAAAGGGCCTCTGCAGCTGTGGTTAAGCTAAGGACCTTGTAAGAGGGAGATGAGCCTGAAATATCCAGGTGGGCCCTGAATGCAACCACAGTGTCTTTGTAAGAGAGGCAAGAGGGAGAACACAGTCACACAGGAGGACCCAGGAGGCAGAGAGCGATTGGAAGATGCTGACCTTGAAGATTGGAGTGATGCAGCCACAAGCCAAAGAACACTAGCAGCTACCAGAGCTAGAAGAGGCAAGGAAGGAGCCTCCCTAGAGCCTCCAGAGCTGTCATGGCCCTGCCAATACCTTTATCAGTCCAATCGTAGTGATTGTGGACCCCTGGCCTCTAGGACTGTTAGTACATTTCTGTTGGTTTAAGCCACCGAGTTTGTAGTCATTTGTTCCCACAGCCACGGAAAATGAATGTATCCACCCTTCTTGTCTGGGGTTTTCTTCACTCTTCCTGCATTGCAGTGAAGAGTTCTAATAAGTGCATTAGCAGAAAGAATGTGAGCCTTTGGTGTCCTAGGAGTGTATGCCTTGTAAGAGAGAATGAAGCTGATTCAGACAGGGAAGGTTTTCTAGCTGAGCATTTCAGGCATGAGAGGGGTATTGAGTTTTGGCCAGAAGGCCAGTTTGAAACATTTGTTGCATTTTCTGGAGGAAACTGGCAACCACAGGGAAGGTTCCTGACATTATCCTGGAAAACTCACCAATAAGTTGGTATAAGGACTGAGCTGGGATGGACAAACAGAAGCATCACCTCAAAAGAAGTTATTTATGGAATTAAGGTTCATGAAGCCACTGAGAGGAGTAAGGTGAAGATGGAATAGAACTAGGCATGATGGGTAAACAATAGTTAATAAATGTAGAATATTCAGTTACAGGGGTGGGACACTGCTAAAAAAATATGTCTGTTAGAGGACCTAATTTTTAATACTCTGAGGTAAGAACTTTTTACATATTAGGAATCTTGGGCTCAGTGACTCTGCCCAAGGACACAAAGCTGGAAGGGCAGAGCCAAGATTTACACACAGGTTTCTCAGATTTCAACTAGCTTTCTTTTATATTTTGGTTAGTCCTCATCCAAGGCTTTTTTCCCATTGATCTTTAGAGAGTGTGGAAGGGAGAGGGAAAGACAGTAACATTGATGTGGAGAATCCAAGATGGTGGCATAGGTAAACACCTACACTGCTGCCTCGCACAACAATTTCAAAACTACAACCAAAAGACAGAACGGACATCATCCAGAACCACAGGAAATCTGGCTGAGTGGAAATTCTACAACTAGAGGGAAAGAGAGGGGCTCATGGAGACCCAGAGGAGCTGCAAAAAGCTGAGGTACTGAGACATGCACGTGGAGAGAGCGGGTGCCAGAGTACCTGGCTGGTTTACTCTGGCAGGAGGGAAACGGAGACTCTCAAAGGCATTGAACCCCTTATCTTACGACACTAAACCCCAGATCCAGCTGAAACTCATACGGGGGGAGTTTGGACTGTGAAAAGGGAGAGGTGCATGGAAATTTAGGGGAGTCGCAAAAGATCAGAGGTCTAGTGGCGCGCACGGCACTGCACAGAGGACAGATTGCTGATTGTGCCGCTGGCTTTTGCTAGTGGGCGGGAGACAGACCCTCCCAAATGTGCCACTTCTGACTCCACTAAGCCCCTGTTTTGGGTGAAACACTGGGGACCTAGACTTGTGTGTTCCTGGAGCGCAGGGGAGCCGGAGGGGCAGCTGTCTAGAGGCACTGTGGGCGAGCACACACAAGGACCGCTCCAGCGATTACCCAGTCAGGTGAGACTCAGGGGCCGTGGAGGGTGGGGCTGATGAAAGGCAAGGCTGTCCCTTAAGCCCTGAGACTCCACCCATCCCAAGCTCAACAGAGGATTCTTTGGTTCAGAAGTTCTCCCAGCATAGTGAAAATGCCGAGACAAGGGAAGGGATCACAAACAAAAGAAATGGAGGAAGAAAAACGACTGGATATAGAGTTCAAAACCACACTTATAAGGTTTTTCAAGAATATGCTAGAAAAGTTGGATAAAGTTAGCGAGAGCCAAGAGGAGATGAAAAAGGACCAACTAGAGATGCAAAAGATTCAACTAGAAATGGAAAAGGTCCAACTAGAGATGAAAAA
>JAAGEH010002525.1:10342921-10360527 GCA_011751065.1 Lasiurus cinereus
ATGGGGAGATATGTATAAAAAATTAATAAAAATTAATAAAAAAATTATCAAGAAAAAAAAAGAAAGAAAAAAAAAGCTAAAGCTCAGAGAGGTTATTTGCTGCCCAAGGTCTCACAGCAGATAGAGATATAATTTACATTCAGATCATCTGACCCCAAAGCCTATACTCAACCCAAAGCTTGCTCCAACATGAATTTTTGGGTTCCTGAGGCTAGAAGGTCCCTCTAATAGCTCACCATCTAGGTCAGTGGTTCTCAACCTTCCTAATGCCGTGACCCTTTAATACAGTTCTTCATATTGTGGTGACCCCCAACCATAAAATTATTTTCGTTGCTACTTCATAACTGTAATTTTGCTACTGTTATGAATCGTACTGTAAATATCTGTGTTTTCTGATGGTCTTAGGCTCTACAGCAACAATTCTCAACCTGTGGGTCGTGACCCACAGATTGAGAACCACTAGCAGGGTTGGCTAAGACCATGAAAAACACAGATATTTGCATTACAATTCATTAACAGTAGCAAAATTACAGTTATAAAATAGCAATGAAAATAATTTTATGGTTGGAGGTCACCACAACATGAGAAACTGTATTAAAGGGTCACGGCATTAGGAAGGTTGAGAACTACTGATCTAGGTAGACCTCAAGCAGAAGCCAGTCAAATGGGCTTGATGATATCCAGGCTTGTGGCTGTCCCTACAAAGGCAGGGGAGCCACTTTGACCTGAAGCCTCAGTTTGCAAGACTAGAAGACTCCCACATACATGTCTGAGTTGATAGCCTTGCGTATCATTAAGCAACAAATGCAGGGGCTCAGATCAAGCCTGATGTGCACCAGAGTGTGTCAGTTTCCTGGGACTGCTGAAACAAATTACAACAAATTGGGCGGCTTAACACAACAGAAATTTAATCTCTCATAGTTAAGAAGGCCAGAGGTCTTAAATCAAGAAGTCAGATGAGTTGGTTACTTCTGGAGGCTGGGAAGGAAAATTCAGTCCATGCCTCTCTCCTAACTTCTGATGGCTCTCAGCAACCCTGGGTGTTTTCAGACTTGTAGATGTATCATTTCAATTTCTGCCTTCATCATCACATGGCATTCTCCTTGTGTGTCTCTGTGTCCAATGTATTCTTATAAGGGCACCAGTCATTGGATTAGGACACATCTGACTTCATCTTGATTATATCTGCAAAGAGCCTGTTTCCAAATAAGGACATATTTGCAGGTGGTAGGGATTAATAGTTAAACATGTCTTTTTGAGGAACACAATTCAACCCACAACTAGGAACAATAGGAATGTTCGTAGCATTCATCCCAATCCATGTGGTGTGACCACACAAGCCAAATACATCAGTAGCTATGACTGCTATTAGAATGCAGCTTCACAACTTCTCGCTTCTTTCCAATCAGATGACATCTGAATCATTACATGTAGAAATTCCTGAAGCTTGGGAGGAAGGGAGAGTTTGGGGGTAGTTTTAGTGTCATAAAAGAGGGGGCAAGTGGGGGTGTAGGGGAGGGACTGAAATCACAGCCACGGAGGTACCCTGTTCACACTGCCTCCCAGGAAATCCTGCTGTGAGAAGCATGGCTGTTGGACAGCCTCCAGCTGCTGGACCTTGGGATCCACCTGTGTTCATTTTGAGGCCATGTTCCCCTGGTCTCTGCTTAGTCAGTGACTAAGTGAGACAAGGGTACGAGTGTCAGCTCATCCTGCCCAGTGCATGGTTCTTCCAATGGACCACACATACTTGCGAACACTTCACTGGCCTGGCCAAGCCCTTCTCAAAGCCACACTGCAGGCCAAACATCTCCCTACCTGTCCCTTCTTCCTTCCTTCTTCCTTTGACTGGTGTCAGATCCACATCATAGTGTGAAGGCCCTGTCAATCTACTCCTGCTCCTTTTCTCTTTATCCTTCACGGGCATTTCTCCCAATAAATCTAGTTCCAACTTGACTTCTGCTTCCCAGAGGACCCAAATGGACACAAGCAGAAAATGAGAATAGAGATAAGCATATTCAACTGTCTTGGAACCCCTGAATCTCTGAAACTCAAGAACATTATCCCTTGTGTTTCTTGTGTCCACATAGATGCATAGTCTTGTACCCCATTTGGAGTATGTATCAAAGATAGCACAGAGGCTGGCTAGTTGACTGGCTACTTCAGAGCTATTCCCACCCACTTTCTTATTTCCTTCCATTGCAGGATCTAGAAAAGCCCAATAGTCATTACCTGGTCTCTCTGCTTTGAGAATTGATATTCTACCTCTTTTTTCTCCCTTTTCATCCCTGAACATGGACAAAATGCCTAGATCTTGGGCAACCTTTTGAGAATGTGAAATACTCACGAAGGAAAAACTCAGAATGTCACAGAGACCCAGCTCTAGCATAATAGAGCTACTGAACACCGGCATCTCTTTACCTTTGGACTTCCTTTTACATAAGAAAAGTAAATCGTTACCTGTGTAAGCTATGGCCTGTCTCTTGAAGGTGATATGCCATGGCTTGCACTGAGAAGGGCTTATTTTGCACAAAGGGCTAAGAAAATGCCAGCAGCATCATGAGAAAGAATTTCACAGACAGAAAGGCCAGCAAGTGCCCAGACCCCTGTCTGCTCAGTATCCCACAGAGAAGTGTGCCTGGGCTGGGAGCACCTAGATACATTATGGGGCTGTGATATAACCTCCTCTCTGTTTTTATAGAGGTTGAGTGAGAGATTTGGGCTTTGTTTGTCTCTTCTCCACTTTATCTGATGAGTAGGAAGAGTTAAGAGGCAGAGTGTGACAGTCAGAGTTTATAGAAAAGAACGTAAAGCATTACTATACAAGTGAGAGTGTGAGACCCCCCAGGGAGTGGTTCTGGGAATATCTCAAAAGGGAAGGCACAAAGGGAAACAGGGTCCAGCCACTCACTCATTCATTAAAGGGTTAATCTTGTTTCCTATGTTTTTACAAAATTCAAGTCCATTCTCCATATCCTCCTAAAAGCCCTCATCTCCACCAGCTGAATGTGAATCAGCCTCACACTCCAAATGCACTGAGTGTCATGTTCTTTACTTAATATCAGCAGTAGCAACACTTGAGCACCAAAAAAGCCCAAGTAATTATATGTCTGTTTTTTCTGCTGTTACTGTTTGCATGTAACAAAGCCACCTGCCAGGCTAATTGTGCCCTGTTAATAAACATCTTCTCCAGCCAACCAACCAAAAAAAAAAATGCTCATATGGGGAAGGAAGGGTTTCATCTTCACATCAGAACTTCAGGTTCTCCTTTAGTCCAGTGATATACTCATTTGTATGAGACTGCCAAGCCTTTCCCCAGATCACCAGGAAAGATGATTCATTGAACTTAAAAAGAGAGAGAAATAAAATAAAGAATCCTCGGAGAGGGAGAATCTAGAAGGAAGTTAACCAAACTTCCCTGCCTGCTATTCAAGGTCATAGCATCACATCGAGGATGAGCTTTCCTGAAGGAAAACAGAGAAAAAGAAATGTGCTCCTCACAGCTGTCCCACCCATGCACTGTGAACTAGTCCCTGACATTTTTCTTTCTATTTACACATACAACCCAAATGTTCACTGCTAGAAGAAAGAATGGAAGAACATTATAAACTGATGAACAAAAGGATAGATACAGAGACAGTAAAGCTTCAAACAGACTGTGAAATTACAGCAGGAAGATTAAAGTTAGGTGAGGTAGATAAGAGGTCAATCAAAGGACTTGTATCTATGCATATAATCATAACCAATGAACATAGACACTGGGGAGTTGGGGTATGCCTGGGAGGGAAGGGGGGCAATGGGGAGATATGTATAAAAATTAATAAAAAAGGAAAATAAATTGTGATGTATTCACATAATAAAACACCACATAGCCATAAAAAATGACACATTACCAGTACATGCAGCAATATGGATCAATGTCATAGGGCTGGACCCTGTTTCCCTTTGTGCCTTCCCTTTTGAGATATTCCCAGAACCACTCCCTGGGGGGTCTCACACTCTCACTTGTATAGTAATGCTTTACGTTCTTTTCTATAAACTCTGACTGTCACACTCTGCTGCTGCCTCTTAACCCTTCCTACTCATCCGATAAAGTGGAGAAGAGACAACATAACATACAGTAAAGGGCATACATCTTAAAAGCTTGTTGCCTTTAAAAATTTGTATTGTAAAATATGTAAAACCCAAAATGTGCCATTTTAACCATTTTAAGTGCAAAAGTCAGCTGCATTAATTACAATCAAGATGTTGTGCAACCATCACCACTATTTCCTAAAATTTTCATCACTCCAAACAGAAACTCTGAAGCCATCACACTTGGTCAGTTTTTGCATACACTGACAATGTGTAGACAAAATCCAGATCAAGATATAAAACAGGGCCAGCTTCCTGTAGGCTCCTGCCCCGAGGTAACCTCCCCAAAGTAACCATCATTCTAACCTCTATCACCATGGACTAGTTTTGCCTGTAAATTCATATCAGTGGGACCAAAGAATATCTGGTTTTTCATTCCTGGCTTTTTTCACTCAACAGTGCCTATGACATTGATCCATATTGCTGCATGTACTGGTAATGTGTCATTTTTTATGGCTATGTGGTGTTTTATTATGTGAATACATCACAATTTATTTTCCTTTTCCATTCTTTCTTCTAGCAGTGAACATTTGGGTTGTTTTAAATTCCCAGCTGTTATAAATACAGCTGATGTGAACAGAATGGTGTAAGTCTTTTAAGGAAACATGGGTACTCTTTTTCCTTGGCCATTGTATTAGTCTGCTAGGATTGTCATGACAAAGTACCACAGACTGGGTGGGCTAAACAACAGAAATTGATTGGATCACAATTCTGGAGGCTGGAAGTCTGAGATCAAAGTGTCGGTAGGGTTGCTTTCTTCTGAGGTCTATCTCCCTCCTTGGTTTGCAGTTGGCTGTCTCCTCCCTATGTCTTCACATGGTCTTCTCTGGGTCTGTATCTGTTTCCTGATCTCCCCTTCTTATAAAGACACAAGTCAGATTAGATTAGAGCCCATGCCCATAATCTCACTTACCTCTTTAAAAATCCTATCTCCACATACAATCACATCCTGAGGTTCTGAGAGTTAGGACTCCAACATATGAATTTTAGGGGACATAATTCAGCCCCATACAGTTATGTATTAAGAAGAAGAATCACCCAGTCACAGGATAGACATGCATTTAGTGTTAACAGATATTTCCAGTTTTCCAAAGTAATTGCACCAGTTGAAGTTCCAGCAGCAGTGTGTGAGAGCTGCAGTTCCTCCATGTCCTTGACAACACTTGATGTTATCAGTTATTTGCATTTTAGCCATTCTGGTGGGAGAGTGGCAATGTCTCATTGTGGTTTCTAAGACATTTCTAAAAAAAAAAAAAACTTAGGGTCTGATTTGATACTTCTCCTCTAGTTCATGTGTTATCAGAACATATTTTGTGGTTGTACCTTAGAAGCTGTTTAGCTCACAAAGATTCCTGTAGTATGTTCATCTCCACAAGTCTGAGAAGTGGTCTTTACCCCTGGGTGGATGGGGTAATTTTGAATGACCTAAATTTACATCTTTATGTGTCTATGAAATTCCTCAAAACTCCTCAATTAGTGTGTGTTACTTTTTCTAAGAAAAAACAACAACCTTATTTTAAAAAAGAAAGTGAAAACATTTGCTTGGGCACCCATTTAGAGATATATCTAGGGTGCAATTGTAAGTGTCCTTTTTGACAGTTTTTTTTTTAAGAGCTGACTCATCAGAGAGCATTGGGATGACCCATGTGCTATTGGGGAAGTTTTAGGAAAAAGAAAAAAATGATGGTTGATTATTTGAGAAGTGTATGAACACATAGGTATAGGTGTGAATGTGTTTGTGCATACATCATTTTTCTGGAAGGACCTCTCCCAGGTGCTATTCTAAGAACCTTCTCAGCAATTTCACAGTCTTAATAAGATTGGTGATAGTGTATTATCAGCAACAATAGCATAGTATTCATCACCATTATTATTTATTAATAGTCAAAGAGGTTAAATGATTCAGATAAGGCCACACAGCTTACAAATGACAGAGCTAAAGGTCTGAACTCAGATCCACCTGATGCTTATTCATTGACATCCTACTGCCTCCATGGTGAGTCCAAGTCTTTCACATGCTTTACCTGCAAGATCTATAACACTTATAATGCTGTAAGGTGGGTGTTATTAAGGCCCATCTTAAGGATGAAGAAACAACAGTACTTGCCCAAAGTCATATGGCTAGTTGATAGGATCAGGATTCAAATCCAGTTGGTCTAACTCCCAACTCCAAGGGTCCTATTATTATCCATATTAGAGGCCCATTGCATGAATTCATGCAGGGTTGGGGTCCCTTGTCCTGGCCTGTGATTGGGGACATCAGAGTTTGCCTGGCCCAGGCTGCGGGAGGTTGGCTGTGGGAACACATTGACCATCAGGAGGCAGCTCCTGCATTGAGCATCTGGCTTTCATTAGTCAGTGTGTGTCATAGAGACCGGTTGTTTGATCAACTAGTTGTAACAGTCACTTAGGCTTTTATATATAGAGATCATTTCAAAATCTTTATCAAGCTCTAGTATGTCAAAAACTGATTTTGCACTATCCTTGAGGGACAGATCCACCGACCAGGCAGTTCTTCCTTGCATCAAGCTGAAATTGGCCTCCATGCAACTTTACTCAATTGTTTCCTGTTCACAGCTAAGCATTTAGCACTTAATTATATCTTGTCTTCTATTATGTACTAATTGTCTCCTGTGACTCCTTCCCTCTCCCTGGTTCACATGCTAAGTCCTAGAGGGCAGAAACCAAGTCTAATCACCTTGCAGAGTGGCAGAATAGAGCTTATTAAATAAATGCTTGTTGACTGAAAGTTCCTAACAGGATTTCCCCCTAGGGCCTCAACCCAGGTGTGTAGAAGATCAAACAGGAAGGTCACAAGGGATTTGCAATTCAAATATACAGTTTGTATAATTGGTATACTTCTTCAGCAGATTGTATAGTCAACACAATTATTTTACATTTAAAATGATATTGCTCCCCTGATAGCTGTCATTTCTTCATCTCTTCTTTCCTTCTTTGATATCATGTGCATATCAATTCAGGAGCTAGGGAGCTTACATCCTATGTGTAAAGCGAGTAGAACCTGGATTGCAGCAAAAGAGGGTCAGCACTTTCAAAAGTGTCCTTTCAAGAGTGGTTGTTGTTTCTGTTTCCCAATGACAACACAACTACTTACTCTTAATTGTTATTCTTGTCTCCTGCAGTTCCCTTACCACTGAGTTTCCTGGCTAGATATTAGTCAGAATTCTCTCCATTGCAAATGATGGGAACCCTACTAGCAGTTTAAACAAAGAAAGGGAATTTAAATTTATCGGCTTTGGTTTCTATAACTGATCAGTCTGGGGACTTGAGAAAAGGTTCTAAAGGTGGAAACAATAGCATGAAGAGACCTTTAGAATCTTTCTTCCCTTGCCCCACTCCACATGGAAAGAACTTTACTTACTTAACAGATGAAGTAAAAATCTCAAGACTATGTCTCATTGGCCTGAAATGGGTCACATGACTACCTCTAAACCAACTGTTATTGTTAGGAAGTCACATAACTGTACTGATTAGCTAGTTCCTGGGTGAGGTCCACTGCCAGTCATGTGATCTGAGAGTGGGGGAGATGGTTTCCAAAGAGATGACTGAAGCTTTTATTCGAGGAAGTGCAGATGTAGCCACCCACCACCAGTAACTCCTATATAAATCTCTCTCTTCCTAACCTGGGGCTCTTGGAAGACAGGGAATCAGGACACTCCTTGTGAAACTGAACATATAAAGGGGAAGGAAAAATACCTCTTCAAGGCACTAGAGAGTCATTTTTTTCTCAACTGTTTACTCAGTGAAAAAAAGTTGGGATGACAATGATGAGTCAACATGGATATGGTCCCTGCCTGTCATTGGGCTTGCAGTCTTGTTGGCAAGGCAGAATACACACAACCGACTTTAACAGAGAGTAACTTGTATTATACTAGATGTGTGAATAAAGATTCTTGTTTATGGTCTAGAACACTCAAGATTATAGAAGGATAATAAAATGACATCTTTCCTCCCCATAAATCCATTTAAACATCGTAGCAGCAATGCCTAAGATAGTAGATGCAATGCTTCCCCCTTTTATAGATGGTAAATGGAGACTCTGAAGGGAAGCACCCTTACAACATGCCATAGCCCCCAACATTATGCACTTTTATGTAGATAACCCTATTTTCACTAATCTTCCCAATAGCTTCGTGAAGTGCGATCTCATTTATAAATGAGGAAATAGCACCTCAGAGGTGAAGAAATAGGCCAGGCTGGCACTAAGGGGAGGAATTGGGATTACCAGTGGTTGGTTGATGCCCAGGTAAGTGACTTGGTGTCAAAAAACATGAGGCTGGGTCAGGATTCACTACTTAGGCTCATAGCTACAGATCCAGTGCTTGTTCCTCAGACCCACTTAACCCTTGTCCCTCATCGCGGGACACTCTGATCAGTCATTAGATAAAGACCTTTGCAGCTGGGCAAATAGCTATGAGCAACTTTGGCCCAGAGGAAAGAAAAAGGTGTCCTTTTTGCTCTCCTCATCAGGGCCTTGTTGTCCTGCCACAGAAATGCCAACCCCTTTCCCCCCGGAAGGTATTTCTATCAATTCCTTTACTCATTGCTAACCCTATTCTAGAAGCTGGGTGGGAATGGTGACAGGGGCATGCAGCCAGCCCCATCTGAGCTTGGCTGGGTATGTGTGGCGGCCGAGGTCTGACCTATTTTGTGCAGGCAATGAGCAAATATCTGCTTGCTATTCTGCTGTTATGTTGTGAGAGAAAGGAAAGGGTCAAGGATAATGCTGACCTTTTTTGTCTGAACAACTAGAAGTTGTCATTTACTAAGATGAGGAGGCATTGGTCAAAGCAGATTTTTTTTTAAGGCAGGGTGGAGTCAGAGTTTAGTTTGGTACCTGTTAAGTTAAAGTTGCTTATTAGACACACAAGAGGAGATATTAAGAGGCAATTTGATTGGAAAGAGAATGGGGCTGGAGCTAACAATGTGAAGTTTTTAATCACAGAAACAGTATTCCTAATAAATGGCATGGGATGGTTGAAACCACTAGTTAATGAGACTATAGAGAAGAGAATGAGTTAGGCAATAGCTCTGGAGCAGCCAAGGATGGAGGATAAGAACCAGCAAAGAAGATTGAGAAGGCAGAGTTAGCAAATCAATGATAACCAAGAGGTATTTCAAGATGGAGGGAGGAATAAATTGCACCAAACACTGCTTCTAAATTGGGTTAGATTAGGACTGAGGATTTACCTTGGTTTTATCATGTGTCACATTATTGGTCACTTTGGCAGGAGTAGCTTAGTGGGGAAGAAAGCAGGAGAGAATGAGAGGAATGCAAGTGGAAACACTTCTTTTTACAATAAAGGAGATGATTTTTCTGAAGATGGAAAATATTGCAACATATTTGTGCTGTGATGGAAATGATGGACAGGAAGAGACAATTTTATGATCCAAGGAGGAAAAAAACTGGAGCAATTGCAAGAACAGTGTCCCTGAGCAGAATGGAGGAGATGGATTCAGTGGACAGCTAGGCTGTTTGGCCTTAGAATACAAACCCCCATTCTGCCAGGTGGCCTCTCCCCTCCATGATGCATTCTTATCTCTCCTCTGAATCCTTCAAACTTCCTAAAGAATGCTACTTTAGAGAACAAAGCCTAGAACAGAATACTTGCTATTTATCCTACGGATAACCCTGAATTAAAGAGAAAAGAGAAATAGGAGGTGACAGAAGACTTTGTCTGAGCTGCTGAATTTAGGTGTGTGCATTGTGTGTATTGTGAGCATGCTTGCCAAATCACCTTGCTGAGGATGTTTTCAAGGTTGGGAGGCAGTTTCAAAAGGAAGTAGAGACAAATTAATGAGCACCACTAAAATGTAAGTGGCAAAGTGATCTAAGAAGTTTACAAAAGACATGGCATTTTCCATGGTCTCCAGCTTAAAAACAGTTGATTTTTTTAATAGGTTCCTTTTAAAGTCATTCATGCAGCAAATGTAAGAGAGATTTGGGCAAGGTCCTGGAGATAGAGAGGAGAGAAGGCTCTTATCCTCAGGGAGCTGGAAGTCCTGTAAGGTTGATTTAACATAGGATGTTTATAGCATGACCTCCTATGTTAGATTCTTTGGGAGATATGGGCATGAATGCTATAAATGCACACAGCAGGATTGGATAACCCAGGTAATTTGAAGGAGGCAAGGCTTAGGCACATATAAAGGAGGAGTGGGCTCTATGCAGGGAAATGTAAGGATAAGTGTACTTCTGACCTAAGGAACAGCATGTGCAGAATCCTTTTGGTGTGAAATACCAGGGCACATTGAAGAACCACTAAATAACTCAGGATGGCCGGAGTTGGGATTTTATCCTGAGCACCCTGAGGATTGACTGAAAGATTTTAATTGAGGAACAATTGGATTGACATATTTAGAACTTAGAACATAAAAGAAGTGCTCAGGATGCAAAGCATCCTTAATGACTGAAAGACAAGTTGAATTGTCATTCTCTTTAGGGTTTGAGGGTTTAGAGGCAGATGTGGAATGAGAAGGAAATGTTTTGTTTCATGATTATATACTAAGCCAAGGTCTTGTGCATCATTGTGAAATGACTATTCTTCAAATTAAAATTTAGAGTTAAGAACCAAAATTTTCTAATCATAGGACTCCAAACCTAGTCACACCCAGTTGGACAAAGCAAATGGACAAAGTATAAGGGTGATCTGGGAGTGCCCCCAAAATGTGGGAGGCATACCTTTGATGCATCTAAATTGATTTTAAGAAGTGGCAGATGAGCATTAGATAGTTGAATGACAGAATGAGAAAGTTATTCCCTTTTGGTTATTTTATAATCCCTTTGAACACTTCAATGAGAAATGCTCAGTTTGATGCTAACGGATCTTTAATACTTGTCTCTTTTTTATTACCTAGGGTACACATTTGAATTGGATTGAATAGACAATGATAAAATATCTTAAGATAAGATATTCTTAGAATTTGGAAAAGCAAAAAGAGGCCACATCAAGACATGTTGGAGCACAGAGCAGCCCCTACAAACTAATATTTTCCCACATTGTTTAGTATTTATTTAGAGAAAAAATGTTTAGTGTTTGAAGAAAGGATGAGGCACTGCCAGTAGAAGGTACTATCATTTCTCCTGCCTGGGAAACTCAACTAGAGTAAAAACCCCAATACTACATTTAGCCAAAACACATATATAAACAAATAAAGGAACTCTCCAAGAATTGAGATTTGCTCTCCATAATGATCCTAGAGTAGATGTCATTCACTCAATCTAATTTTTCCAAGTATTTTTCTCAAAACATTATTTTTATGGCAGGAGTTCTATATTGCATTTCATTCCATAATCCTCCATCTCCAGGGATGTTTTAGCATCTCTTATGAATGACAGGCAATTGCCTGGTTGTTACTTTTTTATGGCTTAAAACAATGTTTATTTTACTCACAAATCTATAATTTGGCCAGGCCCCAGTGGGGACAGCATGTCTATGCTCCCCTTGGTGCCAGCAAAGGTGACTCAAAGGTTGGGGCAGAAATAATCTAAAGGCTCATTCATCCACATCTGGTGGTAGGTACTGGTTATGGCTGGGACCATAAGGAGTTCAGCCAGTATACCTACAGGAAGCCTCTTCAATGTGTCTTGATTTTCCCCCCACAACATGGTGGCTTGGTTATAAGGGTGAGCCTCCAAAGAGAGAAAAGGGGGTGGAAACTATATCACTTCTATGACCTAGCTTTAAAAATCACATAGCAGCACTTATGCTACATTCTGTTCTTTAGAAGCAGAAAGGGAGATAATTCAACTTCATTTCTTGATGATAAGTGACAAAAAATTTGTGGGCATATCTTAGAAACCACCACAGTCCACCCTCTGGCCAGGAGTTATTTATATTTCTTTTACAGGCAAAACAAAGACACTCTCTCAAGAGTCTCCCTCCCCCAAGTTTTTATCTATTTAGAGAAATAGGTCCAAATGATGCCTATTAATCTCTTCTTTTAACATGTTGAAACCAGATTTCAAGCTTAGAATCTCACAGAGGTTAGTAACCAACTAGAGTTAAATAATATTTGTTTGATTGATTAATTGATTTTTTTCTAGCTATAGCTCACAGCAGTTTTATTTATTTTATATCCCTTCCATTACTGTAAGTAGTATTGATTTTCCATTCATAGTACTAAGGTCAAGATTTCTTTTAAGATAGCTTTTTTTTTCTTTTGTAAAGCGAATGGTTTTAAAGAAAATAGTAAATCAAGAATAGTATTTGACACTTGAATTTGGCAAAAATTATTACAGTGAGTAATATAAAGGGATGCAACATGAATAAACCTAAAAATATTATACTAAGGGGAAAAATCCTCCTACAAAATTCCATATTCTATGAATCCATTGATATAAAATGTCCAGAAAATGTAAATCTAAGTAAATAGATTAGTGATTGACTGGGGCTGGGGGTGTGAAAGGGAGTAGACTGAAATGACCATGAGCTTTCTTTTTGGGATGATAGAAATATTCTAAAAATAGATTGTGGTAATAGTTGTACAACTCTGTAAATCTCCTAAATACCTCGAATAGGACTTAAAACACGTTAATTATGATATGTAAATTTTTATTTCAGTAAAGCTGTTTACAGATTTTGATTTTTTTTTTTTACAGAGAGGAAAGGAGAAGGATAGAAAGTTAGAAACACCAATGAGAGAGAAACATAGATCAGCTGCCTCCTGCACACCCGCTACTGGGGATGTGCCCGCAACCAAGGTTCATGCCCTTGACCAGAATCAAATCTAGGACCTTTCAGTCTGCAGGCACTATCCACTGAGTCAAACCAATTAGGGTTGTTTACAGATTTTGAGAGTGGATGTGAATGCCTGGAGTTTTGGAGACGTTGAACAATAATAGTAGGGTGATTTTCAAATTATGTTGATCAGAGCTGCTGCTTTGGAGGAAAATATATGAGAATATCCAATTAGTGCTTGTTCAAGACCTCTCTGATCTGTCTTTATTTGATAAACAGTTCAACTTAGAAACATAGAAAATGCTAGAAATGAACAAAGCTACCCACTAGAGCAAAAGCGGGTCTTCCCTGTCCAGTACCAGCTGATGGCATGAACCATTGTGTGGGGTCATATGCTGTGTAGATTTCCTGGTTTATTTATGAAGGTGACTCATGCCTTATCCTATATAATAAAAGATTAATATGCAAAGTTTCCAGTTGTCCAGTCATTAGTTCAACTAATCAAAGCGTAATATGCTAATGATATGCTAAGACTGATCAACTACTCACTATAATGTGCACTAACCATGAGGGGGCAGACAGTCAACACAGCAGCTGCCCCCTGGTGGCCAGTGCATTCTGACAGGGGGAGCACCACTCAGTCAGAGCTGGGCTCACAGCTGGTGACTGTAGCAGGAGCCTCTCCCGCCTTTGCAGCAGCTCTATGGATGTCTGATTGCTGGCTTAGGCCTGCCTCCACACCCCACTTCATGAGAGGGCACAGGCCGTGCCGAGAGACCCTCCAAAGTGCATAATTTTTTTGCACTGAGCCTCTAGTTTATGATACAAAGGACAACTATAAACATATTTGAATAAAATGTCTATGAGCACAGAACAGAACAGGTGAGTCAGCATATAGAATATGTCTTTATTTGCATCTATCACTTATTCAGGATCTCAGAAGTAGGCATAGATGGACCTAACAGAGAGCTTCATGGAACTGAACCCCTTAGTAGTAGTCTAAGGAGTGTCCAATTTGGTCTTTAGCAGATAAGAACATTGGAGGGTAAGATCTCTAAGCTAAAAATATCTAAGAATCACTGGCTTAGAATATGCAATGTGGACACCACCATCACAGAGTTTTATTTAGTTTCCTACTATCTCCACAAATTATAGTAATTACCATTTGTGATTTCCTTTGTAGATAGGCAAATGAAGACTCTGACCTAAAGACAGCAGAGCAAATGATGGAATACACCAGCCTCCCTTATGAAAATTCCATGTGTGTGAGGCCAACCCCTGTTTTCACAGTGGCTGCACCAATCTGCATTCACATCAACATGAGGGTGCCCTTTTCTCTGCATACTCAACAACACTTGTTTGTGGATTTATTGATGATAGTCATTCTGACAGATGTGAGGTGATATCTCATTGTGGTTTTAATTTGCATTTTTCTAATGATTAGTGACACTGAGCATCTTTTCATATGTCTCTTGGCCATCTGTATATCCTCTTTGGAGAAATATCTATTCAGACCTTTTGCACTTGTATTAATTGGATTGTTTTTGGGGTGTTGAATTTTATAAGTTCTTTATAAATTTTGGATACTATCCTCTTATCAGATGTATCATTGGTGAATATGTTCTCCCATTCAGAGGCTGTCTTTTCATTTTGTTGATGGTTTTCTTTGCTGTGCAAAATCTTTTTTTGATGTAGTCCCATTTATTTATTTTTCTTTTTGTTTCTCTTGTCCAAAGAGTCATATTAGAAAAAAAATATTGCTGCAAAATATGTCCCAGATTTTACCACCTATATTTTCTTAGAGGATTTTTATGGTTTCAAGCTTAATATTTAAGTCCTTAATCCATTTTGAGCTTATTCTTGGTATGGTGTAAAATGGTCTAATTTCATTTTTTTATTTTTGCCATATCTGTCCAATTTTCCCAACACCATTTATTGAATGGGCTATCTTTATGTCATGTTCTTGCCTCCTTTGTCAAATATTAATTGTCCATAAAGGTATGAATTTGCCCTAGCCAGTTTGGCTTAGTGGTTAGAGTGTCAGCCCTTAGAGTGAAGGGTCACAAGTTTGATTCCAAGGCATCCTCGAGATCTGCCTTTGCCAGCCTTCACCCAACAGCTGCCTGATAGGCTTAGTCACTGAAAGAGCTTCTGGTGGTCTTGAATTATATGAAGTAGGTTCTCAATGAGTCATCAAGTAGGGGCAAGTGGTATTCATCAGATTCATAGTTGTTCGAACTCAGTGCCAGTGCTGGGTCTGAGGCCACTCAGCAAATATTCCAGAATATAACAAGCCTAGCTGTTCCTGCTGGGTGCTTGAAGACCTTTGTGGTGAGGTGGGAGTCTCAGGGAGTCATCTGGATGAGGCAAGCAGATTTTATCAGGCCCAAACAGACTAACATTTAGTCACAAGATGGGAGGGCTCTGCACTGGTTGGGCATGTAAGGGAAAAATGGCCTCCATCCTAGAGCTGTGAAACTTGTACTTTAAAAGTCTCCTTCAATGACAATAAATTCTTAATTTTTAGGTAATTTTAAGTGAGAGTTTAATGATATACAGCTGAGAGTTAACTCGACCTGATATCAGACCTAGTCTTATGAGGTGTCAAGGAAGACTTCTGTTTTCAGTCATGTTCCTCAAGAAGAAGACTCGGTCTGAATAGGAGACTCTTAAGCAGGAGATTTATCAGGGGATCCCCCTGAAATCAGTGCCTGTTGTGGAGTGAGGGGAAGTGAAATCAGGCAAAGGAAAAGTTGAACTGTACTGCAGCCACAACAAGGCTTCAGCTGATTCCACAGCAAGCTGTGGAGTTGGGATGTCCCCAAAAGTTATACTTCCTTGAAACATAGGGGTAAGGTTTCTGTATAGCCATGTGGAACATGTGAATGTGATTGGGGTCAGGAAGATGAAGTAACTTTGAGTGGGACAATTCTCTTTGGTTGAAGGCATTTCCTGGGGAGAGACTTAGATGAGAGTTGTCAGATACTGACATCCAAGTGGCTGGAGGTAAATCTGGGTGGCTTACCATCACAGCAACTACAGGTTCTTACAGGAGGTGATATCTAAGCCATGATCTAAAGAAATAAGTAAGAGTTGTCCTGGTGGAGGTCTGGTAAAATGGAGACCATCCAAAGGATAAAAAACAGCATTTGAAAATCTGGGAAATAAGCCAGTCAATGAAGGAGAAGCATCACATGATCGCACTCATTGGGGGATAATAGAGAACATTATAAACTGATGAACAAAAGGATAGATACAGAGATAGTAAAGCTTCAAACAGACTCTGAAATTACAGCAGGAAGATTAAAGTTAGGTGAGGTAGATAAGAGATCAATCAAAGGACTTGTAGGCATGCATATAAGCATAACCAATGAACATAGACACTGGGGGGTTGGGGTATGCCTGGGAGGGAGGGGGGCAATGGGGAGATATGTATAAAAAATTAATAAAAAAAAGACAAAAAAAAAAAAAGAAAATCTGGGAGATGACAAAAAGCATGATTCATTCTCAGAATGGAGGGTGACACTTTTCCTCCCCATCCTAAGTCAGCTTCAACTGAGTTTTCTGTCACTTGTTCCCAATGGGTCACGATTGGTACATACAGGTCTAGATGGCAAAGCCAAGATTTGAAATATGTTCTCTGTGACTCAACAGCCTATGACCTTACTCAACATGTCATCTTGTCTTTCCAGTTAAACAGCATTTCCAATATCTGAGGCACTTGAAGTATCTCTAGGCAAGATCTTCAAATATGCACAGCTTTGAAAATAAGGTAATATGGGTCATTGCCAAGAGTATTAAATTTTACATATTTTTGTTCTACATGTTTATAAAACAGCTTTCAATTCACTTCTTTGATATTTAATTTTTGTTTATGGGCCTTTCTGTGTAGCAGAAGTCATAGGAAGGAGAAAGAGAAGAGGCATGGAAAAGGCTAGAAGTTCAAGTCCTCAATCATAGCAGGAGTCCCATAAACTAAGTTGTAAGAATGGAAGGCGATTATTTCACTCACACTAAATCAGCCACTTCCAGGCAGGTCTTTTGTCACTGCTGAAGTCCAAATGTGTTTCTGGAGTGAGTTCATCAAGTAAAAGTAGCATCTGGAGACCAATCAACATAATGTTGAAGGAAGCAAACAACCTGGCTCTTGGTGTCTGTCTCTGCAGCAAATTGCCACTAAGAGCTATAGGATGTCCTCTAGGCTGATTAGCTCAGTGCTTTCCCTCCAAAGCAGCCATGTGCCCAAGTCAAAACAAATCAGGTTACAATGAGGGAAAGAAAACGATGGCCTCTACATCAATATTTCTCCACCTCTGGACTTTTCCAGATGCTGTTCCATCTTCTGAGATCCCCTGACCCTTTCCTATGTTTAGAAAACTCCTCATCCTTCCACACCCAACTTGAGAAACATTCCCCATTTTTTCTTGGAGCCTTCTCAACAATTTGCATGGATGCTTTTTACAGAGTTTTTTCCTTGGTATATAACATAATGTATCATAGTTCTTAACCCGTGTATCTGACTCACCAATAGACTCTGAACTCCTTTAGGGGAGAGTGATAGGCCATTTGTCTCTCCAGTTCCATGGAGCTGGACACATGACATGTCCTAGGTAAGGGTTTGAAGAATAAATAAATGACTGCATGAGTATGTGACAGTAAATGTAAAAGTGGATGAGTGAGCATGTGTTACCTGAATGGTTAGTGAAGAAAGAGTGAGAGAGTAATATATATATATATATATATATATATATATATATATATATATATATA
>JAAGEH010002525.1:10360537-10759060 GCA_011751065.1 Lasiurus cinereus
ATATATATATATATATATATATATATATATATATATATATATATATAAAAGCACCTGTGTTGATCACTAAATGGGTGAATGATGACTGAAGAAATGAAGGGAGGTCAGAGTCAGCATCAGACTTTGGAAATCAGTCCTCTTTTCTGATCTTTTAATGGCTTAGTTCCTTTTTCACCAGACTTGAGCACCCCCTGTACCCACCAATCAGTGCATTGTTAGCATAATTAAAGCAAAACCAATCACTTTCTCTAAGGATTGGAAGGCTTGGTTTCTTCAAGCAGTAGCCATGAAGGCAGGACAGAACAGGAAAAAATCAAGAACCTTGTGGGTATGGGGGTGGTAAACATCCTAGAAATGGCTACAAAAGTTCTCAGATAAAGGTAGAGACACCATTATTTTCTAGATTTATAAATTCTTAAGCTTTTTGTTGTTGAAGGTAGGAATCTTTGACAACAGGATAGAATCTATGAGTTTTATTCCCAGAAAGAACATAGAACCACACATAAATGCACACACACACATGCACAGTTGTGTATGTAATTTAAGTTAATGGAGCCCCTTGAACCCAACAAAGGACACACAGACCATACTCTGGGGGTGGCACCTGTCTGTTTTAGTTTAGTAAGGATTCCCAAGATGTATCACAGGGCCTATCACCTAATATTAGGATTTCATATATTTCTGTTGAATTAGATTAAATTGAAATTCCCTAACTTGAACAGCTGACTTTCTCAAAGTCTCATAAACTTTGGGAATCCTTGATATGGTCTGTGGAATTGGTTCTATACTGAGAAATAATCTTTCCAGATACTTTGCATCTTCAACCCTTGCCAGGACATGTGAGTCTTTCCTTCCAAAGCATCTTAGGAGAAAGTCCAATAGTATAAAATATGATTCACATCTGGATGATCAAACAGAGCTCCTTGTTGGAACAACCTAATTCATGGTGATGCCAAGTGTTTGGCCTTGTTTATTCAGTGCCATATGCTATGCAAATAACACCCAAGCCTCAGTAATCTCCAATTTAGAGAGGGTAGCCCAGAGTGGTTAAAAAAAGTCACAGCTGAGGTGGAACAGAACAACACTTTAGTTTATCCTGAACCTGGCCCTTAACGAAGGTGTTTAATTTCATTAACACAGCTTGGAGAGCCTCTTTTTGTTCACAAGGATTTATATGAAGGCAAGATGAATAATTCTGGGGAGGCAGAATATAGATATTAAAAATGCCAGAAATGTATGGGTTGGATAGGGTGTGGGGTATAAACATTTCCATATGCTGTTGGAAGAAGGGTGAAATATACAAATAGTTTGGAGAACTATTTGACAATATCTGTTAAAACAAAAAAAAAGCACATTGATTCTTTGACACAAGTATTCTAGTATTAAGATGGTTTCCTACAGATATGCACAATGAAGATGTTCATTGTTTATAACAGCAGAAACTATAAATAACCTAAATGTCCAACAGTAGGAGATTGGCTAAATAATTTATCTATTCTCATAATGGCACACACTGTGGCATTTTGGGAGGAGAAAAGAGCCCAATATGCCCAGATGAAGAGTAAAACCCATGATATATTTTTCAGTATACTTCTAATTATGAAAACACGTGCAAACACAAACACACAGACACATATGCTCATACACTTATTTATAACTAGAACCAGAGAGAGGATCAGGGACACGATTAATGCTTATTTTCATTTGTACTGTTTCATTTTTTACTATGTGCATGTGTTACTTTTTTCAATTAAAATTGTTTTTGTAAATAAAAAAATTCTATTACAAATGTGCACCTATTTCTTATATTCATTTGTTTACTCATTCACTTAAATAGCTGTTAAGATTTGACCATCCAGCCTTCAAAAAATGTGACCCAATATTGAACCACTGACAGAGCTGAACAGATGATATGCCTTTTACAATGCTCCTCTAACCACATCTACCTGGAATCTCCCAAAGTTTGTTTTTGGAAGAGGGAGGAGGAGAGAGGTGATGACATTCTTTTAGCATCTGCTGTTTCCCAGCCACTATGCTGGACACTCTCTTTTTAACATCTCATCCAATCTGCTCTTCTCATCACTAAATTTCTAGCATCTAGGTCAGAGCTGGCACATGATGAGAAAATGTATAGTTACAGTTATAAAAAAAGGAGTGCATTTAGCTGTAAGGTCCCTCTAGGAAGAGGGAGCAAATGGCCTATGGGAGGGCAGACCCTCAGCTAAGCCTGAGGCCCAGAGTCCCCCCTGAGTTGCTGAAGGCAGGTGGAGATCATTTGTTTTTCTCCTGCTGCCTCTGGGAAGAAGTGTGACATCACCAATCATGATCCATGCCCAGTATTTGAATGAGGAAATGGCAGAGTATGTCACTAGGAGGCCTGTTTAATATTATATATTTTTTAAAATATATCTTCAGGATATACGAGTCAGTTTTTCTTCACTCTTAATATATGCATTGAAACCTGAGGGTTTGTCTACTTTCTGGAACAGTTGCCTCTGTGAGAAAAGTCTTCATTTTTCCACAAATATTTACTAGGCATGTTTATTAAGACTGTTGCTCAAAAAAAAATCACTGTAGACATTTTCTCTCTTTAAGAAATGTTTTGCCCCATTCAGGTCGTTGTGGTTATTCTGTATGACTATTTCTTAATGACATAGTGGATCATGCATAATGTTTGGTTCTCTTTTTTCATCAGTTACAGGAAGCTCAGAGCCTAACTGTGCCCTCTATTTCTAGCAGTTTCCATTGTGTCTATGTAGATGTCTCTTATTTCCATTTTTTTCTATGACTTTACAAGGCTTTTTCCTTAAGCTGATTTTATTTTGTATTAAATAAACTATATTGGTGCCTTTTGGAACAAAGCAAGTATGTTATTTTCCTTGAGCTGCTATAACAAATACCCACTAAGTGGCTTAAAATAATAGAAATGAATCTTCTCATAATTCTGGAGTTCAGAGGTTCCAAATCAAGATGTTGGCAGTGATAGTTCATTTTAGAGATTTGAATGAGAATCCATTCCATGCCTCCCTCCTGGTTTTTGTTTATTACCAGTAAGCCTTAGTGTCCCTTGGCTTGTAAACTCACCATCTTGGTTTCACTCTCCTTTCTGCAAATGCATAGAGTGAGGTGATGCCCTAGAGTCTTCTGGTCCAGACGTCCAGTGGCTTCCACAATGGAGGAAGGGTAGCTGACCATCACTAGATTGTACAAAGTTACATCCTGGAAAGTGGCCCTAAAGGTAGAGTGGGAAAGACAATTTGGGCCATATAATGGATGCCAGGTAGGGGATCCTGATGGCTAAGGGATGTGGGTCAAGAAAGCAGAGTGAGAAGATAGAGCACAATAATCATAAATAACAGTGTTCTTGACATTTCCCCCCAGTGGCTTGCCGTGCCAGAGGGAGTCCCAGAGCAGCATGGAGTATAAGATCCTGGGATTGGGTGGTGCCTGATGTGTTCCCAACTGCCTGGCTCAGAGCCTGACTTAGGGAAGGATTTCAAACAGTATCTGCTGACTGATTGGCTAGATAAGTCATGTATCTCTGGTTCAAATACTGGCTTTACCTCTTAGACTTTTTGAGCCTCTGGAGGCACATCAGTAAAATGAGTACCACCATAGCTACCTTGAAAGGTTGTGGAAGCTTCCGATCTAGTCTTTAATATTTGAGAATCTGGGTTCTAAGGTTGGATGATATGAGCTCCAAGGTCACCGCTTGAACTTATCAGCTGTTAGATTTGAACCAAGACCTTTGAAATTCCTGTACATCCGTTTCCTTCTCTATAAAAAGGAGGACAACATCACATGTGAGTGGAATGTGCTTGGCACGGGGCCTGGCAGAGAGTAAGTGTTCATAATTTTGTTTTGTTCTTCAGTTTTCCCTGAAAGATGCTGGGTTTGGGAGCAGGAGGGGCTTCCCTGACAGTCCTACAGTTAACTGAAGGAGGGATGGTGTCCTACCCCAGTGCCCAGAACCTTGCAGACTCTGGATTCCCACTCACAGCCAGTAACGCTTAGCATACCAGATTTAATAAAAATGGAGAAAGGTTTTTTTTTTTTTTTTTTTTTTTGGTAGGCTCACTTGCTAAAAAACTCTCAGGAATCCATTAACTCCACTATTACTGAACATCTGAATGCAATTTGCAAGCTATAATAACATCTCTCTAGTTAGCAAATGTTTTGCCTCTCTATAATTTTCTTTTCCATATGAAAATAGACCTGTCATATGAACGTGGTCGACCAGCTGCCTCTATAATATCATTATAATAAGCAAGAAAGATCACCTGCTCTGCCGTTGGAGGGGCTTGGTTTGTGTTTCTGTTCCAGAGGATGGATTTGCCACCCTGGCGGCCACTGCCTGTGTGTCGCTCAATAGGTAAAGAATGTGGGACTTGAGAAGGAGGGGACTAGGAGGTTCCAGGCCTATACCCAATGAGCAGAGAAGAGCAAAGCTAACATTTCCAGAGCCTCTGCTTTGTGCTAAGCATGAGGCTAGGCTTATACAGGACGTGTCAAAAAAATGTATACATACTTTAACAGCTTGACAGCTCAATCAATGTTTCTTTTCAGATTTAATCCAGTATGTATACATTTTTTTTTTGCAGGGGACACCTGTATATCTTTCACTGGGACCCCAAGTTGAGTGTTTGTGTGTGTGTGTCAAATCGCCCGTAGGACTTCTCATAGCTTGCCCCAGACAGTGCTCATGAATGGGGATGTGGGAGTACAGGAGCCCCCAGGATCAGCACTGATCAAGTCTTAGGGACCTGGGAAGGCCACAGAGAGGCAGTGAGAGCTAAGCTGATGAGAACAAAAACCAGAAGTTTGCCAAGGGAAGGGAGGATGTGCCAGGCAGGAGGAACATCCGGTGATGGGGGCCTGGGACTAGAAGGAAATTGGAAGGTCAGAGGGACATAACACTTTCTGCATGGCTGAAATGGAGAGTGAGAGTTGAAAAGGTGCTGAAACATGGTGTCAGGTGGGATAGGGAAGTGGGTGGCATATTAAGGACTTTATCCCGAGGGCAGTGGAGAATTATTTAGGAGTTAAACGAGGGAATAACATGGTCACGTCCATGTTTTATAAAGATCACTCACTGTGGCTGCTATGTGAGATGGGATTGGAGGGGGAGGACCTCACATCTAGAAGACCAGTTTGGAAGCTGTTACCATTGCCCAGGTGAAAGATGGTGACCTGGGCCAAGGTAGTGGCTGTGGAGATAGTCAACATGCTCCAGACACCACAAGGGAGTAAAAGTCACAGTGTTGTGACTGGACACCAGCCAATATGGGGACTAATTAGGAAGCAGAAAAATCAACTGAAGCACCCTCCCAAGGCAATGACTATGATCTCTATTAGTTTTAAATACAGATCTTTTTTTTTTCATTTAACATTATTTCTCATGCATTTCCTGCACTATAATACATTCAAGGCTGGTCCAGAGAATGCTGGCTTGATAAGGGACCCCCTCAGCCGGAGGTCAATTTTGGGTTTGGAATCTATTGTCTTTCTGAATCTGCTCCAACAGTCTGATGTGCTGTCATGGACCTCCTAATAAATGAGCCAGTTTGCTCAATTGCCTGTAACCTTGCCAGGATTGGAGTAAGAGAGAAATTATAAACGGATCCTGATCTTCTGTGAAGTAACAGCTCAGCTCCTTGGCATGGCTTTTATGGATATAGATGCCGACAGCAAGAGGGATAAAACCAAGTAGAAATAAGGAAAGATGAGAAAGAGACAGGAGCGAAGTACATTGTGTCATTGCTTAAGCTAGTTCCAACCTTATTTTTTTCTTCTAAATTTGCTACTCAAAAATACCAGATAAAGTTGTCAACACAGTACAGGAAGAGCTTTTGCCGCAAGAGAACTGACCGGGTAGGAGAGCTTTTTGTAATTCAGGACATAAAACCAGCCCTCACTTGCCTGCCTCTGTCCCAGCCCCAGGTGTTCCAAGCTGCAGTTCAAAATTAACAGAGCCCTAGTAAAGACTCACACCAGTAGATGTTCTGTATAGTGTAGCTTTGCAGTTAGGTAGACAAGGGTTATATCCCAGCGTTGTCATTTACTAGCTGTGTGGAAAACTCCCATAAATTATAGAAAAGAGATTTTTTTTTGGGGGAGTGGGGGGTCAAAGATCAGGCAGTGACAATGCCCATGGCTTGGGGTGGGATAAGGGGGAAGAGTAGACAAATTTAATGAGATTTTGTGTCCTGAGTTTCTTACCTGTCAAAATGGAAATACAAACCTCACATGGTGGGGTTGTATGTAACTATGATTCTCAATAATTATGGCACTCTTCAGCTATATATATATATATGCTGATACTTGCCACACAGTGGATGAACCTCAAAAACATGAAGCTCAGCAAAAGGAGCCAGCTGTAAAAGGTCACATGTTATAGGATTCCACTTACAGGAAATGTCTAGAAGAGATAGATCCATGGAGATAGAATGCAGATTGCTGGGTCCAGGGGCTGGGGGAGGGGCAATGGGGACTGATTGCTAATGGGTAAGGGGTATTCTTTGGGGGCAAATAAACGTTTTGAATTACATAGAGGTCATGGTTCCACAACATGTACTAAATGTTGCTGAATTGTGTGCTTTAAAATGGGTAATCTTCTGCTATGAGAATTTAACCCCGATTTAGTCCAAAAATCACAGGATGGTATTTTAAAATGCCAGATGACCCTCTGTTTATCCCATCGATTCTCAATCTTCTGGCCTGAAAAGAGGCCCAAACATTGGTTACTTCTTAGAATTTCCCCAAGAGGATGTAATAGACTGTCAAGGTGAGAATGATAGGCTTAAAGAATGTCTCATGGTGGAAAGGGTGAGAATTTGGTGTCCAGCACACCCAGGTTTGATTCCATCTTCATCGCCTAATTGCTAATTCCCTGAAACTCTTTCCTCATTTGTGACCACATTAGGACTGTTGTTAAAATGATATTAGATCATGTTAGAAAAGCATGTGGGCTTGGCTTCTATTAGGTACTAAATAAATTTGTTATTATTTCTTATTAAGAGTAGTTGTCAAACTTAATGGTAAAAGTTAGAAAGAACCATTCAACTAAAAGTTAATAAATGCCTAAATGTGTTTCCCATAAGTCACAAAATCACAATTATTTACCTTCCTTGCACCTTGGCCTCCCTGTCTTTAAAATAGGATGAAAGTGGTACCTGCCTTTAGGGTTATGTTGAGGACTAAATAAGAATATGCTTAGTGTAATATGAAATAAGTGCTGGCTATTTATTTTTAGCAATACCATGAACAGTTTGCAGACTTTGGAAGAAATATACAGAAAAGTTCTTTGGGGGACTGGGCCTGTGTCTTTGATATCTCTTGTGTAATTTCAGCATCCAGTCTTTGATGGAGAGTGTCATGGGGAAATGTGATCATTCTTTCCTGTATTTAAAAAATAAATTTGTTTGGTTCGGGCTGGTGTGGCCTGAGTGTTGTCCCATGTACTGAAATGTCCTGGGTCAGGGCACATGCCCTAGTCATGGGCTCAAACTCCAGCAAGGGCATGCAGAAGGCAGCCAATTGATGTTTCTCACTCTCACTAATGTTCTACTCTCTCTCCATCTCTCTTCCTCTCTCTTTAAAATCAATAAAAGCGTATTTATAAATTAGAGGCCCAGTGCATAAAATCATCCCTAGGCCATGTTGGGGTGGGATAGGGGAGAAGAGTAGACAGATTTAATGAGATTTTTTTGTAATTCATGACATAAAACCAGCCCTCACTTGCCTGCCTCTGTTCCAGCCCCAGGTGTTCCAAGCTGCAGTTCAAAATTAACAGAGCCCTGGTAAAGACTCACACCAGTAGATGCTCTGTAGAGTGTAGCTTTGCAGTTAGGTAGACAAGGGTTATATCCCAGCTCTGTCATTTACTAGCTGTGTGGAAAACTCCCATAAATTATAGAAAAGAGATTTTTTTGGGGGTAGTCGGGGGTCAAGGATCAGGCAGTGACAATGCCCGATCAGGGCCATCTTCGGTTCACTTGCCAGTCCCCAATACCACCCTGCCACCTCCATCCACCCAGGTTCCCCATGGTTTCCCCATTGGCCATCCAGTGATTGGAGCCTATGGGCTCTGGGGAGGGACCAAGAGGTGGCCAATGCACCTAATAGGGACTGGTTGATTGGTCATTCCATCATTACGGATATTGGCCTTTTATTATATAGGATAAATAAGTTAGTCTGAAGTGTAACTTTATGAGATGTGTGTGCATCCTTGCATTTTATGGTGCAGACTTTCTTCCCCTGCCTGCTCCCTGGGCTTCATAAAAGCACAACAACAACAAGGGCAGCATCTGGGCAAGCTGAGGAGGAGTTTAACTTTCAAGAACCAAGCCAGCATCATTGAGCATCAGCTTTGAGTGCAAATGGGCAGCTGCTAAGGCTGTGCCCCCCACTTTTTCCCAGACCTGCTCTTCTTCTCAGCTACTGGGGGAGGGACTGCCAGGTATGACACCACTCTTTAAGGAACTCAAAGCTCCAGGATATAGAAACAATGTTAATTCAAATTCAGAGGAGGGGTGTTAACCAAGCACACAGAGACCTGCCATTAAAGCAGGTTTGGAAATGAGCTCAGAGCAAACACTTCAAACCCAGCAGAATCCCCCAGAGTTCTGAACCTAATAAATTGAATGGCTGTGTGTCCATGTGTGGATTTCCTTTGTTCTTTTCCCTGCCCAAATTAACTGTTTTAGAGCCCCCAGCTGTGACAAGTTACCTCCCACCCCTCACAGTACCCAATCCATTGATTTGTAATTTTAGATAATGCATCTCTTCAAAAACCACTCTTATCTTGAAAAAAGTCACAGGATAAAGAAAAAGCTATTGCACAAAATATCTTAAGAAATCTGCTTAAAATGAGAATGAGCATCAACAAAAATTTTCAAATACTAATAGGTTTTTTAATTATTAGGCTTGGAACAAATGTCAAAATGTGACTTAAGTTGCTTAAATTATAAGGTTGGTTTAATTCAACAAATAAACTATAGTTTTTAGTCCATCTTTAGCTATATTGGTTAATAATAAAATCTTTGATTGGCTCTTGCTACCCTCATCCTGCAGGCTTAGGGCTTAAAATGAGGTTTGGGTAGTATCTTCCTGTTGATGGTTTGACTCAACATAGCATCCTCTGCTTTGGGGATTCATGGCAGCTATAGCTTATGAGGAAAGATGGGAAAGGTGAAAACTAATGGGTGTTGATTGAGTCTCACAGTTCTGATTGGCTATGACTTAGGGCAAGTCCCTTAACTTTTCCAGTGTCTTCATCTATAAAATGGGACTGATTAGAGCCCCTATCTCATCATATATTTGATGTGAGGATCTTATGTAAGAATCCATATAAAGCATTTAGCACAATGCTATGAGACATTGATATTTGACAAATAAGGAAACTGAGTCACAGAAGTGAAGTGATCTGTTCATGCCACACAGTAAGTTATTTGTAGAACTTGAATGGGAAGACAGCTCTGTCTGAACTTCAAAGCTGGACATGTTTCCTGTATGCCATGCTGCTTCCTTCTTCTCCTCCTCTTTCTGAAACCACACTTTCCTCACTCCCCTTCCCCAAACCCCACTCACACCCCCCAGTCCCAGCAGCTTGTGGAACTGCTCTTTGTGGCATGGGCTACACTGTGAGAGCATTTGTATAGTGTTTTCTTGTGTCTGTGCTCATCAGTGCTCTGCTTCCCGGTCAGGTCTCTGGGCCTCCTCTGAGACACAAGGAAAGGATGTTGGGAGTTGATTGGACTTTACAGTCATTAGAGAGAAGAGTCAGAAAATAGCCAAGACACTGACTCAGGGCCCTTTGTGATGGTGAAAGAGGAGCTTTGAAATGCTCCTCAAACCCATTTGAAACAACAGAAAAACACCATTCAGACACAAATCTTTCTGCCTGGTGTGCCTCTCAAAGCTTCACAATGGGCTGGTGAAAGGGAACAGTATTCTTGTGAAGAAGTACAAGGCATCATTCCTCAGACCTGGCTTTTGTTGGATGAGCTGTCATTGAAATGTAGTAAGGGGTACCGTGACAAGCAAACATTCCTGGAGACAGAATTATGTGAAATGATGATAAAGATGAAAGCTTTCTGAATATCCCACTGGCACTTGACTGTGAGAGGAATTGGTAAGATATTGTGTAAGAAGGATGAGTATGGAGCTGTGATAGTGTGACTTCTACACAGGATCCTCCTCCACAGTAAAGTTTTCTGAGCGACATCATCAACACCTTCAGAATTGCTTCCCTCTTCATCATGGTCATTACCATCATCATCGCCATCATCATCAACATTGTCATCATCATTGTGGAGGAGGAACAAACTTTCCTCTACCCTCAGGGTAGATGTGTGTACTGATCTAATAATCAAAAGGACATGAGAAAGATTAGCAAAAGAAAACAACCAACTTTAATACATACATATGTATGGGAACCCTGCACACATAAGAGAATCAGAGGTGCTTCATGCAGGAGACATTCAGAGAGATAAAGGGAACATGGGTACATAAGACATCCTGATGAGGGGTAGAGTAAGGTGCTTGGGAGCCTCAAAGGATCACTGCAGAAGGATAAGAAAAACAGATGTTTAGTAAATGAATGTTTGTCCTGAAACATAGATGGGTAAAAAAAAAGACTATTGCTGATAATCTCTTATTATGTTCAAGGCCCCTAATTCAAGTTATCCTAAGTAGTTAAAAGAAGGTGTGATGTTTCTCTTGAGATTGAAGCTAAAATTTCCCTTAGCTCAAAACAATATGCACAGGAGAAACTAAGATGGCAGCATAGGTGAACACCTAAACTGCTGTGTTGCCCAACAATTTTAAAACTACAACTAAAAGACAGAATGGACATCATCTAGAACCACAGGAAAGTTGGCTGAGTGGAAATTCTAGACCTAGAAGAAAAGAGAGGGGCTCACGGAGACTCAGAGGAGCTGCAAAAAGCTGAGTTACAGAGAAACGTGCAAACAGATGATGGGCAGCATGGTGCCTGGCTGGCTTCCTCTTGTGGGAGGGAGATGGAAACTCCTAACTGCACTGAACCCTAGTTCTGGGTGAGACTTATATGGGAAGAGTCTGGACTATCATGAAAAGGGAGGAGTGCAAGGAAACTTAGGGGAGCCATGAAAGACAGAGGTCTGGAGGCACTCAAGCACAGTGCACACACAGAGGGCTGACTGCTGATTGTGCCGCTGGCTTTCTCTAGCAGGAGGGAGACAGAACCTCCCAACTGGGCTGAAATCTACTTCTGACTGCACTGAACCCCAGTTTTGGGCGAGACCCTAGGGACCTAGACTCATACGAGTCCCCGGAGCACATGGAAACTCAGGGGATCCAGAAAGGCAGAGGTCTGGAGGTGCGCAAGTGCGAGTGTGCACAGAGAGGGCTGCAGAGATTACCAAGGAATACTGAGACACAAGGGCCACATAGGGAGGGCTGACAGGAATCCAAGGCTGTCTGCTCAGCCCTGAGACGTCACCCCATCAAAGCTGAACACAGAGGCTTTTGCAATTTTGCAAGCCTTGTATCATAAGGCTGACTCCAGCACAGAAGGTCTCCTGGCATAGACACAGCTGAATGTAACAATCATTTGGCTTTGAGGTCAATCCCCCCTAGTGATAACAACAATAATCAAGACTTAACTACAACAAGGCTGTACACACACAGTCCACAAAGGGATACACCGAGAGAGTCCACCTCAGGAAACTGGGGAGGCGAAGCTACTGGGCCATATAGGACACCTAGCACACAAAGCTAATCTACCAACTCAGGGAAGCAGTGAAAATGAGGAGACAAAGGAACAGATCACAAATGAAAGAAATGGAGGAAAACAAATGACTGGATATAGAGTTCAAAATCACGGTTATAAGGTTTTTCAAGAATTTCTTAGAAAAGATGGATAAATTTAGTGAAACGTAAGAGGAGATGAAAAAGGACCAACTAGAAATTAAACATACACTGACTGAAATATAAAACATTGTATGGAGACCTAACAGTAGACTAGAGAAATGCAAGAATCAAGTCAAAGATTTGAAATACAAAGAAGCAGAAAACACTCCACTGAAAAGGTAAAAAGAAAAAAGAGTCCAAAAATGTAAAGATAGTGTAAAGAGCCTCTGGGACAACTCCAAGTGTACCAACATCAGAATTATGGGAGTGCCAGAAGAAGAGAGAGAGCAAGATACTGAAAACATATTTGAAAAAATAATGACTGAAAACTTCTCCCACCTGGTGAAAGAAATAGACTTACAAGTCCAGGAAGCACACAGAATCCCAAACAAAAGGAATCCAAAGAGGACTACACCAAGACACATCATAATTAAAATACCAAGAGCAAAAGACAAAGAGAGAATATTAAAAGCAGCAAAAGAAAAACAGTTCATTACCTACAAGGGAGCACCCATAAGATTGTCAGCTGATTTCTCAACAGAAACGATGCAGGCCAGAAGGGAGTGGCAAGAAATATTCAAAGTGATGAATAGCAAGGATCTACAACCAAGATTACTCTGCCCGGCGAAGCTATCATTCAGAATTGAAGGGCAGACAAAGAGCTTCACAGATAAGAAAAAAACTAAAGGAATTCATCAACACCAAACCAGTATTATATAAAATGCTGAAAGATATTCTTTAAGAAGAGGAAGAAGAAGAAAAAGGTAAAGATAAAAATAATGAAAAACTAATATATAAATATCAACAAGTGAATCTAAAAATCAAGTGAATTAAAAATCTGATGAACAGAATAATCTGGTGAATATAATAGAATCAGGGGAGTAGACTGACAATTCTCAGGGGGAAAGGGGTGAGGGAAGTGCAGGGAGAGACTGGACAAAAAATCATACACCTATGAATGAAGACAATGGAGGGAGGTAGGGGAAGAGGGAGAGGTAGGAGCCAGGTAGAGGGCAGTTATGTGGGGGAAGGGGAAGAGGAACAGTTGTCATAATGTGAACAATAAAGCTTTATTAAATAAAAAAACACACAAATGCACACCTCAGAAGCACATATTGGAGTGACTAGCTCTGAACCCCCACCCCATCATCATTGCTGTCATCATCATCAATGCCATCATCACCACCATCACTGTCATCATCACTATGATTATCATCGTTGTTAGTACCAATTATCTAGGACTTCTTATCCACTCTCTCATGTTATTACCATAGCAGTCATGAAAGGCTGTTATCTTTACTTCTATTTTATAGGTAAGGAAATTGAAGCTCATAAAAGCTAAAGAGTGGTCTGGTTTTGCCTTCAGCTGGAGGTCATCTCTGCAATTGCTTCTTAGAGATATTTACTCACTATTGAATCCCTACATCTTTTGCCCTGCACCTGGTAAATTTCCACAGACTCATTGCAGAATCAATAAATGATCCCTGAAGTTATAGATAAGGCTCAGAGAGTGAAGGGGACTTGCCCAAGGCTGCATAGCCAGGAAGCAGGGCAGCTGGGCTGGCGTCCTGTGGCCTCCCCATACCTTCTGAAATGAGTGGGAAGCTCAGAGCAAGTTCAGGGGCAGCTGCCATCTGACTCCAATTGAGGAGGCAGAAGCTGCAGAGAACAGATAAAAGGTGATTTATTATCCACTAGGTTTCAGAGGGCAAGTTCTTTAGCAGGTTATTTCCCAGGAACCAAGGATATTGACCTCTATACTGAGGAAAATGGCATATGGGATAATGCTGTTTTATGAACTGTGGCCCTAGCCTTTGGGAAAGTGGGGAGAGTAAGGCTTTAAATGGGGTCAGAAGAGAAGATTAACATTGACATTCCACTGAAATCCAGGTTCTGACAACTGCACCTCCATTTCTAAAGAGAGGAACAGATATCTATTCAGCCCAGCAAAATTTGTTTTACTTTTCTGAAGGCAGCAGGATATGGTGAAAAATACAAAGGCTTCATGGGCAAAGAGGCTTGGGGCTTGATCTCACTTGCACTACTTATGAGCTGTGTGTTCTAGGAAAAGTTGCTTAACCACTCTGTCTGTGCCTTAGTCTCCTTGATGGCCTTGAAAGACAATAATGCCTACCATTCATGGCCTTGGGAGACATTTAATGAGACAAATAATTTAAAGGAACTTAATAGTGTGTCTATCACAGGGCATACACTCAGGAAATCTTAGTTCTCATGACATGAAATGTACTCATTTGAATGAACACTTCCATTGTTAGAATGGGGACAGACAATGGGGATCTTGCAGAGAGGTAGGAAGAAGGGACACGTGACCTTTAGGGTCTTCTTCAAACCAGGATACCATGATTCTCCTTCATGTTTGTCAGTTGTCTTTGAGTGTTAACATGCACCAGGATTTATGTTTGGGGGCCAATCGTTTCATATCAAGACATGAATAAATTGGGTCTTGTCTGTGAAATACTTACCAGAACTTTTCCACTGTGAAGATAACATCTTTAGGTTCCTTGTTTAAATTAGAGATATCCAAGTCACCCAGTCCATTGTCTGATTCAATGTGGGCAATGATGATAACAGCTAACATTTTGGGGGTGAGTACTTATCCTGAGCCAGATAATGGGTTAACATCCAGACATTAATGCATTATCTCATTTGATTATAGGCCAAAAAAATAAATACTGCTTTCCTTGTTTTACAAGTGAGGAAACTGAGGCTCAGAGAGGTTAAGTAGCTTATTCAAGATCACATAGCTGCTAAGTGATGAGATTAGGATTTGAATCAGGCAGTCTGACTCCATAGCCTTTGCTCAAAGCTATTAGGCTACACCACTTCCGGCTGAGCAGGCTGCTCCTCCACAGAAAATCTTTTGATGTTTAAGCTTCAAGATATGTAAGATCCTTACTTGGAAAGTGAGAATCATGACAGCAGCTAAGATAAATGATTCTTAGTAATTCCAGGGTCCGTACAAAAGTTCATAGAAAATAAAAAATGGAAGTTCATAGCAAAAATGGAAAAGTAGAAACATAACATAACATGGTATGTCCTAGAAGGGAAGAGAATGGGTTAGGTGACTGGATGGGAAGTCAAGGAAGGCTTTATGTAGCCCTGAAATTTGAATCCAGTCTCTATTTTAACTCCTTATTGTTTGTTGGTTTATTTATTTTTTATTAATATTGAAAATATTACAGGTATTTCCCAATTTTCCTCCCCTTATCCCTCCTCTTCTCAGCCCCGGCCCCACCCCAGGCCTTTTTTCTCCCCTTCACCCCTGTTATATCAATCTGTTCCATGCATCCATGCCTCTTGGTTTGTTGTGTTCGTCAGTCTATTGTGCTCATTAGGTTACACATATTAGGTTACACATATAAGTGACATAATGTGATATTTGTCTTTCTCTGACTGGCAACTTGGATATCTCTAATTTAAACAAGGAACCTAAAGATGTTATCGTCACCATGGAAAAGTCCGGGTAAGTGTTTCAGGGCCAAGACCCAATTTATTCATGTCTTGATGTGAAATGATTGCTTATTTCACTAAGCACAATATTCTCCAGGTCCATCCATAATGTTGCAAAAGGTAAAAATTCCTTTTTTTTTACAGCTGTATAGTATTCCATTGTATAAATGTACTACAGGTTTCTTAATCCATTCATTTACTGATAGGCACTTGAGCTGTTCCCAGATTTCAGCTATTGTACATAGCACTGCTATAAATTGTTTTAGTAAAGATAGATGAGTAAATAGAAAATAACTTCAAAGTAAGAATTCTCTAGGAATGATAATGTAAAATTTCATTTGATCTACTTAAATCTGAGTAACCATTTATCTCTGTCTTTTGGGTAGATATAATGGAATGGCCTAATAAGAGCAGAGGGTAATTGGTGAGTTTCAGATAATGTTCTTACCTCAGTTGAATCTCAAAGAAAAAGTTGAAACCAACTTTTGAGCTGAAAACTTAAAAGAATGTCAGTCAAAGAGTCAAACATATTTAAGATCTTACAGCTAATACATGGAAGAACTGAAATTCAGACCTTGCCCAGTCTGACCCCAAACTCAGGGAACACTTTCTATTAAAAGAAAGGAAAAAAGAAAACTCAGAAGATATCATTTACAGACATCATCAGATATGGATATAAATTTTTACAAACTTTCTGAAAAGCAGTTTGAAATATATATCCTGAGCTTGAGAAATGTTCTTACCTGTTGACCCAGTAATTCAACTTGTAGGAATTTATCATAAGAAAATAATCACAAATGGAAACCAATTAGACATACATAAAGAGGTTCAAGAAACCATTATTTATAATAACGAGGCTTTATAAATAATCTACATGTCTAGTAGTAGAATGCAATGGTATTTACAAGATATTCACATGACAGAGTATTATCTAGCTATTGAAAATAAGGTTTTGTTTTCTTTTTATGATGTAGACAGTGCTTACTTATGAGCTGTGCAACTTATGAGCTGTGCAACAAAATACACATCTTAATAAAATAGAATGGCAATAGCAATGTTTGAATGTTAACAATAATGCATGGAGGGATTATGGTTGATGTTTGATTCCTTATATCTGTCTCTATTTTTCAAGTTTTCTCCAACAAACATATATTGCTTTTATTGTTTCAAAAAAGGACATATAAAAACCATACATATTTTGAGGTTGGATGAACCTCCTTAAGTGAAAAAGACAAATTCTTATTTTGAATCTCTAAGTAACAAAAGGAATGGATGCATTTGCAACAATGGGGCTGATTCCATAGAAGTTTCTCTTTAAAAGTGATGTTGAGATCCTGTGACAAGAGTGCCTGGGATGGGCATGAGGGTTGGATGTTATGCCCTTTTCCTCCAGAGTTTCAGAGGAGCCTCCTTATGTTTGGAGACTGGCACTTTAGCTTTTGTTTTCTCATATCCATGCATGAGGAACAATATGAACAATATGTACCAGGTAGTGCCTAAAGTTCTTAAACTTCAATGGTGAATCTTAAATGGATTGGGAAAACTTCTTTCTTTTTAAAACTATTTTTAATTGATTTTAGAGGGAGAGGGAGTACGAGTGGGGGAGGGGAGGGGAAGAGGAGAAGGAAAGGGAGAGAGATCAGTTGCTTCCCCCATGAACCCTAATGGGGGCCTGAGAGAGAGCCTGTAACAGAGGTATGTGTCCTTGATGGGAATCAAACCCAGGACTCTTCAGTCCGTGGGTCAATGCTTTATCCATTGAGCCAAATCAGCTAGGGCAAGTTAGATATTCTTACTCCCTTTTTAAAAATGAAGAATGCATGAACTTAGCCATAGTTTCCACCTAATAATGGTGGATCCAAGATACAAACTCAGGGTTTCTCACCTGAAAGCTGTGTTTTAAACCAGCCCAATGTTTTGTGCTAGGAAAAGAGTGATGACAAATAATTTGAATCAGGCACCTGGGAGAAGGAGGGAGCCTGAGGGATGTGGGGAGCCTTTGGGAGGCTGGTCTTGTTGCTGAATTGGAGCTAGATTGGAGGCCAGGCATGAGCGTGGCCTGTGTTTGGGAGCTGCCAGGAGTTGGAGTTAGCTGGGCGGATGCAGGAAACAGGCTTTAGGAAGAAGGGCAAGATTGTAGGCTGTCCTCTATTCCCATTTTGGGGATTTGGATCTTGAGTTGCAGATATTGGAGCAAGAGAGTGAGTTTTATGTTTTTGAAAGTTTTCTTTATTTAGAAAGAAGATGTTGTTGACAGGTGATAGGATTCTTTAACCCAGGGAAGCCAGGGGAAAAGCCTTAGAACTAATAAGAAAAGGCAGTAAAATGACTACACAATAGTTTTCTTATGTTAGCAATCAGCAGTTAGAATATAACAACAGCCCTATGGAATTTTATTAACCAATGTCACCCCAATAAATTCAATAAAAAATAATAAAAGAAAACAATCATATCCATCCACTGTAGAAAAAAAATTTTAAAACCCTTAAGGAATAAGCTCAGCTATGTGAGGAAAATTACAAAACCTTACTGAGGAATATTAGCAAATACTTGGCTTCATGGAGAAACCCATTATATTTTTACAAGGCAGCACTCAATATTATAAATAGGTTCTCTCTTAATTAATTTACTGGTTTAATGAAATTATGATATAAATCCCAGAAGGAGAGATGTTGGGAAACTTGACAAAGTGATTCTAAAGTACATTTGGACAAACCAATGGGTGAAAAGAGCCAAGAAAAAAAATATTAAGGAAGGTAGTAAGGTGAGATTATAATATATTTAATATCTGTGAGTGCTGGGGGGGGGAAATAAATTCAAAAGTGTGACACTGCTACCAAAAGAGACAGATTGATGGAATACAGCTGAGAGACTAGCAACAGATGCTAATATAACACACACGCACACACACACACACACACACACACACACACACACACATGCACACATACACATGTACCAAATTTTTCATGATAAAATTGCTGTTGCAAAGTGGTGTGAAACAGGATTATTCAATCTATAGTGTTTGAACACTGGTTAGCTATTTACTTGAGCAATACTTCGAGCAACATTTTTGGTGGTTAACTCTGCCATTCTTACTTAGTTTATTACTTGGTTCCTCCAGTCATCTTGGGTTAGTGCAACCAGATCCTGCTCCCACAGCTGATTTCAGCACAGCACTCAGCACAGGGAGGTCATTTTTCATTACTTAGCTGTCTTCATGTCTAGACCATGATATCTTAGGAAGGCAGCAACTTTGCCTTATTCATATATGTGTCTCCTAAAATATAGTAGGTGCTCAATAAACATTGTTATGTGCATGGGTAAATGGATGTTGTATACCTGCCTCCTCCTGGTTCATACATCCTAGGTGGGCAAAATGGCTTCATTTTGCAATCTCCAAACCTTATAAACCAGTGTCAACTATAGCTCTCAACAAATACTGGGTGCAAGAATCACAATCACATCGATAATTGTTTCCATTTTCCCCAACTTATTTTGAGCTTTTGTATGTTGTGATCTTTGCATATTGCACTTTTATCTCTTGAATGCAATTTAATTAGATCATAGATGGGAGGGGCATTGGCAGGAGAAAACCATCTCAGTAGCTGAGATATATTCATTCAGTCTTTCTTTTATTTTAAGTTTTTAATTACAGTTGACATTCAAAATTATTTTACATTAGTTTCAGGTGTACAGCATAGTGATTAGACATTTATATAATTTACAAAGTGATCCCCCTCGATAAGTCTAGTAGCCACCTGGCATTATACATAATTATGACAATATTATTGATTCTATTCCCTATGCTGTACTTTACATCATCATGACTATTTTGTAACTACTGATTTGTACTTCTAAATTCCTCCACCTTTTTCACCTAGCCACCCAAACCCCCTCCCATCTGGTAACCATCAGTTTGTTACCTTTGTCTATGAATCTGTTTCTGTTTTGTTTGTTTATTTTGTTCTTAAGATTCCACAAATAAGTGAAATCATGTAGTTGTTTGTCTTTCTCTGTCAAACAAATGGTCTTAGGCTCTACAGCAGCGGTTCTTAATGTCTGGGTCTCGACCCACAGGATGAGAGCCACTAGCAGGGTCACCCAAGACCATGGGAAAACACAGCTATTTACATTACGATTCATTAACAGTAGCAAATTTACAGTTATGAAGTAGCAACAAAAATAATTTTATAGTTGGGGGTCACCACAACATGAAGAACTGTATTAAAGGGTCGTGGCATTAGAAAGGTTGAGAACCACTGAGCTAGAGACATGCCATTAATCAAAGCTCCAAATGCTTGTGGTAGATGTCTTGCCAGCCCCGAACAAAGCAAGCTTGTTTTCTACTTTCTCCTCTTTCGTCAGCAGATGCCTTTAACCTGTTCCAATTTGATGCAGCTCAGTCATTCTCAGCCAACATGGCCATTGCCTCTCACTTTCACATTGAAAGATCCCTTTAATATCTTTATTTGCCACTGGTTCTACAGCTCAGGGTCTTTAATCAAATCACAGTGGCTGATTTATTGGAACATATTCATCCATGTGTGTGTCCTTCTTCAAACCAGTGCTTGTGTCATACTTACCATAAGACCCTGAATCATTAAATCTGGATTCTTCCTGTGTGTACATTAAAACCTCATATTAACCTCTACTTCTTACCACTTTGAGGGGACAAAACAAGGAACGTGGACTCATTCTTGAAAATTGCCATTATTACCGTCATCATCACTACCATTAATTGAGCTCTTACCATGGCCTAAGATCCCCACATACATTATGTCCTTTAATCCATTTAATTCCCACAATATATAGCCTCAGGAGACAGAGACTATTCTTGAGGCTATTAACTTAATTAGGCCAATTTAATTTTTGATCCATTACCTATATAGTATATTCACAGCAATGTAATTTCCTCCCACTTCTACGATAGTTTTACTAAACTTATTTCATCAGAGCAGTCATTTTCACATAATATTGGTTAGAAATGTTTTAACCTCATGGCATTGATGCCACTTTTTGACCTGGTGAATATTTAATACCATCATTTTAAAAATGGCAAATATTCAACAATTTTGATTTCTGGGGTCTTTGTTTTGAGAGTTACTAAAATATTTGGGATAAATGGTGGGGAGCATTGAGTCTTCAACACATTCACAAATGTTAAAAAGAAAGACTATTATGTGACTATGCCCACAATTTTTCTCTATATTTAAAATTATTCTGAAATACAAAATCCAAACATACTTTATTTAAATTATTAAATATAAAATACTTCCTATAAACCAAAAGAGGTGAGTAAAATAATTTCACAAAAAAAGGAACCAAGTAAAGAGCATGACAAAGTAAAATAAATATTGAAGAGCACAAACATAACCATATATCCTGGCTTCTCTTGTACCATCTGCCTTTATTTGCTGTTTCATCTATCTGGGCAAGTTCCATAACTCCCTTTGTCTCAGCTTCATCAACTGTCATATGAAGGTGACATTAATATCAATATCCCAGTCTTATTTGAGAATTAAGTAAAATAAATCATAAGAAGTGCTTATTATATTGACTGATCCACAGAGAGCTCTGGTAAGTGTTAGCTATTTAAAAAACATCTTTACTAACTTTTTAAAATTAAATCAAATTTCCTCAGGTAATATTTTGCATGCCCAAATTTTGTCAAGAATATTTGAATCTTCTAACAACTTTTCTTCAAACACAGACTTTACCAGTTAGCACAGTTTTAGCTGTTAAGAATTTTTTTTCTGCTTATCTTTCAACACATCTAATTTTTTCCTGGGTCATTTTTTTTTTGTGTGTGTGCAAATTTCACTGTTATCAAAAAGTTGTGATTCTTTAGTCAGTTTTTCCATTAAAACAAATGTTACCATGTGCAGATTTAACAGCTGTCAGGTTTAGTTTGTGTCATACATTGCTCTAAGTAAAATGCTTTGTGAATTGGAAAAACAGCTAAAGATGTTTTCTCATCTCTTGCATTGGAAAACACTCATCTGAAAACCAGATGTGTAGACATGGATGTGCATGAAAGTCAAAATGGCGAGGCATGAAGCAAGCCCTGCATCCTACCACTTGTCGGGGATACAGAAAACAGACACTGGGTGGACGACTGCATTTTGATTCCTTTAATCCAACAATTTCAGGATGCCTATATAAAAAAGTCCACACATACATAGCAAGACTTCAATAAGAAGCAAATGATTACTGTAGAAAGAACCCTGGGTTTTGAATCCATAGCTTTTGTCTTAGATCCCAGCTCTCCCACACCCAAGCAGTGTGACCTTGGGTAAGTTGCTTGACCTTTCAAAGCTCTAATCCCCTCAACCCATGGACACAGACAATAGGGTGGTGAAGGCCTGGGGCGGGGCTTGAGGAGGGGGGATGGTCGGGTGGTTGGAAGAGGTCAACAAGAGAAAAAAGGGACATATATAATACTTTCAACAATAAAGAATTATAAAAAAATAAATATAAATAAACTGTTCACTTTTGGAATTTTGAAGACTGAAGAGGATAATATATAAAATGCATTATCCCTAGTGCTTTATAGACAATATGTGTCAACAGCTGAGAAGTCCTGGAGCCCTCACAGTGAAGAGATTGAGTGACTAGATACTAAAAGCCCTAGACCTTCAGTGTCCAATATAACTTCCTGTGATGATGGAAGTGTCAATATAGACATTGCCCAGTATTTTTCCCAATAGACACAAGAGGCTACAGAGCACTTGAAATGTGACTAGTGTAAATGAGGAACTGACTTTTTAATTTAATATACATAAGTTATTTCTGAGTGTTCTGAAACTATATATTTTATAAAACAATATTAATCCATTAATGAAACATCAGCACTAAATATAAACCACTGACATGGGTGATCCTTCTGAAGACAGATTAAAAAGATCCATTAATTTGCTCACTTTAAAATACATTTAATTTATTGGAGTGACATTGTTTAATAAAATTACAGAGGTTTCAAGTGTGTATTTCTATAATTCATCATCTGTATATTGCATTGTGTGTTCACCATCCCAAATCAAGTCTCCTTCCATCACCAGTTATGCTCCTTTTATCCTCTTCTACCTCTTCCCACCCCCACTTTCCCTCTGGCAATACTGTTGTTTGTGTCTATGAATTGTTGTTTTTTGCTTAATCCCTTTACCTTTTTTATCCAGGTCCCCAACCCTCTCCCCTCTGATGGCTGTCAATCTGTTCTCTGTATCTATGAACCTATTTCTATTGTGTTTGTTGTTTATTTATATAAGTGAAATCATACGGTATTTGTCTTTCTCTGACTGGCTTATTTCACTTAGCATAATATTTTCCAGGTCTATACATGCTGTTGCAAAATGTAATATTTTTTTCTCTTTTAGGGCTGAGTAATATTCCATGGTATAAATGTACCACAACTTTTTTATCCATTCACCTACTTAAAGGCATTTGGGATGCTTTTAAATCTTGACTATTATAAATAACACTGCAATAAGCATAAGGGTACATTAATATACATTAATTTAAATTTAATTTGAAGCAGCCACATGAGTTTGTAGCAGTATTGAATGACATAATCATAGACCTATGCATTTTCAAACTTCCCTCTAAAACATTTACACAAATACCCTTAGATTTATTCATGACAAACCACATAGATGCTACGAGAATAAACCAAAAGTGCCACTTAGACACTAATATTTCAGGACTCAAATGATTTCATGAAATATCTACAATTCCACTGTTTTCTATCTAGGGCAATGTTTTGTGATCTGTTTGCCAGACCTGGCAGAAGGTTCCAGAGGATGGTAAGAACACACTGCTGAATGGATGCTGCCCAGGGCATTGTTAAATACGTAAATCACATTTGCTCAGGTCTTCGCAATATTTGAGGTCTGTGTTTTTCTCTGAACTCAGATAAGTCTCTTCCCCATTCCTGCCCTTAAGCACCATGCACTGACTGACTTATTCAGTCATTCATGACTCAGCCATTTATTGAGCATGTATTATGTCTCAGGCACAGTTTTAGGCATTGGAGATCAATCAGGAAACCAAAAGAGACTGCCCCTGCCATCATGAAATTTATAGTCGACCAGGGGACTGTAACAAGTGCCTCAATGACATAGTTTCATGCATAGCCCATGTTTTCATTACTATGACTGGGTAGCAAAATCACTGAAAAACTTAATGCCTTAAAATCATGGTTTCTGTGACTCAGGAATTAGAGAGCAGGAGACTGGGAGTCTCTCATGAAACTGCAGTTAGATGTCGACTGGGGCAGAGGTCATTCTGAATTCTCTACTCACATGTCTGGCAGTTGATGCTAGAGGACTGAAACAGATGGAGACTCACACATGAGGGCTCCTTGATCATCTCTTTCACAGTTTTGAAATACAGCTGCATCTTGTAAATATGTGATGAGTGGAGGTCAGCATTCATGACCACTAGGAAACAGCACACTCTCTTTTCTGATGCCCAGACTGTTGTCCTTAGAGCTCAAAGAAGCGGGAAGGGGATGGCTAGCTCACAGAAATGACCTCTAAATCGGATTGGAAACTTAAAAAGGGCAGCATCACCCCTCCCTTCTGCCCTGCTGCCCTTCTATTTGCTGAGGAAGGAAACATTGCTTTAAAGATAAGAGTAATGGGATTTAGTGTCCACTCTAGATATGCTCAGTTGCTTTTATCAGTACATTCCCTTACGGTAAGCAGTAGTTTATCACAACACCTGGATTGGGCAAATTATAAGTAACTGGTTTATCAGATGATGCACTTTGCATGAACAACATTTACTATTACTCCTATAGAAATGAGGTGGCTGCATTGAAGCATGTTTAGGACTTAAGCAGATGAGAAAGCAATATATTTTCAAAGATCTTGAAATCATCAAACTGAGGAGAGGTGAGGCACATCTAAATTCCAGACATTGTCTGTGAGCTCTGTGACCTTGGATAAATCACATGGCAGCTAAGTCACCTGATTTAGTGAAATGACCAAAAATAGGCTTTGGAAATAGAAAGGTCTGGTTCAGATCTTGGATTTCCACATTCCAATTGTGTGACCTTGAGCAAATTATCTAGCCCTCTTTGAATCTCACGTTTGTTATTAGTAAATGGAAAATGGTAAGATTGTCTTGTCGATGAACTGAAATATAATAGGCAAAAATGGTATAGGATTTGTCCATGCATGACAATTCTTTTCCCCTTTGTCCTACATTCTCTGTTTCTTTATCTTTAAAATGGACAGTTGACCTCAATGGTTTCTATGTCTCCTTTAAGTCCCCAAATAATTCTGATTAATTTCTGGGGCTAAGTACCAGGACACAGATGGGTCATGTTAACTTAAGAAATATTCAAACCTGTGAAGAATTTTTTGTGAGTTTATTTGAGCTCATTTGTCGACAAAGGCTGGGAAGCAGAATCTCGACAGATTGAGATTATGCTCCCAAGAATGGCAGTTTTGCACCTTATTTTATACATTACAATCAAGAGAGAAGATGTAAGTGGGTTACATGAAATCCACTGGTGATAGAGAAAGCAAAGTGGGGAAACTTTTTGGGATTTGAGATTTTTATTTAGGTGGCTGCAGGATAGTTAATAGCTCACAATTAACTCAATGACAATGAATGGATTTGTGGTCTCTACAAAGTGATGCCTGTGCTTTGAGGAGTACAGAAAAAGGAAAATTACTTTGACATTCCAACGATATATTATTGCAAGTGCAAAAAGACAATATATAGGTTCAGTAAGATAAAGATTGACCTCTGTCAGAGAAGATACTAGCCTAGGACATGACTACCTACCATAAACTGCTTTTTAGTTAAAAAAAGTTTTAATTTCCTTTGTGGTTACTTTAAGTCTCTGAGTTTACTAAGCTTCCATGCAGGCTTTCCCTGAGATTGTCAGGTTTAGTAGGTGGCTCCTTTTCATCCACAGTCATACAGACATGAAACCAAGAGAGGTGGACATACGTTAGATGTGTGTGGGTATAAAGTTGAAAAATGGTGGCAAAATCAGAGGAGCCACTTATAGGTGAGTAGGATCAAAGATACACTAAAATAGCAATTATTCTTTTATGGGACATAATGAGTGCTTCAGCTGAGAAATATCAGACCTAGAAAAATCAGGTGAAATGGTGAGTTCAGTGGATTTGCACTTATAGGTTAAACAAGGGGCCCATGCCTTGTGAGAGATGAAGCAGGTGGGGAAGGTCAACATTTTTTTATTTTTAAAATGCTGCAAATGGAGATTTGCCAATACGAGAATAAAAACTCATGAACAGCTAGTTTCTTTTGTGCGCCTATGAGACCCTGTTGTAAATATGTTACATTTGTCAACTCAGTCTTGACAATCACCTTGTCATGCAAATACTGGTATTATATAGCGTATAGGGAACTAAGTGCCCAAGATCACAGGTAAAGACAGGGTGGGGATTCAGATTTTCTGGGTTCAGGAGCCCTACTCTTAATTACTGCTTCTGTATGGAGTGTGGAGGGACTGGTCATCTATTATAGTCACAGTTGGCTGAGGCTCAAGACAAATCTGCTTGGTTATCTGGGGGTAGTCAGTGGTTAGCTTGGGGAAGACCAACTCTAATTGGGGCATTTGAGTTGTATCCATCTATCAATCAATGATTTCCACTCAAGCAAGACTGTAAGGCCAATAGATCGAAAATCTATGACCCTGCCTGGCCCTTGCCTACAATCTATGGATAAGGAAGCTTCTCCCTGGTCATGGTCATCTTAGCTAGGGGTCATCTCTAACATAGTCAAATCTAGAGATATATTCCCCATGTGGCTCCACTTTCAAAGAGAAGGCTATCACTATGAGGCCACAAGTAAAGTCAGTATCTGAAAGCTTATCCTAAGGCCAATAAAATTCAAAATTCTCATCAATGATCAAAGAGCACAGAGAATGATCTTTCTATAAGCCTTGCATCCTTGCTGAGTAAGATTTTACAAGAATGCAGAGGGGGAAAAACAACATTTTAAAAATCAAAACTAATTTGCATCTTAAGAAGTGGTTTTAAGATATTGTTCCATTATTTATTAACACCATGACCTTATTTGCCTCACAGGAGCGTTTCATGAGTCAAATGATAATCCATACAAGTTGTATGTAGAACCAGGCAGACATGTCAGAGGTGAAGTCAGCAGAGAGGGGCAAAATAGGGCATCCAAGCCTCTCCTAGCATCTAGCAAAGACAAATTGCTTCCATATGTTTAACTTGGGACTTGATTTGGTAAAGTCTTATTTCTTAGAACAGATGGACAACTGTGATGGATGTTACCATGCATTGAAAATGCTAAAGCCTTTAAATGTCAATGTTCTGATTCAGTAAGTGTATAAGTTTCTCATGGCTGCTGTAACAAATTGTCACACACTTGGTGGCTTCAAGCGATGGGAATGTATTCTCTCTCAGCTCTGGAGGCCAGAAGTCTGAAATCAGGATATGGGCGGCTCTGATGGAGAATCTGGCCCAGGCCCCTCTCCTGGCTTCTGTGGTTGCTGGCAGTCCTGGACATTCTTGGGGTTGTAGATGCATCATTCCAATTTCCCTCTCCAATGTCACATGGCACCTTTTTTCTGAATGTGTTTGTATTTTCTCCTCTTCTCAGGACACAGGGCTATATAATTTCACCTCAAAGTCCTTCAGTTAGTACCATCTGTAAAGACCTTAGTTCCAAACAACAAGCAAGGAAATTATATTTGTGGGGGGAAATAAAGTCACCTTCTCAGATTTGAGGTGGGCATATCAATTGTGGGGGACACAGTTCTACCGACCGTAGAAGCCTGGGCAGGGTCTGAGACTCTGCTTTTCTAAACAGTTCTACTGATATCCATAGACCCACAGGCCACATTTTTAGAAGCAAATTTCTAAAAGACACACAGAATTGATTATTTGTAGCATTTCAGGTGGGTTATAGGTCACATAGCTACACACATACTATAGGTTTCAATTTTTATTAGTCAAAATTCTGGGACTTTAGTCCACAAGAGTGCAGACTGAATGGCTAAGAGCAGGAGTAGATTTAGCATGACCCAGATAGGGATTTTCCTGGCCCCCAAACATGACACTGGCTACAAATGGGTAAGTCCATGCCAAAATATGAGAGCTGCACAACCATTTTTGTAGCATTGTCTTTTTTATTCTTGGGGCTTACAGAAATCTCTCCACCTCCCAGAATACTTTACACAAATAATACACATGCTTCTACTTAAAGGGATGTTTATAGATATCTGAGTCTCCTTGCCATTGAACCAAATTCACATCAGTAAGGGCACATTTTTATCTGGGAGAGAAAGAGGGTCAGTGGCTTGCTGTCTCTAGATTTGAGTTAGCTGCCCAGGTTTGAATCCCAGCTCTGCCACTTGTAGCTGTGTGCCTTTAGGCAAGTGTATTGCCTTCTCTAGTTCAGTTTTCTCATCTGAAAAACTGAAAAGTATTAGTACTTACTTCATAGAATTATTTTGAAGATTTAAGAGCTAACATAAGAATAGCATTTGGAAAAGTGCCTAGGGCACAGTAAACACTCAAAAAACTTAGCCATTATTTTTATATTTACTATTATTATTATTTCCTTATAGCTCATTTATGAGTCTCACTTAACATCACCTTCTTATCTGGGTGTTTATAAATAGAGAGTTTGGTCTCAGGGACCATGATAACAAAATCCATTTCAAATTACCTTTAATATTTCATATCATTTCATTCCACTTTTTATCTGTTGATTTAATTTATCCCTCAGCTCATTCTCTGAAATATATGAAACAGAAAAGGGCTCTCCAACACTTAACACTGACTATGTAGGGCCTTCTCTTGATTGTTTTCTGACCTTATTCCTCTGCACATGAGAAATGTCCATGGGAGAAGTGCTACATAGCTGCTTACAATATCTCCAAGTTCTCAGGTTGGCAGTGAGAAATGGGAGAAATACGACCACTGACCCCCCAAGAGCTGGTATGGATGAAGATGCTGTGATAGGTCTTCCCAGGAAATCCGTCTTCAGAAGAGCATGTCATAAGTGCAAATCAGGAAGAGATGACGTGGCAATAAGAATCCAGGAGATATCCTGGCTCAAACCTCTCCTCTCTTCCCCTTCCCAGTGAAAGCTATTTTCAAGTTAGAAAGTTTTCTATTTATCTAGAATTCCCTCCTTCCAGTTACAGTTCTTAGAAGAAATAAAGCAATGGTCCATCCACTAAACTTTAAATACTAATACACAGAAATATAACTTTCCATAATAATAACATATTTGATTTATTAAGCACAAATGGTGTATTAGGCACAATACTAGAATCTTTAATGTAGTTTCACATTTAATCTTTATAACAACCCTGTGAATGAGACATCACTGTCCTCATTAACAATGAGATAAATGAGTTTTAAAGAAAATACATGAATTTCCTCAGGCCACAGGATTAGTATATAGCACAGCCTACATTTTAACCTATGTTCTCTGATTCAAAAACTCTGTTGTTGTAATACACAATATAATACATAATATTCAATATGTAATATATAAATGTATGGCTATCGTGTTTTTGAAGGTAGGGGAGATAAAGTTAGTTTTATGTACTCTATATGATTGTGAATGTTTATTTATTGATATTTATTTATTTATTTATTTATTTATTTATTTATTTCCTCACCTGAAAACATTTTCATTGATTTTGAGAAGAGAGAGAGAGAAGGAGAGAGAGAGAGACAGAGAGAAACATGGATTGGTTGCCTCCTACAAATGCCCAGATCAGGCCAAGGATCAAACCCACAAGCTAGGTATGTGCCCTGACCCAGAATTGAACCTATGACCTCAACTGACCCATATCTTACCAGGGCTGTAGATGTTTTACATTTGTTATCATGCACATTTATTTTTCTAATTGTATTTTAAAGGTAAGATTTATCTATAATAATAAAAATGTAATATGCTAATTAGACCAGATGTCCTCTGGATGAAGAAGGCACTGCGAAGGAAGCCTGGGTCCGGGGTGCCACAGGTAAACCGGTGCCGGCAGCCGAGGCAAAGGAAGGCCTACTCTTGCACGAGTTTTGTGCATCAGGTCTCCAGTATATATATAATGTCATATTTTATCATGCTTTAAAGCAAATAACGCAAGGCCAACTTGACAGGGGATGATGATAAAAGATGAGCTTTTCATAAAATTCAAGGCAAATGAAACTAAATCCATCTATGGATTCTAAAAATAATCTGAACAGGCCATTGAGTTTCACGATCTGCTCAAAGTCAGCTTCACAATGTGTGATGGATGCTTTTATATATTTGCTGCATATGAGGAATCAGTGGATCACTAGTAAGAAAATTACTTGTCAGTTTCCAGAAAGAACAGATGTCGATAAGCAAACCAGGCTGGTGTACAAATGGGAGCAATTAGAACTTATTAGATATGACTTAGAAAGTTGCCTCCTCTTGCAGCTAGAAGTTTCTATTCACACTATTTTCTGAGTAGTTCAACTGGGTATACAAGAGAAGAAATATAGTAGCAAGCATTTACTGAGTTTTTTGTGCTATTGAAGACACTGTCTGGGTGCTTTATATATAATAAAGCATTTACTTCTCATAAAAGATCCACTAAATAAGTGCCACTCTAGTCCCAATTTTTATATGAGAAAATTAAAGTGTAGGTTTTTAAAAATTTAAATGGAAGCACCAAGGACATCCAAGTGCAAAGAATATCCAAGTAATTGTTGATAAAGGGTGCAAAATTGGAGAACAAATGCTTTCTGACTTATTATAAAGCTACTATATTGACACATTGTGATAGAGGCACATGACAAACTTCTAGAGAATCCAGAAGTAGATTTAAACTTACATGATAAAATGACTTTAGACAAAGACACTAAAGCAATTCATTGGGGGGGGGGGGAAATAAACCCTGATCCCTTCCTTACACTATACAAAAAAACAAATAAATCTGAGGTGGATAAGAGACCTAAGTATAAAAGTCTAAAACACAAAGTTCAGAAGAAAATATAGATGAATAAATAAACACACAATCTGGGAGTGGCTAAAAAAATTTTTAAGTAGAACTCACACAAAGAAGGGAACAAAGGCAAATTAGACTTCATCAAAATTAAATATTCTTGCACATCAAAAGTCACCATTAAGAAAATTAACTAGGAAGTCATAGATTGTGAAAACATATTTACAAAATACGTACATGATAAGTGACTTGCATCAGAAAATATAAAGACCACCTGCAAGTCAATAATAAAAAGATAAATAATTTAATTAAAAATGGACAAAGCCTTGAACACCCTCTCACAAACAAAAACATAGTATTAATTTGGAATAAACACAGAAACTTGCTCATCATCATTAGTCATCAGGAAAATGCACAACTAGAGTCACGATGACATTTCCCTACACCCTCACCTGAACAACTAAAACTAAAAAAGATTGACAACAGCAAATGTCAGCAATGAGTGGAGCAACTAGAACTCCCATGCATTGCTGGTGGGTGTGCAAACTGTTACAGCTACAAAAAATAAATAAATAAATAAAGACAAAAAAACAAAATCTTACAACTACATTGGAAAGAATTGGAAGCCTATATCTAATAACGCAGCAATTCCATTCTTAGGTATATGTCAAAGAGAAATGAAATCATATAGTCACAAAAAAGCTTGTACCAGAAGGCTGATCACAGCTTCTTCATAATGCCTAAACATTGGAGACAACCAAAATAGCCATTAACAGAAAAATGCCATTAACAGAGTTTGTAGCATATTTATCTAATGACTTAACAACTTGACAATAAATGGGATTGTACATGTAACAACATCAATAAATCACTTCAACATTATGCAGGGTGAAAGAAGCCAGACACTAAAGAGAACATACTATTTGATTTCAATTTTATAAAGTTGTTGTGTGTTTTTTGTTTTGTTTTGTTGTTGCTTTTGTTAATTCTCACCCAGGGATATTTCCTTTCTTTCTTTCTTATTTTTTTAGAGCAAGTGGAAGGGAGACAGGGAAGGGAAAGAGAAAGAGAGAAAGAGAGAGAGAGAAAAACCCATGTGAGAAAGATACATTGATTGAATGTATCTAGCATGGGCCCTGACCAGGGCTGGGGGTTGAACCTGCAACCCAGGTACATATCCTTGACCTGGAACTGACCCTCGACCCTTCATGCATGGGTTGACACTCTAACCACTGAGCAATACTTGCCAAGGTTTCAATTATATAAAATTTTAAAATAGACAAATGTTGATGATGAAAAACATGAAAGAAAAAAGATGGACTCTTCTGTGAAATTGACTGGCAACAGACTTAATGGAACTTTCTGGCAAGATATGAATGCTATCTATATTGATAAAATAGACATATGCATTTTCCACAACTCATTAATTGTATGTTTAAGATTTGTGCATTTCATTTTATGTAAACTTTACCTAAAAAAGAATTAAAAAGAAAATTTGAGCTCCAGCTAATTGGTTTGCTTTTCACAGTGACATGAGTTAGCAATTCTAAACCTACTTTTTGTGTATCTTGGGCTTGAGCAAAAGAGTAAATATTTTGAAGATAGTGAGATCCAGGTTTCTCACTGTTGGAAAAGGCAGTTACAAATATGGAAAGAGGGGAAATTAACATGTTTCTTGTATTGTTGTTTTAGAATTAGAAGTATCAGTAAAACTCATGCTGCTTTTAAACATAGGAGGCAGTGTGTACGTGTGTGTGTGTGTGTGTGTGTGTATGTGTGTGTGTGTGTGTGTGTAGACATATGCATGTTCTAGCTCTATTGCTGAGAAGGTCTAGAAGCAATGATACAGTAGTAGCAGTGAGCACATCTAGACCCAGATCTTCATTTCCAAATATTATTCTCCTCTAAAAGAAACCCAGATTCCTTGGTGAAAAGGCCAAATCCAGGGCTGGGGAAGAGAGAATGTAAATTGAACCTAGAATTCCTTTTTGTGCCATATATATATATATATATATATATATATATATATATATATATATATATATATATATATATAAAAGCCTAAGTGACCAAACGGCCAGTTAACCAGTTGCTATGACATGCACTGACCACCAGGGGACAAACACTCAATAAATTGGATTGGGCTCCCTCCTACTGGATTAGGTCTGCGGGGATAAGCCAAAACCAGCTACCTGACACCCCCTGAGGGGTCCTGGATTACAAGAGGGCACAGGCCAGACTGAGGTACCCCACCAGTGCACCAATCCATGCACCTGGCCTCACATGTTCTTATTTGAATAAAGTAACATGTGAGTTCATAAATGAATAAATAAGTAAACAGGAAATGAAGAAAGCTCTGTCTAATGGTAGAATGTCAACTAACAAATATAGAGAGATTGATGGATGGAGAAATCAATTAAAGTGAAGCCAATTCTGTGAAAGTTTGATAAAGAGATAGGATGTGTACAGTTTCAAAGGGAAAATAGTGACTAAACAGTGGAGAAACTTGCAAGACATGTTATCTTAATGGTCTTGAGGGACATTCTACAAAGTAACCAATCAGAATTCTTCAAAACTATCATGGTCAAGCAAGAAAAAAAAGGTGGAGGGACATTTCAGAAGAAAGAAGACTAAAGAGATGTGACAACTACATGCAATGTGTGAACCTGGATTGGATGGTGGAGTAGACTGGGGGGAGAAAAGAAAGGCATTGTTGGGAAAATTGACAGCATTTGAATACAGATTGGATTTCATGGTAGTTTTATATTACTATTACATTTTTTGAAGTTGATATTGTGTTTTTGAAAGAGAATATCATTGATCCTAAGAAATACACACTAAAATTATTAATAAAGGGGTGTGATCTTCAACCTTTCAAATGTCCCAGAAAAACATATATGTAGAATATGAATAAAATAGTGCAAATATTAAGAATATGGTTGCCTGGCTTGTGTGGTTCAGGAGGTCACGGTTTGATTCCTGGTCAGGAAACATGCCCAGGTTTTGAGCTAGATCCCCAGTAGGGGAGTGCAGAAGACAGCCAATCAATGACTCTCTTTCATCATTGATGTTTTTATTTCTTTCCTCTCTTGCTCTCCCCCTCCTCTCTCTGAAATCAACTTTTTAAAAAAGGAAATCCAGAGTAGAAATCAGACTTAATCCATTAAAAAATAATAATAATATGGTTAAAGGGTCTTGGGATTTCCTTGTACTGATCTTGCTGCTTTTCTGTAAATTTGAAAATATATCAAAATCACAGAGAGAGGGAGAAACTCAGATATGCTTCCTGAAGAGCAAGGCATTAAGCCAGGCTGTTCAACTCTGTAAGGTCTTGGCTAAAAAAGCCCAGACCATTTCTGGAGTTGGCAGGCACTGTCAGGCAAAAAATGATTACAAGTCTAGAAATCAGAGAGCTGGTTAATCGGAAGTTTAAAAAAAAAAACATGTTGAGCTACAGGCAATTTAATCTCCTTGCATATATTATTCTGAAAGTTACTTTATAATTACAAGCATAACTAATATAGAGTTACATACTTTGTTACTAAAGATTTTGTGAAGTCAGGGAAAAAAACATCAGAGAGGAGTGCTGGCATTTCTCTGCTCGTGTGTGTGCCAGGCACTGGGCACACAGCACCTCCCAGGATCGTCCCAGCAACCCTCCTGGTGACTGTTGTTATCCTCTGCATCTTACAGAAGAGTCTTGGTTCAAAAACTGGCCCTATACCTTGGGAGAAGGGAAAAATCTAAGAAAAAGCCTGGCCACTGCATATAGGCAGGTGATAGTGTTAACAAACAAGGGAACTTACATAGGAGGCTTGTCTTGAATAATCATAAGACAAGGAAGATCGCTGTAACCACAGAAAAATCTTAAAGTGTATATAGAGGCCTTAATGAGGTTCCATCACCTTTACCGACCAGATGGTCTCAAAAACATCTTACTCTCTCGAGGATGCATCTTTGACACAGTTCCAAAGACAAGTGAGAGGGGAAGAGACTCAAGTTGCCTGGGTCCAGCTCAACCATCAGCCACTAGTCACATACTCTAGATGAACTCCTCCAACAAGGAGGGAATTGAAACACTGAAAGTTTATCTTGCCCAAGGTCACACAGAAAGAAAGTTTTTCAAGAAGGAGGGGTGCTGCAGAGAGAATTGAAAAAATGATGACTTTATACCTCACTACTCTCCTCTGGAAGGTGAGCTCCCAGGTGGGCAGAGATTTCTGTCTATGATGTTCAGAGATATATGCCAGAACACAGAGCAAACATTGTTTAAAGAAATGCTCAATAAGTGGCTATTGAATGGATTCCCCATCGGCTTTAGCATATCTGGGCCATGGTCAACTTCTGGTAATAGTCATCACTGTGCAGTGGGTTGAGGAGAGGATGAGAAGTGAGGGGGTGAAGACAGTGAGTCAAGTCAACTTTTTAGAGGAACATTGCTATGAAAGATAGAAGAGACATGGAGCATTAGCTGGAGAGAATGAGGGTCAGTGGGAGGACTTCTTATAGAACCTATGAAGTCACATTGATAAATCATTGGGATGATTCAATGAAGGTAGAGAAATAATGCAGGGGATAAAGGGGATGCCACGGTAACATGGAATTCCAGCAAGTGAGTCTGGTCAGAGGGGCAGAGTGAGAGCAGAGAGTACCCAGCAGGAGATTCCAATACAAACTATGGAGGAGTGTGTATTTTGTTTGTGTCTCAGACATAATCAAGACTCTAAGTCCTGAGGAGAATGTTCATGTTAGAATATGGTATGAAATTCTTCCCTGAAAGTAAAAAATTTTCTTTATATTTTTTCTTTGGAGGAAAAGACCCACAAGAATCTCATTTCCCTAAGAAACTTCTGGAAGCCTTAGTCTGAGAAGTGGTTCCTTTCTGAATAATCATTTTCCTACATCGTGTCAGGGTTTACTGAATGCCTCACTGAAACCTTACAATTCTATATAATAAAAAGCTAATATGCAAATTGTTCCTTCAACCAAGAGTTCAACCAGGAGTTTGTCTGGGAGTTTGACTGAGGGTGGGGTCGGCCTACCAACCACCCACAACCCCTCCTCCCCATCAGACCCACCCCTGATCAGCACACCCCACCCCTATCAGGATGGACTAGCCAGACCCCACCCATACACAAATTTGTGCACTGAGCCTCTAGTGATATTATAACGTTTATATTATAAAATCCACTTGATGAAGTAGAATCAGAGGGCTACAACATCTCAGTGGCTTTCTAAGGGTAACTTCCAGAAATGGAACCCAGTTTGTCTATTTGGGTTCTTCCTTTTCTACTAAGTCTTAGCAAATTTCATTGCATATGTGTTGACAGCAATTGTGGAGCTTCCTGGACCCAGAGTCCACCCTGAAGAGAGAGCCCTTATGCCCAGCCCAGTGTGGCTTCTGATGCTTGTGACCAGCCTGCTTCTCCTGGAACAGCGCCAGAAAGGTGTCTACTTTTCCTTGCCAGCATACTGAGACAGAGGGAGACAGATCTAGCAGGCTTTCATGCCAGAGCAGCGACAACAATATTGTTGCTTTAGCACTAGTTTTCTTTCTTTTCCCACAGAGAACTTTTCCAAGTATAAGCATTTAAAATGTGCCTTCTCTTATCAGAAGAATGGATGAACAAATTGTTATACATTAAAAAAAATAAAGCAAAACAACTGCTACATGCAAAAACATGAATGAACCTCAAAATCATGTTGGGCAAAGAGGAAGACATCACAGCACACATACAGTATGAGTCCATTTATATGGAGTTCAAGGGAAAGGGAGACCAACCTATGGTGGCTGGCAGTTGTCAGAATAGTAGTTGGTACTGTGGACAAAAGGGGCCATGTGCTAACCTGACAGGCTCAGGGAAAGGCCTGCATAGCAGACTCAGACCTAAGTAACCACAAAGGATGGTTTGAAATTAAATTTAAACTAAAAGCAGTTATGGTGGGTAGTCACCTCCTAGGCCAGTATCTTCACTGATAAGATCAACCTTTACCTTAATTGAGCATACCTATCTTTTTGCATTTATGATAACATACTCTTTGAAATGTCTGGGTAACTTGTAATTTCCCTTTTTCTGGACCCCGTGGGTCACAACCTAATGTACTGGACACTAGTACTGATACCACAAATTCCTTCATTATCATGTTAATTATTTTTGCACCCACCTAAATATGTGTCCATCATTTTACTTTTTATCCAATCCCAGGGTCTACCCCCACTACCCCTGCTTTGCTTTCTCCCACCTTTCTAGTCTATTCCCAATGGATTTCATGTAACCCACCTACATCCCTTTCCTTTGATTGCAATATATAAATACAAATGTAACCCCCCATTCTTCGGAGCATTATCTCAATTCATTAAGGTTCTGCTTCCCAGCATATGTCAACAGTTTGGCTCAAATAAACTCAAAAAAGTTCTTTACAGGTTTCAATGGTTTTTACATTAACAGTACTCACTGAAGGGAGCAGTAATGTTTTTGGAATGATTGAAATATTTAATGTCTTGATCTCACAAGGGTTTGGATATGTAAAAATGAATTGAGTTGAGAATTATGTATGTTACATGTAAATTATACTTCAGTTTTTAAATATCCCTTCCCTAAGCCTGGCTGGGGATGGCTCAGTGGTTGAGCAATGGCCTATGAATTAAGAGGTCATGGTTTGATTCCTAGTCAGGGCACATGCCCAGGATGTGGGCATGCAGAAGGCAACTGATCAATGATTCTTTCTCACCATTGATGTATCTAACTTTCCCTCTCTTCCTTTCTGAAATCAATAAAAATATGTACAAATAAAAATAAAATAAAAATATTCTTTCCTTGAGTACATGGTCTTGTGGAGAAGGGTAAACACTCAGGAAATACATGTTGTGGAGAGTCTTCCAGAAAAGAAGATACTGAATGAAGGCAGGTGGATGGAGGGACAACCAGCAAGGTCTGTAATTGGGGTGGATAAGAGGGAGGTCTGTGCTGACCACCAGGGCACTCACAGGAGCCTGGATCCCTTAATGGGGTTGGGGCTGTCCACACCCTCAGCTTGGTTACTGGAGCCTGGGTAGAAGGACTTCCCCTGCTCTCTGCCCCTCTTAGTAGCTGGGCGGGGAGGAGACTCTGGGTGTAAGAGCTCTGCAGAAAGCCTGTCTGGGTGGAAATTCAAGTTTGTACTTGGTTGGCCTTGTTCCTAGGAAGCTCAGAGCTTGCCCTACGGGAAAGCCCGGGCACAATCAGTCCTGTCAGTGGCTGCCCCTAGCACACATCCTCACTCACCCCAACCCCACCTTGGTTTATCACCTGGCAATCTAGGACTGTTGTGGACAGAGTTTCAGTCAATGCTCCATCTTCTTTCAACTCTCAGAACCTTTATTTGTGAGTTAATTAAAAAATATTTTTCACAGAACATTTCAAATAAAATCACAGGCTGTGTAAGGGAGGGAGGAAGGAGTTGAAATCAGGGGAATAAGGAAAGGAGGGAGAAAGAGGAAATAAAAGCAATGGGATGAGGGTACTACAGACAGAGATGGTGATTGGGAGGAGAGAAGGAAGAGATGAGAAGTAGACAATATAGGCTTCAGAGACTAAATCTGCTTTGTCTTTTGCATAGATCCTCTCCCCATTTCTCACGTTAATCATGATACCCTTATACCCATCTGAGAAGATTGCTAGGAAGTATGAAAGATAGAGTGCTAAAGATGAATGAATAGATAAAGAAAATACAGTATATAAATGTGAATATAGATGAATATACATATACCTACAAATATTTCTCAGCTTTGAGAAAGAAAGAAATTCTGCCCTTTGCAACCACATGGATGGACCTTGAAGGCATTATGCTAAGCGAGATAGTCATACAGAGGAAGACAAATGTTGTCTAATCTCACTTATATGTGGAGTTAAGAAAGCCAAACTCATAGAAGCAGAGTAGAGTGGTGGTTACCAGGGGCTGGCAGTGGGGGATTGCCTTGTATAACATTGTAATATTCCCTGAAGTTTCAACCATATTTATTAAGTTTTCTAGATAAGAAACCTTTTCAATCTCTTTAGTGGAGAGACTAAGAAAAAAAAAAAGTAAACCTCAGGCCACCTCATCTTTATAGCTTCCGAGAGCTAAGGAATGAGCAGCCCAACTTTAACTTAAAATCCTTTCTCCCCATTGACACTGAGCACCTCCCTGGGCCTTCAAAAGTGCATTGCTTGCCCACTGTGCATAGATCTCTGACAGGTTTCACTGTGCTGAGGAGCAAAGGAAATAAAAGGGAGAACAAATACACAAAAATACACAGCATATCAGTTACGACAAAAAATATAAATAGATCTAGTTCTCCATCATAAGGCAAAAACTCCTTGTAAAAATTGTCTTAAAAATCCAAGTTATGTTGCCTATGTCTTAAAGGACAAATAGAAGTTACAAATAAAAGTCAGCAAGTAATCATAGGGAAAAAACCCCACAACAACTTTAAATGTAAGTGAAAAAACCCAAAAGATAAATACCACATTAATCAAAGGCAAAGCAGTATAAGGTGGTGAGAAGAATCTGGCTTTGCACTTAGATCTGAGTTTATGTTTTAAACTCGTTTGGTCATTAACTACCTCAGTGAAAAAGCTGGGATTAAATAATACCTACATTTTTGGGTGATTGTGATCATTAAAATGAATGCTAAAGCTTATGTATAAAACTTACTAAGTATTCTGGCTCAGGACATTAGAGGGTAATGTTGGTTAGTTATCACGACCTTAAAATAAATTTTTGCTCTAAAAAAATACAATAGATCACTGACAGTTTCAATGTCTAAGTCCTGAAATACGTATGAATTGTTAAATTCATACACATCAGTAACTGAATGACTGGTTCTAGTTCGCTGTGGGCTCCCTGGTCGCTCATAAATAGAACAAATCTCATAGTGGCAAGACCTCACAGGCTATTGAGCTATTGAAATCGACTGTCTAGACGAGGGGCTGAAAGTCAAATCCATACAGAGATCAAGCTGGAAATGAAGACGAATGAAGCCATCTGGGTTAGATATATGATTTTGATACAAACTATGATTATATATTAAACATGTAGGATATATTTCAATTCTGTAATTCTACACTTTCTTGAAAGGTGTGGAGCTGTCTGTCTTGTTTTCCTGCATTTGATGGAGATGGTATATTAAATATTTCATCTTTTCCTTAATTTCCCTGAAAGGAAAGTAGCCCCAATGCAATGATAAATGTTGACAAGCACTTGAATTCGGACTCAAAGAGGCAATAGGGAGTGATGAAGAGGGCTGCACACTAAAGTTCCAACAGATGGCTGCCAACGAGGCCTACTATTTCTAGATTTCCCAGAGACACAGGAAATCTGGAGTTTAATGGGGGATATTCCAATATTGTAACTCCATTATTTTTTTAATAGGGTATAAGTGGACGTTTGGTGAGCTAAACTAAAGACATTTGTGGATGTCTGACCAGCAAAGGCTCCTTATCAACATTGCCTGGCTGCAGAATCAGCTCATACAAATCACATGCTCATTAATTTATTCCACACATATCCACTCCTACTGCATTCAAAGTATTTGTGCTAGACACTGGCAGAAACCTTAGCTTGCGGGGAGGTCAAATGGAATATTTGCAATCATGGCTCTTGAAATCAGACATCCTTATTATTATTATTTTATTTAAATTCCTTATTGTTTAAATTATTACTTATGTCTCCTTTTCCCCCCATTGACCTCTCCCAGGCCCTTCCCATCCCCCAGCACATGCCCTCACTCCTGTACTGTATATGTCCATGGGTTAGTTATATGCATGCATACAAGTCCTTGGGTTGATCTCTTACTCTACCCCCTCTCTTACCTTCCCTCTGTGGTTGGATGGTCGGTTCAATACTTCTCTGTCTCTGTATCTATTTCTGTTCATCAGTTCATGTTATTCATTATATTCCACAAATGAGTGAGATCATGTGATTTTTATTTTTCTCCAACTGGCTTACAGACATCCTTATTTTGAATTCAGCTCTGCTATATTCTAGCTGTGTGCCATCAGACAATATTCTTAACTCTCAGATCATCAATAAAGTGAAGGTTACGCCTCACTCCCTGGGTTGTTAGAATTAAATGAGATAATGCATTGGTTATTCATTGTGAGTATCAGTTTGTTAATTGTTCATAGCCTGGCACCAATAAAAGGCTAGCTCTTATGGTAATAAACAGCCCAGCGATGTAATCCTGGCATTTTATCCTGCATGTTTCTAATTTCCCTTCCTGGCCAGCATCCTGCTAGCTCCTTTCTTGATAACATCCCTTCATACAGCTACCATCCAAATTAACACAGCTGATGTAGACACAGATGCCTCCTCTCTGGACATTTCAGCCATCATGTTGAATTATGTGGCTTGAGCCTCACTTTGCCTCCGTGCTTTGCAACACAGTGGTTTACATCAGATACCATGAATCACCATCCTGTTAGTCTCGATTTATGTCCAGCTGCAGAGCTATATTTTGTTGTGTCATGTCTTATTATATGCATCCTTCCAGACTGACCAATGAGGTGACTGCAAAAGTCCCCTAAATTCAGAGCCCTAAACTGTGCTGCTATATCAAAGACTTTCTCAGTCTCTCTGGAAGGTTCTACCCTGTTCCAACCAGAAAGTTCCCTTTCTAATGGCCCCTGATTTCTGCTATTTGACATCTCCAAATGCTTGTCCAATCTGCTTATTTGTCTCTAATATATATATTAGATTTCTGCTCTAATTTATATATATATATATATATATTTTTTAATAGATATACAGTGCATGAATTTGTGCATGGGTGGGGTCTGGCCAGCTTGGCCAAAGGGAGGGAATATGGGTGCTTGGCCAGCCTGCCTGCTGGTTGAACTCCTTGTTGAGGGGACAATTTGCATATTAGCCTTTTATTATATAAGATATACACTAAGTGGCCAGATTATTATGCATTCAGAGATCATGATAATCTGGCCACATTATGTCCTCCTAAATCCTCTCTCTGCCCTTGTGTGTTTTTTTTCCTCTACTCTTATTCAATTCTGAGGACTTCCAAAGCTCTGCTCATTTTTATGACATTTCTCATGATTGGGAATAAGTATCCTTTATGTACAATATGATGTAAAGAAAAGTCTAAAATCTCTGGGATCAGATGGTCACACATTTGAGTGCTGCTTACCTGGCAGCTGTTTGACTTTTGGCTGGTTCCCTTTCCCCTCGAGCTCCAATTCATCATCTGTTAAATGAGGTTGTTAATGGTAACTGATTCACACAGTTGTGAAGATTGAGTAGACATTTCTGGCACATAATTAGCATCCAAAAAATGTTTGCTCCTTCATTCTATCAGGAAAAAAATGCTTATTAATAACATGTCACAGGATTTTAACACCTGCAGGTAAGGACTGTGCCTTAATCATTTCTAAACCTGCAGGGGCATCATAGTGCCGAATGTGTGACGAAAGAGAGGAACATTGGAATGGAGAAGTGCCTAGAAGACATGAGACCATGAGGCAAGTTCCTTGTTACCTGAAGTGAACAGAGCTCTCAGACATTCTTACCAGTAGCCATGAACTTCCCTTCATATCTGATCAGAGTGTTTGTAACACTCTAATAATCTGCATTTCTAACATGTCCCCAGATGCTACTGCTGGTGGGAGGACCACACTTTGAGACCCTTGACTGTTTTATTACACTCCTCTTTACCTCAGTGTTTCTCAACCAGGAGGTGATTGTGCCTCTTCCAGAAGATGCTTGTCAATATATGGATACATTTTTGATTGTTACAACTGGATTGGGGGTAGAGGCCAGAGATGCTGCTAAACATCCTATAGTGCACAGGACAGCCCCAAGATAGAGAATTATGTGTCCATCAGGTCCAGGTTGAGAAGTCCTGCTCTTCCTCCCTCATGCCAGTAAGTATTCAGAATTACAATGTCAATCTGTCCATCTGGAAGTCAGCAGGCCTTCTACCGCTGTCTCCCTCCCTTACCGCTTCACAGAAACAGCTGAATGATCTCAATCTACCTCAGAGCTTTACCATTCTACAGCCAGAGCTGTCTGGTCACATTGCTTCCTGGCCAAGAGCCCTTTGTGGCTCCTCACATTGCCCTTTGACCAAGATCAAGACCTTCCTGCACTCATGGAGCCATATGTCTTGCCAGCTTCCTCTCCTGCACGTATCTCACTGACTCTGCCCTCCAGCCACTCAGATCTGCTCTCAGATTCCCAATAGCGGAAATCTGACCCTGGGCATTAGCTCATTTGTTCCATTGGTCCAGAATGTCCTTCCTCATCTGGTTTGCTGGAGCTACTATAACAAAGCACCAACATCTGCTGGCTTAAACAACAGAAACTTATTTTTTCACAGTTTTGGAATCTAGAAGTCCAAGATCAAGGTGTTGGCAGGGTTGGTTCTTTCTAAGGACTCCTCACTGGCTATCTAGCCATCTTCTCCCTGTGTCCTCACATGGTCTTCAGCTATATGTGTCAGGATTCCAATCTCTTCTCAATAGAACACAAACCATATTAGGTTAGGGCACACTCCAATGATCTTTAAACTTCATTGCCTCTTAAATATCCTTTCTCCTAATATAGTCTTATCTAAGATACTGGAGATTATGATGTCTACATGCGAATTTTGGGGGACACAATTCAGTCCATAGCAGGGGGCAACCAAAATATTCTCTGAGCCTTAACTTCCCATCTCTCAAATAGTGAAGATTATACATGGAATGCCTTAGTGTAGGATAGGAGTTTGATAAATAAAAATGTCCTTTCCAGTAGCAACTCAATGGCCTGCCATTCATCTAGCTTCTTCTCTGGGGGTTTAGGGGAAGGAGGCGTGTGGTGGATGGAGGGGGGGGGGGCAGAAGAGAAGGACAGATGAATGTCTCTTGAAAAATTTATAGTTTGAAATCTTGTTCTTCAAAGTGTGGTCCCTGAACCATCAGCATCACCTGGAGGCTTGTTTAAAATGCAGAATCTCAGGCCCCACCTCAGACTTACTAAGCAAGAAACTTCATTTTAACAAAGTCTTTAGGTGATATGCAAGCACACTAAAATGGAGAAACACTGGTCTAGACTACATATAAAGTCATTTAACTGCCCCTCCTGCCACCTGCTTCTCCAGTCCTGACAACATCTCCAGAACCAAAAAGTCTGTCATGCTCTCTTTACCACGCTGATCAAGTCTTCATGCCCCTTCATGGGGTCATTTTCTCCAGCAGCAAGAAGAGAAAACATTTTCTTAGGAAGACAAGCCTCAGCCTTGACATTTAATCACTATGGGTTGTAACCTGTCAGTCAGGAGAGGGGCGAAGCTGACCTATCTGATCTTCATGTGGTTCAGGCTTCCTGCCTGCTCTTGGGAAGATCACCAAGTCCAGCTCTAAATTCGTGCAGCAGAGAAGCAAAGCCATCAGGACAGGCCAATAGCAAGCATCAGGCAGACGGTGTGGGTGGAAAATCATGGACCAGAATGTCTGATTGCTCCATTAATTCTGTTCTCCCAAAGCTTTGCACATAAGAGCTACTCACACTATCAGTTCTTGGAGCTCTCTTCCATGCTGCTGGCTTGAGCTCCACAAATCTTAAGCCAGCTCCACACAAACCAAGCACATCCCACCATGGGCCAATGCTTTCAGCTGCGGTCATGTGTCTGGGACAGGGAGAGCTTTTACCCCCTATTAAAAACAAAGAAGGACTGCCTCATTTTTCAGTATGGCTTCAGTCCCACTGTTTGGCTGTTCTGCTCTCTCCAACATAACTAATCCCACAAAACCCATTAGCGTCTCAGCCTGCTATCTTCTGCTTCCAAGACTCTGCCGTCTGCAATTGGACCTTATGATAGCTGCCGAAGCCACAGATGGAACAGTTTAGGAGACAGTGGCACCATTTCGTGTCCCTGTCCATGGGCTTCTTATTGGTTATTGATTTGGATGAATGTCTGCACAGTTTCCTAGAGACTTAGACTCTTTGGTCTGTTGCTCAGACACCTGGAGTTCAGTTCCAAACCCGTGTCCTTTGCAATTCTTAATTTCTGGCAACTTATAACACACTCACTGTTAAATATCCTCAGCCAGGCATTTTCCTGATACCTGCTTCCTAATGTTGCATTCTGTACATCCCTTCAGGTGCAAAAATAGCCCCCTGACACGGGAAGCAGTACTGTGAGTACCTGGTTCCCATGCCATGCTACTATTGGTAAGTGATGCTCTAAGTATTTAGATGAGCTACTTGAATTCAATTCTCTTCAGTTATCAAAAGGAGAGTAGTTTTGATTGGATTTGATTCCTCCACCTCTTTGAAATATTTAAAATATTTTAAAATATAATCTATGGGCCACTGAGTAATGGCAATGATGACTTGCTGAGAGCAACCATTGTAGCATGGTGCATCCTGAGTTAAATGATTTTAGGACCACTCTCAGTTTTTAAAAACTAAACTTTTTTATTTCAAGGTTACATAAATACACATAAAATTGTAAGAATTAATAGATCCATTGTACCCTTTATCCAGGTCCCCCAAATGTAACATCTTGCAAAACTTTGTACAATGTCACAACCAGAATATTGATATTTATGCAACCAACATACAGAACAACACTGTCATCACAAGGATCCTTCATTTTGACTTTTTTTTTAATATTCACACAACTTCCCTTCATAACCTTCATCTGTTGTAATCTCTATTTCTACAATGTTATCACTTCAATAACATCTTATAAATGGAATAATACAATATATGACTTTTTACATTGCTTTTTTTTCCACTCATAATAGTTCTCTAGAGATTCATCCAGGTTGTTTGGACATATCATTTGTTCCTTTTTATTGTTAGGTAGTATTTCATGGTATAGATGCACTAGTTTGTTTAACTATCCACCCACTGAAAGGCATATGGGGTTTTGGCCATTATGAATAAAGCTTCTATAGACATCTGTGAACAAATCTTGTGGTAACATAAGTCTTCATTTCTCTGGGATAAATGCCCAGTGAATTGTTGGGTTACATGGTAGTTCCATGTTTAATTTTTAAAGAAACTGGGAAATACTTTTCCAAAGTATCTGTACCATTCTGCATTCTTGCCAGAAATATATGAGCGATCAGTTTCTCCACATTCATCACCAGCATTTGGTGTTGTGACTATTTTTTATTTTAGCCATTCAGATAGATGTGTAATAATATCTCACTTATTTTAATTTGGATTTCCCTAATGGCTAATGCTGTTGAACATATTTTCATGTGCTTATTTCTACCTGTATATCCTCTTCAGTAAAACATTTCTTCTTAATTTTGCCTATTTTTCTAATTGGATTATTATTGTTATTTTTACTATTGAGCTTGGAAGTTCTTTAAAATATGTTTTTATTGACTTTAGAGAGAGAGAGAGGAAGGGAGACGGATGAGAGACAAACATGGTTAAGAGACAGCATGGACTGTCTGCTTCCTGCATGCTTCCTATGGGGATTGAGCCTGAAATCCCACATGTACCCTGACTGGGAATCAACCAGTAACCTCTTGCTTCATGGTTCAGTGCTCAACCACAGAGCCACACCAGCTGGGTGAGCTTGGAAATTCTTTATATATTCTAAATACTAGTCCTTTGTTAGATATGTGGTTTGCAAATATTTTCTTCCCATTAATACCTTGCCTTATCATGTACTTAACATGGTCTTTCACAGAATAAGAACTCTTAGTTTGTTGAAGTCCAGTATATCAACTTTTTCCTTATGGATTGTGTTTTTTTGGTATCAAACCTAAGAATGCTACCTAATTTGAGGTCCCAAAGATGGATTTCTGTGTTTTTTTTCTAAAGGTTTATGGTTTTTACATTTAAGTCTGTAGTTTCATTTTGAGTGTTTGTTTATTTACTTTATTTTTTGTAAAAAGTATGAGACCTAGGTTGAAGGTTTTTGTTTTGTTTTGTTTTGGTTTGGTTTTTTTTTGCCCCTTGGATGTGCAATTTCAGCAGCATCTTTTGTTGAAAAGATTATCTTTCCTTTATCAAATTACTTTTCATTTTTGTCAAAATCAAGGTAGTTGTATCTGTGTGAGTCTGTTTCTGAAATCTCTGTTCTACTCCACTCATCTATGTGTTTATCCTGCCATCAACACCACCAATTCTTAATTACTGTAGTTTGGTAATAAATCTTGAAATCAAGGAGACTGATTCCTCCCACTTTTCCCTCTTTTTCAAATTTGTTTTAGCGATTTTAGTTTGTTTTTCCATATAACGTTTAGAATAATCTTGCTCCTTAAAACCCTTGCTGAACTCATTGATTTATTAGTTCTAGGAGTGTTTTTTTTTTTCTTTTAGTAAATCACTAGAGGTTTTCCACACAGACAATTATGTCATCTGCAAATAGCAAAGATTTATTTCCTTTTCCATCCTTATTGCATTTGCTAGAACTAAAGGAGCAAGAATAGACATTCTTACCTTGTTCCCAGTCTTAGAGGGAAATATTCTGTCAAATTATGAGTTTTTTTTCCTATTCTTCTAAGTTTTTTAAGTAAATAAAGGCATTACATTTTGCCAAATGCCTTTTCTTTGGCAATTGATATAACCATGTGGTTTTATTCTTTAGTCTGTTAATATCACAGGTTTCATTGATTGATTTTCAAATATTATACCCTTGGGATAAACTGCACGTGGTCAGGTGTATAATTCTTTTTACATATTGCCAAATTCTGTTGGCTTATGTTTTGCTAAGGATTTTTCTATATTCATGAGGAATATTGGTCTACACTTCTCTTGTTCTGTACTATTTTTGTCTGGTTTTGGTATTAGGGAATCAGGGTAATACTAGCTTAAAATAAATTGGTAGTTTCCCCTCCTTTTCCATTTTCTGGAAGAGACTATGTAGATCTGGTGTTATTTCCTCTTTAAATGTTTATTAGAACCCTTCAGGGAAACTACCTAGGCCCTGAGGTTTCTTTTTAAGAGTTTTGTATTACAAATTCAATTTCCTTAATAGCTATAGAGCTATTCACATTATCTCTTTCATATTGAGTGAGTTGCCATAGTTTGTGTTTTTCAAAGAGGCCCATTTTATCTACTGTCAAGTTTATGTGTATAGAGTTGTTTATAGTATTCCCTTATCATTTTGATGTCTGCAGGGTCTGTAAGGATAACCCTGTTTTATTTCTGATATTGCTAATTTGTGTCTTCTCTCTTTTTTTTCCCTTTGTTAGTCTTACTAGAGGTGTATCAAGTTATCTTTTTAAAAACTGGTTCTTTGTTTTATTATTGTCTCTATTATTTCCCAGTTTTCAATTCCATTGATTTTTGCTGTTATATTTATTCTTTCCTTAATTTTACTTGTTTTGGGTTTATTTTTGTCTAGCTTCTTGTGGTAGAAGCTTAAATTATGGATTTTAAACTTTTACTGTTTCCTAATACATGCATCTAGTGCTATAGGTTTCTTTTTCATTGTTGCTTTGGCCATGGGCCACAAAGTTGTTCTATCTTTTTCACCCAATTTAATGCATTTTTAAAATTTCACTTGACACTTTTTCTTTGACCCATGGATTATGTAGAAGTGTGTTGTTTCATTTCCAATTCTTGGGAGATTTTCTTGTTACCTTTCTGTTATTGATATCTAAGTGGATCCCATTATGGTTGGAGAACACACTCTGCATGATTTCAGTCCTCTTCAATTATTTGAGGGTAGTTGAATGACCCTGGACATGGTCTTTTTAGAATATGTTCCATGAGCACTGGAAAGAATATGTATCTTGCTGTTGGCAGAGAGAGTGTTCTAAAAATGTGAATAGATCTTGTTGGTTTATAGTGTTGCAAAGAAGGATATACATCCTTCTATATCCTTGCTAATTTTCTGGTTGCTTTATCAATAGTAGAGAGAGAGAGGTTGAAGTCTCATTTATAATTGTGGATCTGTCTATTTTTTTTCATTTCTATCAAGTTTCACTTTATATATTTTGCAGCTGTATTGTTTGGTGCTTATATGTTTAGCATTGCTATGTATTCTTGTTTGATATACACTTTTATCTTTATATAACATCCATATCTGTTTTTTGCTATTTTTTGCTATGATAGCTACTTTATCTGATATTAATATTGACATTTCTTTTGTTAATGTTTACATACCATATCTTTTCCAGATTTTTATTTTAAACTCTTTATGTCATTATATTTGAAATGAGTTTCTTATCTATCCAGGTTATATTTTTTAATCCATCTGCCAATCTGTATTCTAATTGGTTTATTTAGATCATTTGCATTTAATGTAATCATTTATTTGTAAGGGCTTAATTATGGTTTTTGGTTCTTTTTCTACTTGTTCTTTCTGTTTTTTTATTTATCTATTTTCAGAATATTGCTGTGAATGTTCATAGTATATTTTATTGTGCTTTTTTTGTAGCTTTTTCAGTGTTGCTGTAGTTATTCCATTATACATATAAAACTTATTACGGTTTACTAGTTTCACCATTTTACCACTTCTAGAAAAATATAGACATTTTGCCTACCATTATGTCCCTTTACCATCCCCACTGGGGCTTTTTAAATCTTTCCTATTTGTATTTCTAGGTAACCAGTTTCTTCATCTCTGTATATTGGAATATGAGACAAAAAGAAAACCCAGAGAACTCATTACAATCCCAGTCATTAGGCTCTAAGGATGTATCATCACGTCATTCCTTTTTGTGCTGAAATAATATTCCATTATAAGGATACAGAACATTTTGTTTATAATTTCATTAGTTAAAATATGTTTAGCTTGTCTCCTCTTTTCAGATTATTATGAGTAATACTGCTATGAATATTCATGTTCAAGTTTTGGTATGGACATAGATTTTAATTTTTCTTAGGTAGATACTTAGCAATGTAATTGCTGGGTCATATGGTGACTCTATATTTAACATTTTGAGGAACTGCCAAGCTGTTTTCAAAGCAGCTGCAACATTTTATAATACCATCAGGAATGTCTGAGGGTTACATCATATTTTTGAACATCTCTGAAATTGTCATGTATCTTTTAATTGATAACACTTCAAAATAAATTAGCAATGTCTTTTTGCTTTTTTTAGGCAAATGAAATTATGCAGTTTTCAATCCATATTAGCTTAGAGTTGATGATATATAGAAACTGTTCAGCACCACATAAATACTACAGCTTTTGATAATAATGTAAAAGCACAGGTAATAAAAATTGGAAAGTGGAAGAAGAAGCAGAGTTGAGGGGTAAATTTTAGATTTTTATCTCTAGTTGAGAGAACAAGGAAAGGAGATATGTAAGGAATATTTGCAATAGAGGAACTTATAAATGTGTTATATTTAAGAGAAGGAGAAAGGTGAAGTACTTTAAATGAAGAAAACCTCAACTATCATAGCCAGAAATCAACAGATAATTTATGAAACCCATTGATCCATAAATAGAAAAATAATCACAATATTTAGAATATCAACTTAACTATCATGAAAAACAATGAATGCTGATACAGGTGGTATCTTTGTCATTATGTGTTCTGGGAGTGGGAAGGATGTAGAGTTGGTGATGGATAGGGGGCTGGTCCTCTATAAAATGAATTTAAAGATATGCTTTATTAAACTAAACTCTCTGTGGTTAACATGTTGAGAATGCTAAGAAATATAAGCTTATGTACCCTGAATAAGATGACAATGAGGAGGAGAAGTAACAGCAAGCAATAGATCGATCAAAATTGTCCACTTTACAGTTGCTACTTATCCAACATGGTTCCATTATATCCATTACTTATGCTTTTCTCCAACACCCAAAAGTCACATAAGCTCAAGAACAGAAAGAAGAGGAAAAGCATATTTTTCATTTTATCACATATTAGTTGCTCAGAATTTCATGATGAAAGGAGGTTAACACTGGGATTCTGATTCTGTTTACATTTTCTAGATGTGTGACTAACCTAAGCTGTTTAATTTCTCTGTGAGTCAGTTTTCCCATCTCTAAGATTAGGATATAGTTCTGTACTAAGTCCACAAAACTGTTATGGAAATTAGATATAATCAAGAATGTTAAAACCTCTTGAAAAGTGTAGATAAATGTTCTTTGTTAGGTCTTTCTTCACATTACCACCATAGGTGTTTGAGATTACAAATTGGAACTCTCCATGATATGCTGAAAATAATAAATACTCAACATTTAAACTATTAAACTTTGTTTTACTTTAAAATATTAAAATTCAAAACACTTTCACATCTTTGTAGGAATCATGACATCAGAAGTGAATCTGTTACATACCAGTAGGAAATAAAGTATTTCTAACATCTTATGCAATGTTTCATGGGCAAGAAAGCATGCCTTGGGCGACTGTGAAATATTTTAATGTGGTAAATGACCAAGGGACTCTGTTTATGTATGTATTTTAAGATCCTCCATCTGGTTTCCTTGTCCTAGTACGAGTGAATGTGGAGCATCATGAGCAATTTCCAATCACCCACAATAGGTCTGAAAGCACTTGCTAGATGATGATGATTTATTTGCGTTTCAGACATATTTCACATATCAAAACAGAGTAAACTCTCTCTCCACTCTTTTTATGAATTCCAAGGGCTTGGTAATAAAAGTTGATAGCTGAGGGCTATAATACAATGAGCCTTGGCACTCAGATATTTACTGGACACATACTTCCTCACTTAACTGTTATACAGCTTAAGGTGTGGTACTCATTATCCCCACCTTACTGATGAGATCACAAGCTTCAGGAGATGGGCCAAATTGCTCAGAATATTGGGATAGAAGCGGAGGAGCCATAACTCAAATATTGCCCTGGAAGTCTGAGCTCTTAATCATGATGTTTTACTCCTCTTTTGTATACACCGGGAACTCATAGAAGAAGCAAAGAGAAGAGGCATAATATTATCAGAGCTTCTACTATCTGTTAGGCATTTACATAGAGGCTCATTTTATGTTGGCATCAACCCTGAGGGGTTGATTTTATTATTACCTTTTTCTTTTGTTGTCACCAATAAGGAAATGGAGAAGCTCAGAGATGAGGAGTGGAGGGAAGTAAAAGAGTCATTGTCAGAATTGGTGGCCATGAAGCCTGTGAGGCTGGGGAGGAAAGAAGAACAGTATGTTGAAGAGCAGAAGTTGAGAGACAGGTAAGGGGTGCTAAGGACCTCAGGTTAGTGCTCTGATATATTAGGATCTGCTCTGGGCTGAAAGTATCATGAGCTAACTCAATTATAGTGAAATCTGGAACTGCCCATGGGCGACTAAGCTAGAAGAGAGTAAACCTGGAACTGGCCACATCTTTGATACCATTTGGGAAACTGATAATGGAGCTTACAGATAGGATACCAGAATCAAGAGATGAAGAGCAAAATATTCCTATTGCTATCATTTCAGCACCTGGATACAGCTATGCCTGAAATCACCACTGAACCTTCTAATACGTTGATTGACGTTATTCGCTTTTGTGCTTAGTTTGAGATGGGTTCCCATGAGATTTAGTTGCAAGAGCCCTGAAAACAGATACCTACAACTTTTCAAGACACACATAGCCAACTTTTCTCTTCATAGGACCATAATGATATCTGGAAAGCAGGAATTGACATGAGAGATTCCATATGGTTAGGCAGCTGCTGGACACTGAGGCTGAAATCAAAGATCAGAATTAAAATCCTGATCTCAAATCCCAAACCCTAGGTAAAACAAAACAAACAGACTTTTAAGGTAATTAACTGGTCAGTATCCTGCTCTTCCTAATATTATTTTGGATACTTCAGATCATGTTTCATAAGCAGAGTTTCACAAAAAAACTGAAGAACAGTTCCTTTTTGTAGGTCCTATTGTAATTCTTTTGGGGGATAAAAAGATCAGGAAGGGAATGGAAAAAAGGAAACTAGCATTTATTGAATACTTCTTATTGTCTGGGACTGTGGAAGCATTTTGGCATAGATTATCACATTTATTTCTAATAAAACCCACAAAAGGTGATTATCTTCATTTCATTGTGGATGAAAAAACTAAGAATCTGATCCAACTCCATATCCCATAGGCTGCACTATAGGCCTCTAAACACAGAGTGAAATGTGAGAGAGGGTCTCTGTTCACAAGGAGTTTATGCTCATTCTGTAGGATTCATAGCAGAAGGAATAGGCAGTCCTGAGGTGAAGTTCAGCATCTTCATCCATTAACTGTGATCTTGGATAAGACACTTAACTTCTCTGAAACTCAGTTTCCCATCTATAAATTCAGGATAATACAATGTAACCTACAGGAGTGTTGTGAGAATTCTTGATTAAATGTAGATCTCACACAGAAAAAGAGTAACTACGTGAAGGTGATGGCTATGCTAATTAGCATGATTGTGTATGTTACTTCACAATATATCTGTATATCAAATTATGACAATGTACACCTTAAATAAACACAATTTATATTTGTCAATTATATTTCAACACAGCTTGGGGCAAAACACTGCTTATAGAACATCTCCTATATGCCAACAGAGGGTGACAGAGAGTAAAGTGAAAGCAGTAAGACTGGTGGAGAGCAGATATCCAGATGTCAAGGGAATTGATGGTCTAGGGTCTGTCACCTACTGGCTGTGTGACTTTGAGTCAACCACTCAACCTTTTAGATTTCATTTTCCTCCTATGTATTATAAAGATGACAAGAGTTGCTTCCTTTTAGAATGGTTACATAATGAATGAAACAATGCATATAAGTTGCAGAGAACAGTGCCCAGGTCACATAATAAGGGATCAATAAATATTAGCTGCTGTTGCTGTTACCGAATCTCAATACTAGATGCCAGGGCAGTGATTTTTAACCATTAGCTGCCTGCATATTAAGGTTACTGAAGGAACTTTTAAAATTTTGATTTGCAGCTATATCCTAGGGCATATAAATCATAAACTTTGTAGGTGAAAGTCAGGGATCAATATTTTTAAAGCTCTCCAGGTGATTGTAAGGTATACCGAAGATGTACCTGGTGCCATGGAATTAGAGATGTTTTCAGAGAGTGTGCCCTCCCTCAGTGGAGCTTATAGCCTTCTTGAGAAGATGAGCTATCATAACTTTATATTTCAGAAAAGGAGCTAGGAGAAAATAGCAGGAGTGGTCAGTCTGAAAGTGTCTTTGAACAGGCATAAAAAATAAAGAGAAGAAGGAACTGCCCACTATTTTTGTTGTTGTTTTACATACAGAAGAAAGTAATTGTCCATGACTCATATTCTTGCAAAAGTTGGTTCTCCTAAAAGTAACTAGGTCATTGCAATCCAACCACTAGGAGTTCTAAATAGGTCCCAGGTGTCCATTAACCTCCTTGCTAGCTTTTTCGTGAGATGGGTGGGTAACTGTGATGTTCTTTACAGGGCCTGCCAGATGGTGAAAAGAATAGCTCTTGTCACCTGCCTCAAATAAGTGTTAAAAGATTCAATTAGACATGGAGGCCCAGAGGAGACACACTGCAATCCAGTCAAGGTGTGTGAGATCAGAACTACCCTTTGCCAGTCAGCAATGCCATCTCACCTGCACATCATGATTCCTCTGGTTTCTTTTGTTTAAAGAGCCTTGATTAAGTCAAATCCCCCATTCAGAGTTATACCAAGAACAAAGAAGCCTGATAAAACTAGTTTGCCTGGTGTTGTGGGCTGAGCTGTGTTTCCCTGAGGGATATGTTGAATTCCTAACCCCCAGTGCCTATGAATTCAATCTTATATTTGAAAATAGGGTCTTGCCCAGCTAGTGTGGGTCAGTGATTGAGCACTGACCTATGAACCAGGAGGTCAGGGTTTGATTCCCTGTCAGGGCACATGGCTGGGCAGCAGATTCGATCCCCAGTGCGGAGCATGCAGGAGACAGCTGATCAATGATTCTCTATTATCATTGATGTTTCTATCTCTCTCTCTCTCTCTCTCTCCCTTTCCCTTCCTCTCTGAAATCAATTAAAAATATATTTTAAAAAAGAAACTAGAGTCTTTGCAGATGTAATTAAGGATGGAATCTAAATCTAATGGCGGGAATTCTTATAATGCAAGAAAGATCCAAAGTCATAGAGGAAAGGCCAGGTGACAACAAAGACAGAGATTAGGGTGGTGCAGCTACAAGCCAAGGACAGCCCAGAAGCTATGAAGAGGCAAGGAAGGATTCTCTCCTAGAACCTTCAGCAGAACCTGGAACACAATAATTTCTGTTGTTTTAAGCCATTTAATTTGTGATGATTTGTTACTGCAGCCCTTGGCAACTAATAAAACTGGTAACCTATCACTTAGGGCCACTGACTCTGACAGGGAGTAGCAGAACGGTCCACTGGGGATTGAGCTGATTGAGCTGATTCTCAGGGGCCAAGGTCTCAGGTGTCTGAAGCTTTCATAACTACCTCTCAAGTTGTTCACTACTTTATTTAGCTCAATATGGCTGTGATACAATTTGTTGAAATAAATTGAATTTAAAAAGACCTAAGTGAAGATGTCTATCTGTGTTGGATCAATCTGGCCACATGGGCACCAATGCCAGGACCCTCGTTGACATCCACGTAAAGAAAGAGATTGATCTTAGATTTGTTTAGCTTCTTGAAAGTGGACTATACTTAGTTTTGTGGACAAAAAAGGGCCACATGCTCACCTAACTCAGGGAGGGCCTGTGTGGTGGCCTTGCAAACTCAAAAGACCTAAAATAACTACAAAGGATGGTCTGAAATTAAAAACCTTTAATTAAAAAGCAATTTGTAGCGGGCAGTTATGTCCTAGGCCAGCCAGTATCTTCCCTGACAAAGATAAACTTTGATCTTTACTGATCCTATTTTTTTTTTTTTTGCATAACACACCTGAGAAATGTCAGGGTAACTTGTAACTTCCTTTCCCATCCTCCCTGCCTCACTGCCCCCCCAAACTTGGACCTCTTAGGACACAACCAAATGTGCCTGGGCCCCTGGATGGAGACCACAAATTTCTTAATTGTTACGTTATCAATGTTTATTGTCTACTGTTAACTATCCTGTACCCACCTAAGTAAAAGAAGTATGTCTATCAGTTTACTTTTAATTCAATTCTAAAAGTCCCTTCCAGCTCTTGCTCCCTAATCTATCACCAATGGATTTCTTATAACCCACTTACATGTCCTCCTTTTGTTGTAAAGTATAAAACAAGGTAAAAAAAATGCCATTCTTTGGAGCACTATCTCAGTATGTTGGGATTCTGCTTCCCAGCAATTGTTGACAGTTTGGCTTAAATAAACTCACAAAAAATATTTATAGATTTAAATGTTTTGTGTTTTTTTTCTTTATTGATTAAGGTATTACATAAGTGTCCTTATCTCTCCATTACTTCCTTCCCCCACATCCCACCCCCCATTCACCGCCTCAACCTCCCATTTTCTATGTCTATTGGTTAGGCTTATATGCATGCATACAAGTCCTTTGGTTGATCTCTCCCCCTGAACCCCACCCTTCCCTGCTTTCCCTCTGAGGTTTGATGGTCTGATCAGTACTTCTCTGTCTCTGGATCTGTTTTTGTTCATCAGTTTATATTGTTCATTATATTCCATAAAGGAGTGAGATCATGTGATATTTATCTTTCTCTGACTGGCTTTTTTCGCTTAGCATAATGTTCTCCAGGTCTCTCCAGGCTGTTGCAAATAGTAAAAGTTTCTTCCTTTTTACAGCAGTGCAGTATTCCATTGTGTAGATGTATCATCTGTTGATGGGCATTTAAGCTGTTTCCAAATCTTAGCTATTGTAAATTGTGCTGCTATGAACACAGGGGTTCATATATCTTTTCTGATTGGTGTTTCTGTTTTCTTGTGATATATTCCTAGAAGTGGGATCATTGGGTGAATGGAAGTTCCATTTTTACTTTTTGAGGAAACTCTATACTGTTCTCCACAATGGCTGCACCAGCCTTCATTCCCACCACTAGTATTAATAGCTTCAAGCCAGAGTTACCCAACATTTCAATATTGTCTCCAGTTTCTTTCACAAAATCGATGCTTGTTTTCACCTTTCCAGGACCTCTTGACTTCACTGCAGACAGGTGGTTTTCTTCACTTACCTAAATACTTTTTTAGGCCCTATTATTTCACCCGTGCCTGAAGCACCCTAAATGTTCATTTAGACATTTGTTATGGAGTCCTTTCCCTGTGCTGAGAACTGGTATAGGTGCTGGAGATGGATGGACTGGAGAATGGGTTAGACCAGCTCCTGTATTTCTGGAGTTCAGGTTTGGCATTATAAAAATTCCTACAGTACAGAGACTTTAAGTAACAAAGAGGGGAAACTTAGGCCTCTGTTATGAGAGCTTTAACCCAGCAGAGAAGAGAGAAAGTCTAAGAGGTGATAGGGTTCAGGGCAAGCTGCTCCAGAATGTGCCACTTTGGCAGGGCATCATTTCGAGTTGAGGATAATCAAGGCCCAATAGACTCAAGAAGAACCCATTTACCTCCTCCTTAACTGCATAAAGAATTCAGATAGGGAGGCTTGTACCAGCAGAGATCTTTACAGAGATAATTTTGTATCTGCATGGCAGGGCAAACATCTGTTTATGGAACATTTGCTCTCCCCATGTCCTGCGAATTTGCTTTCTCCCCTTTGAAATCCCACATTGCTACCCTCTCTCCTTAGCTCAGGACAGCATAGAAGCCTCAATTGCCTGTTAGTTGGGAGCCTATATGTATGAAATTATTTTTTTCCCCTCTTTGGTTAATCTCTCTTAAATCAAGTTAATTATTAGACCAGCCAAAGAACATAGAAGGGAAGAGGGAAAAGTTTTCCTCCCCTACTGTGGTAAAATATATTTGAGAAAGTGCTTATCTGGAAAAACAAAGAGTAAAAAGGGAATCAATTATGGAAATAAATGAATTCGTTCTTGAGAAACCTAGAGATGCTTGTTAGAACACAAAGACAGAGGGTGAGGGAGTACATTTTTGTGTGTCCTTTAGCTTAGGTCATTTCAATTCTGCTTGAATGTTAGGACACTGACTGGCTAACAGTATTGTAGCTACCCATGGGCAGTATTCATACAGAGGGAAGGAGAAGAGTAGGGTGAACAGTAAAGACTAAATCTGGCCTCACCACTTCTCAGCCCAGTGATTCTGACAATTCTCTAACTTCTGTCTACCTTGAATTTCTTATCTCTATGGACTTTCACAAATACAGCATCCGTTAGAAGGAATCATCTACCACATACAGCAGCTGCAAAGGACTAAATAAGATAATGCATATAAAGTGCACCTAGAGTGGCTGGCAAGCAATGCTAGATGTTATTTTCACATGTTGTCTATGAAATATTTACTGATAATAGCACTCTTACTTGGCAGCTTTATTTTCCATGCTCGGATTCACAAGCCCCTGATTTGTTTTCCCTGCATATGCCAAGTACCGCCTTCCTTTTCTATTCTCACCTTAAATTTGGAATTCAAGATAAGCAGCTCCTTCTCTAGGGCTAACTGTGGTTCTTCTGCTTTATTTCTCCCTCAAATGCTGATGGAGGGACCCTTTCTGGTGCTGGAGACATAGCAGTGGACTAAAGAAACAAAACCTCTGACCTTTTGTGGCTTAAATTTTAGGGATAGAGAAAAATAAAAGGCACAAACAGGGTGTGGCAAAAGCGGGTCTACAATTGATCATTTAGAAAATAATAAAATAATCAGTAAATAAGAACAAAAGAATAAACTGTGTTTTGCATACTCTCAACTGTAAACCTACTTTTGTCCCACCCTATAAAATAAGGTCAGGTAGTGTTACATGTTATGCAAGACACACAAAACAGCCACGTGGTGCTGGAACAGAAACTGCATCATGAGCGGGTCTAATGGTAGCAGAGTAACAAGTAATCTTTGTTTGGAAGATTGAAACTGACACCGCATAGAAACAACCAGTGGCATGCTGATTAACCAGCAAAAAAAAAAAAAAAAGAGCATGCACAGAAGGTGAGGACTCCACCAATAAAGCTTGGAAATTTATCCTCTAATCCCCAGTTAGGTTAACTACCTTTGTTCTAAACTGAGATGTAAATGTGCAAGGAGGAAAAGGACAGGAGGAGGAAAACCAATCACGATCTTTCTTAAAAAGGTCATTGTGGGATTTTAATTTCTTCCTTAAGCAGGAAATAGATAGAGCTTGGCCAAAATAATTTGAGAATATTGCTTCTTCATTTAATTAGAAAATTCTTCCAGATATGTTAAACATAATTTAAAAGATAAACATACAGCTCCCGACTGAGGAGGAAACCCAAGACAGCTCCCCGAGGACCCACTTAGCTCCTTTCTCTCCAGGCAGCTCTGTTCTCCCAAAGACATTCCTCTGTCAGCTAGGTGAAGGGACCAAGGGCTCTGGCAAAACAGCAGGCCCCATGGTGATCAGACCTGTTGGGCATGTGACCAGCGCTTGGAAAGAGCTGCAACAGGGCCCTGCTCCGGTGCAGACAGCTGAGGCATCTTCTCTCTCACCATCTTTGTAGCCCTCAATAATTATAAAATCTTGTTTCCCCTAGGGGACAGTGAGCTGTGAAACACCTTCAGAATCAGAAAAATATGAGCCTGATCACCTCCTCTGCTGGTTTTCAGTGGTGTGGCCTTGGATGTGAACCTAGCCTCTCCAATGGTGTTTCCTCCTCTGTATGTAGGGATTCAATGCCAGCACATGTGTCAATTACCTGGCACATAATGAGTGCTTCATAAATGATCTTCAGGACTGTTATAATTGACCTCAGGTAAATGAAAGTCCACTTAGAGCCTGTGGGTCCTAAAAGCAGAGGGGGGCTCACAGCCTGGCTGAGGATGAACAGATAATTAAAGTGGGAAGCAAAGAGGTGGGAGTGTGTAATTCTAGTCCCTCTCCATTTCTCTGGCTGCCTGTGCCCACTCTCGCAAGCCATTTTAGTCCTCATCCATCTGTTCTCATAGATGGAACTGATGCTTCCTCTCTCTCTGATTCTGTCATCTGACATTCACTGGTGCTATAGGAAGCCCCTTCAAGTTCAATGAAAATGAAGACCTTCTGAGCAGTACTTCTCAGCTTTGCAGACATATCATTTGATTTGATTTCACAAACTCTTTTATTATTTTATTTTAGTTATTCCTCATCTGAAGATATTTTTTCATTGATTTTAGGGAGAGTGGAAGAGAGAGGGAAAGACAGAGAGAAACATTGACATGAGAGAAATATTGATTGGTTGCCTCTTGCACAAGCCCTGACCAGGGCCCAGGCTGGGAAAGAGTTTGCAACCAAGGTAAGTGCCCTTGACAGGAATAGAACCTGGGATCCTTTGGTCTGCAGGCTGATGTTCTATCCACTGAGCCAAACCTGCTAGGGCCACAACCTGTTTTTTAGATCTCATTTTCCAGTGGGTAGCTGAGATCCAGAGCCACAGAGGGGATTGCACCAAACCTCAGCGATATGCTGAATTATTTGAACTCACTTCTCACAACCGAAGTATGAAGCCCAAATCCCAAATAGACTCTTCTTCACAGTGCATATAGTGAGCCTCCGCAATGCCCACAACCAATCAGATTGAGTAAGCAAATTAACCCAACAAAGATGGTGGTTAATTTGCACAAGTACCTGGATCCCAGGAACCTCCTTAGCACCCAGGTCACTCCAAGCCAGCCATTAGAGGTGGGGTGGCCTTGCCCAAGCCTAAAGCCCCAGGTGGAAGCTTTAGGCACAGACCAATACTGAAACAAAGTGATTTAATACTCATGATGAACTATAAAGGGCCAACTCAGAAACATGGAGGAAAGCCTTCAAGCAACATAATGAAACATAACTTTGTGGTCCTGAAGCCAGGGGAGGGCACAGAGTGTGGGTGAGTTAATGCTCATTTGGTCCAGTCTGCTCTTTCTCAGTGTAGTTTCCATAGCTGGAGCAGCTGCCACAGTCTGCAGCTTCTTCCTATACCTTTGATTAATTGCATCTCTCATGATTCATATTGCCTAATTGCCTCCAAAATGGGTTTTCCTGGGTGATCACCTTCTGAGGGGAGGTTTGTGGGTCTCTGGTATGTCTTAAGTATGATGTTGCAAAGCTACAGCTAAATGAGGCATGCTCTTCTGATAGCACAAGGCAGCTACAGAAAGGGTGTGTGTTCTCTCTCCAGCGGCGCTATTCCACAGAATTTTCTCATAGATGGAGGTGTTCAGTATCTGCACTATCCAATACAGTGGCTACTGTCTGCTTGTGCAACTTGGAACTAAATTGTATTTTATTTTTCATTTGAATTAATTTAAATTTTATGTAAATAGCCACATGTCTAGTGGCTATCATATTGGGCAGTGGAACACTAGAGTAATCAAAATATTTGTTTTACAAAATGAAATTAAAATTCTAGCTCTGTCACTCACTGCCCGCCTCAGTTTGGACACTTGCAATTGCATGTATGAGGAGATTTAAAGTACTGAGGACATTGAAGTGGCAACTTTTCCATATTCTGAGTTCTCATGGGCTGTCGAAGGAATCCAGGACCAATTTAGCTGGAATTTATCCATCTAACTACTAGTATCTACATTCATATGGAGATTACAGAGTGGGGCTGTGAAGACAGTTTATGGCAGAAATCTACTTAGAATACATGTTTGAGCATGTTTAGCTCCAGGAATCTGCTGTGGCCATGAATGCAACTTAGGAATGTTCTGTGGAGTTATCAGTTCTGCTGATGACCACAGGACCTTCTGATCCATGACCAGGCTTTGTGCCAAATAACATAACTCCCTGAATGTATCTGGCAGGTCTGCGTCTCCAGGCCTTTCCTGACTGAAATGTTATCTTACACCCTAAACAGCTCCCCCTGGTCTACCTTATCAATTTCTTCTCTTGAACCTTCTTAAGGAGTCAGTTGAGCATTGGTCCTCTTGGGAATCTTTATTCATTTCTCCTCTGTTCCCCTGGAACAAGCCTTTGTCGCAGGACCTGCATACCAATTGGATGTCTGCATGCCAACTTCCTGTTAGAGGATTATCTTTCAATCTTTAGAAATTCTCCAAACCTAGTACAGAACCTGGTAGATTGCAGGATCTAAGTAAATATTTCATAAAACAGTAATGATGACAACAATAAAGAGGATGATGATGTTGATAAGGATGATGGTGATGGTGGTGGTGATGGTGGTGGTAATGGTGGTAGTGGGGTGGTAATGATGATGGTGATGATGGTGGTGGTGGTGTGGTGGTGATGAGGATGATGGTAATAATGATGGTGATTGTAAACATTTATGTAGTGGTTGCCATGTTCCAGGAACTATTATAAATGTTTTAAATAACATTCAACAAGCAACACAGTAGCTGTTATTTTTGTCTTCATTTTACATATAGGTAGATGAAGATTAGCGAGTTTAAATAATTTTCCCAAGGTTTACTGAGCTTGGAAGTGGATTCCTTACTAAAATGCCTGCACTTTCATTGTGCTGAAGGACCTGCCCTCCCAGGCTATCTGTTCTCCCAGCATCTTCTCCCTGTGGATCCCACCATGAGAGCAAAGCTTTCCTGACTCCTATTGATTTGGGAGCAAAGGGACCAACACCCTTGAGTTTCAGCATAAATTACTGAGCCTTGGAAATAGCCCTGTGTGGCTCCTGAGGGCAGGAGCAGGTCCCCACATCCTTTCTCAATTCCCAGGCACTTATCACTCAGACAGCTGCAGTGGAATGATTTACAACCACTTGGTGATTTTCAGCAAGAAGTTGAAAAAAAGTCACATACTATGGAATACCAATTACATAACCTCTCACAGAAAGCAGCCCCTGGTGACTTTCTGCAGACCTGCCTACCTTCTCCTCCAATGCTACGCACACTTTTTAATGAAGAGCTCATCCTGTGGCAGTCCTGCCTCAACTTGGCTCTAGCAGTAGGGAGGGAAAGACTTTAGGGATCGAGTGGGATTAAATTCGTACAATGGTGGGTTTTTCCATGCCTCCAACTGAGCATAAGGTTTGTTTTCTTCACATTCTCCTTCTTATCTATCACAAATGGACTCATTTAACAAATATTTATTGAGCTCCTTTCATGTGCTATATGCTGGGGACACTGTCTTGAAGAAATACCCAGCTTCTGCTTTTTAGTCTAGTTGGGGGTGAAGGACCTTGGAGTAAGTATTTGCTGTGTAGTGTGATAAACACTATAGGAGAATGGAGCCCAGGGTATTATGAGAGCACCAACGAGGGGGTTCTACCCTGCTTGAGGAAATATGAGAAAGCTTCATGAAGGAGGGGGCTTTTAGGTAGTGCCTCCCAGGCTTGTGAAACTGAGAAAGTTGAGAGGGAAGTCCAGAGGGAGGAAAGAGTTTTCAAAAGGCATATGAGTGTGGAAGGTTAGTGTATATGTCCACCTGGCAAGGCTGTAGTATCCAGCTACTTAATCAAACACAGATTAGTTATTAAATCTAGGTGTTGCTGTGAAAGTATTTTGTAAATGTTATTAACACCTAATAGTCAGTTATTTTTATGTAAAGAAAGCACACTTTTTGGCATGTGCCCATTATATCATACTAAGAATTCAATACATGGTATTCATGGCTAGCTATTATTACCATACTAGGGGCCCAGTGCATAAAATTTGTGCACTGGAGAGGGGTCCTTCAGCCCAGCCTGGCCCCTCCCACATACTGGGAACTTTCAGGGGATGTCCTACTGATGGCTTAGGCCTGCTCCCCCTTGGGATTGAACCTAAGCTGCAATCTGACTTCCCTTTGAGGGAGGCAACCAGGCTGATCAGGAGAAGGCATCATCCCACTGTTGCAGACACTGCCAGTCACTGCAGCTGCCAAGGTATTTTCTTCAACATGGACTCCAGTCCCTTCATCATGAAAAAAATGACAACTTTCTTTAGGCATTTTCAAGATGTGTCTTTCATAGGATATGACATTTCTTTCTTTATTATTTTTTTTATCCTCACCTGAAAATATCTTTCCATTGATTTTTTTCCCTTCCCCTTCGGTCTTATGCTCAACCCCTGCTCGGGGCTCCCCACCCCTCCTATCACCAACTCAGGCCACCCAGGCTTTAGGCTTGGGCAGGGTCCCCCCACCCCCTCTAATCATTGATTGCCAGCTCAGCCCCTTCCCAAGCCTAAAGCTTCCACCTGGGGCTTTAGGCTTCGGCAAGGCCACCTCACCTCTAATGGCTGGCTTGGAGTGACCTGGGTGCTAAGGAGGTTCCTGGGATCCAGGTACTTATGCAAATTAACCACCATCTTTGTTGGGTTAATTTGCTTACTCACTCTGATTGGTTGTGGGCATTGCAGAGGTTTGATCAATTTACATGTTTCTCTGTTATTAGGTAAGATTGTATTATCTATACTAATAAAAGCGTAGGTGGTCCTCACGCCCTCGTGTGATGTTATTACAAGATGGCCGCCACAAAGATGGCCGCCCACAAGATGACCATGCACATGGTGGAGGTGAGGCCTGCAGCCACTTGGTGCAGTGAGGCCTGGGGGTCCTGTGGCTCTGTGTGGCACCAAAGAGGCCAGTCCTGGCATCTCAACACGAGGTGGCCGGTCCTGGAGTAGGAGGCGGGTTGTGGCAGGGAAGGGTAATTGGGGGTGATCAGGCTGGCAGGGGAACAGTTAGGCATCAATGAGGCCAGCAGGGGAGCATTTAGGGGGGCAATCAGGTTGGCAAGCAGAAGCTGTTAGGGGCAATCAGGCAGGCAGGCAGACAAGAAGTTAGGAGCCAGTGGTCCCGGATTATAAGATGTCCGACTGCTGGCAGTCAGACATCCCCCGAGGGTCCCAGATTGGAGAGAGTACAGGGACACCCTCTCTTTCCTCTCTCCCTCCCCCCATCCTCTGCACCAGGCCTCTAGTATTTATTATGATAAAACTGAGATACAAAAAGACCATCTGACTTGCGTAAGCTTATACAAATAGCTTTAATTTAGCAAGAACCCTACATATGCTAGCTGTGTCTTACATATAGTAAATGTCAGCAGCCATTACCATTTACAGATGAGAAAACTGAGGCACAGAAAGGTTAAAACACTTGACCAAGTTGGAACAGCCAGTAAAGGGCAGACCTTGGATTCAAACCCAGAATTTTGTGACTTGCCTCGCCCTACAGTCCAACCTGAAATTGATGTTCGACTCTGTGCTTTCTCTGTTCTGGCTTTACCAGTCCAAACATCTCTGTTTCTCATCACAGCCATGCCCACCTTCTGAGTAGATCAAATCATACTGTGAGTTCATCTGTCTGCAGAAGCTGTGAGGGACTGGGACCTGTATGAGGCAGAGATGGGCCAATCTCAGTCAAATGTGTAATTTATTGCTGGAAGACTCCCTGGCATCAAATCAGAACATTATCTCCATATCTGCCAGAACACCTCTTCTGTCTGCCTTCAATCATTTGGATTCTGGGAGTGTTTGTCAGACAGTCAGATATGTCAGCTCCACAGGATGGGGCTTGCAGGGTGTGCCCCAACTCTGCTGGATTGCTGACGGGTTTGGCTGACAGCCTCCGGTAGTGGATTTCTCGTGCTGGATAGTTCGGGTCAATACTGTGCTGTCATCAATTATGGCCTAAGGCTGGGCAGCTAGTCATCCATCATGTCTTCACAGCTCGCTGGAACCAAATCTCACAGAACCTGCTGCCCATTCTTCCAGGCTAGGGTCTGAGATTTCACTGTGAGAATTAAAAGGCACCTGCTCTCTCCTCTGATTTGAAACTTCTTTGTATTTGAATTACTGGTATTTGTTGGGCTTTCCTCTGGTGAATGTTTAATGTTAGAGTAATGGGACTATGAGGTTCAGCAATTCCCTTAATTAATTTCATTTCAATTTCTTTTTCTTCTATTATATCCAGAGAAAAGCAATTTAATATTATATTTTTTAAAAAGTCAGGAAACTATGATCTTTTTCTCATAATTTTATTTCTATCTCTTGCTCCCCTGTCTATTAGTACATAAGCATGGAAAGATGTCTGGAATGATCTTCATCAAATGCTAACCATGGTTATTTTGGGATGATAGGATTTGGAATATGGTTAGTATTCTTCAGTTGTACTTTTCCAAATTGTTTAAGTGTTTTATGACAGTCATGTATTTTTTCCCACCAAGACAGTCACAATAAAAGAGAGAGAAAGGTATGAAAGCTCAGAACTAAGAAAAGGGCCCTATAGATTTTCAGTTCAAGCCTCTATAACACAGATGAAGAAATGGAGGCTTAGAGTGGGCAATGTGTTTACCTCTGGTCACATTGTTACTTGATTGTTGAGACAATCTAGAGATGCCATAGATCTCAGTCTAGGTTTTTCTCCCAATACTCATTTGAGCTGGAGAGTTAGACATGAGAAGGTAGGAGTCAAACTCCTCAGAATCTCCATGGAACATGAGGACATGAACCTTGTCTTTCTTTTTCACTGTAGCATCCTCAGCATCTGGGATAAGTGCTCCATAGATATTCCATCTTATAAAGAGGGAGCTGAGACTGGTTTGGCTTTGTGGATAGAGTGTCGGCCTGTGGACTGAAAGGTCCCAGGTTTGATTCCGGTCAAGGGCATGTACCTTGGTTGCGGGCACATCCCAAGTGGGGAGTGTGTAGGAGGCAGCTGATCAATGTTTCTCTCCAATTGATGTGTCTAGCTCTCTATCCCTCTCCCTTCCTCTCTGTAAAAAATCAATAAAATATATATTTAAAAAAGAGGGAATATGCTAATTGACTGCATGTCTGATTTCTTTCCTTATTACCCCAGAGTATCTGGCACACAGTAGGTGCTCAATCCAGGCTTGATGAAAAGATACTTAGGTTTTCCCTCTTAACTTACCTGGAGGTTTTTACTACATGTGGTCACAGTAACTACAATTCTAAACACCTCAGGAGCTTTGCAGGAAGGAGCCTGTTGAGTTAGCAAAGACTGTAGTGAATATATTTTGGTTCCACCTATTCAAGATTCATTTCATTTTCTTTTGGGTTCCAACACGTTTGTTTTCCCTTGGTAAGCTACTCATTTACTGCAATTTTGATGGGAATATCAGTCAAGATGACCCATCTAATCCCAACCGGTAGTTGACTAACAGGGTCAATAAGTTCTTCTCTCCCAGGCTTTTCAAAATTAAGCAAAGACCAAAACATACTGAAATGAATTTTCCCAAATGTATTCCCCATATCCTACCTTATGAGTGACAGAATCTGTTTTTGTTGCTTGCAACTAAAGAATTTCTGAAAACATGGGCATTGAATCATTCATTCATGGCTTATTGTTTTTCAATAATTCTCTAGGGAGACAGGCCACCAGCAATGGGCCATGCTTTCTGTTCTCATACAACTAATCAGCAAGTCTTTTTGAGTGCCTACTTTGTTCAGGGCACTGTGCTATCTTTTTGAGATTTATATTACCTGGATACTAACAAGAAAATATAAGTAACTTAATTTCAAAAAGCAGTCAAAGTATATAATTAGCCAGTGTTTGGAAGCCCAAAAGACCACCAAACACTTGAAGAGATGCTCCAACTCATTAGTGACAGAGAAATGCAAATGGAATCTACAACATGCTATCACCAGTTTATACTAATGAGATGAACAAACATTAAGATAACTGGGTGATGTCAAATGCTGGCTGGGGGAAGATGCGGTGGGGAAGAGTGTGGGTAGTTCAAGCATTCTGGAGCAACTGGACAGTGTGTGGTCACATGAAATATACTCATACTCTGGGGGGCAACAATATAGTAGCTGAGGGTATGTCACATACCAACTTTCTCACTTGTCCTCAAGGAAACATGCATGAGAACTGAAGCATTATTTGTGGTAACAGGAAGTTGGAGAAGACTGGGGTGCCCATCACAGGGAAAGTAGACAGGTAAGAAATGAAGGACACCCCTCAAAAAGTACCAGACTGTAGTTAGAAGAAGTGGACTAGTGTCACATCTAGCAATAAAGATGGAATATAAAAACAGAGTGTAGGGGAAATAGAAGAGAAAGAACAGAATGAGAAATGGCATAATGCCATTTATAAATTAAATGACACATCACTAAAACAATAGTAGTTTGAAAGAACATATACAGACAGATTATGCACATTAAATGCATTATAATGCTTGTCTGTGGGGAGGAGAAAATGAAATGTGAATGAATAAATAAAACAGAAGAGGATAGAAAAAATTAACATGGTTGGGTCTTTTCCCAAAAGGCAGTAGGGAGGAAGCTGACTTAACAAGGCAGGAGGATGAGACCTTGAGAAGTGGTAGAAACTGACCAAGGATAAGCTTTAGCTTTATCCAGGTACCTGTGTTTCCTAGAGCTACTGCTGGCATGTTGTCCATGAGCAGGACACTGTTTTCTGAAAGACTGTGAGGAGTGACAGTTCTTTGCTGTAATCTGAGTGTCTCCTGGGCACTGTACATTCTGATATCATGGAGTTACTGGCCAGTGACAGTGACAAGACCAGGAGAGGAACACCTTCTTGTGCTGGGTATGTGAGTCACTATTTTAGGGCAGAAGGATGAGAAGATAGCAGCAGAAAGCCAGCACATTAATATTCGTTGTTTGGTATCAGTGCCAGTCAACTTAGGATAAATTAGATATAGCCTACATTTCATAATCATTTTAAAATTCATCAATCAAAAAATCAGTATGTATAGATGAGTGTTTGAAAGAACTGTTAATAAAAAATAATGTGGTCAAGATTCTGTGGTTCTCCAGCAATTCTATTTCTTTGTATCTGCCCAAGAGAAGTAGAGCATAGTCCATATGGATTGGGGCTTGTGCAGTTACTGAGCAACCTTATTCCCAACATCCAAATACTGAAAACAACCCCAAAGTACACCAACTGATGTACAGGTGAACCACTGTGCTGTGTTCATACAATTGGATATTACTTAGCAATAAGAAGGAACAAACATCTGACACATGCCATGGGCAAGTCTCAAAAGCACTGTGCTGAGTGAGAGAAGCCAGACACTGGTAAATACATATTGCACAGTTCCATTTCTATGAAATTCTATAAAGACAAACATAATCTGCAGGGTCAGAAAGCAGATCAATAGGCAAGTGTGGCTGGAGGGTGGGGAATGACTGGGGAAGGAAACAAGGGGACATTGGAATGATGAAAATGTTCTGGATTTTGACTGTGGTGGAGTTACACAGGTGTGATTATTTGATAAAAGTCCATAAATGATACACTGGAAATGTGAGCATTTTATTTTGTGTTAATTTGTAACTCAATAAAGTTGATTTTAAAAAGGTAATAGGACATTAAGACCACAGAATAGAGAAGAATCTCCCTGTATTAGGGTGCTAGTATTGCAAACTCTACCCAACTCTGAGTGGATTACCCTGCTTTAAAATGACACTATTCCTTTTCTTACAGGCTGATTAGAAAGATCGAACAAAATAGCCTATTGGAAATGACAACAGTAATGAGAAAGAGGAGGGAGAGGAAGAAAGGGGCATTTATTGATGACTTACTAAGGGTTAGGACCTTCAACAACTCTATCAGGTATGTACTGTTATGAACCTCATTTTTTATATAGGAAAATGGAGACATTGAGCATATAAGTAATTTGTTTAAGTTCACAAAGGAAGTAATGGAGTTAGGGTTCAATAAATCCACTTTCTCCATCTCCCCCATCTTTATCTTTACCATTGTTGTTATTTCTTGAAAGCTTGAGTACAGAGGCACACCTTTTGAGCTCAAATCCTTGCAGGCTGCAGGATTCTGTGAGAGCTGTAAAAAATTAAATGTCTTAATCAAAAGGAAAAAAAATGAAAAATGGGAAATTTATGCACTAAGCCAAGCAAAAACTATTGGCACCCTCACACCTTAGAGGTTACAGTTATCTATATACTTAGTCACAGGGTCCTTTGAAAGGTTGAGAATGAACAAGGGTTGAGAATAAACCTTCTATTTTTTTCTAACCTTCCTTATAATGAAACTCTCTTATTTACTCTCACACCTGCCACCAAAGTTGCCACAAAACCAGTTAACAAATTAACACAAGAGATCAATGAGTAATGACCATCTTTCTCTAAGGGTGAACAAGATAAATGACATTGAAGGATGACTCTGATTATTTGGACAGAAACATGAATAATTGCGTGGGCTTCAATAGCCAGTGGGCTCCCCACTCATTGGAAAGTCAAGCTCCTGGCACTAACACAGCAGTGTGGCCAGGCTGTCCTCATGCCCAGCAGGGACCATCTTTTCTGAGGCTGGGGAGTCTATGACATTTCCATGTTGCACTTGGCTTGGCATGGGCAAGTGAGCACAAAAGGGAAAGGGGCAAGCCCAAAGTCATAGGATGCATCACTGGGTAAGGACTGAGCTCCCTTCAGCCTCATCCTTTGGTACTCAGCTCATCAACTATCCCCAGAAGCAACCAAGGGAAGAAAAGCCCATCGTGGAGATTAGATCTGGGCCATGGTTATAAAGCTTAGTCATACGCACCAGTTATAACATTCTGGAGCCAGACCTCTGCATTCAAATACCGACTCAGTCAGTCCTCACAGAGTGACTCTGGGAAAGCGTGTCAGCCTGTCTCCATCTCAGTTTTTCCATTTGCATTTTCTGAAGTGTTTCTCCCTCCCCACCGCACACTCCTTTAATACATATTTATTTTATTTTTCCCATCACCGTTTATTCTCCCCATACACTCCTCTACCTACCCCCACTTTCCTCCCTCCCATAATCACACACTGTTGTCCATGTCCATGAGTTCTTTCTTTTTTTGCTCAATTCCTCCACCTTCCCAGGCCCTCCCCAACCCCGCCCAGCTGTCATCCTGCTCTCTTTCTGTCTCTGTTTTGCTTGTTAGTTTAGTTTTACCTGGAGAACATTATGCCAAGTGAAATAAGCCAGTAAGACAGTACCATATGATTTCATGCATATGTATTTTTTGAGTACTCAGTACAGAGTTGGTACATAGTAAAAACTCAATAAATGTTAGCTGTGATTGTCATAATCATAGAAATTGCCATAATTCCAAGGTGCATCTTCTTCATGTTTTGAACCAGTTAACAAATTAACACAGTGTTAATCAAATTGACATTTTGAGGTTCAGAATGTATCTTAAAAATTATGGTCAATCTAAAATGATCCCAAATAAGAAAGTTTACTTAGAAATTGATGTATTTCAATTAGATATGGCAATAAAGCTCTCACTATTTTTCAAAATTCTACTTCCTATCTAATAAAGAGGGAATATGCTAATTGACCCCCACACCTTCACAAGATGGCAGCACCCACAGCCAATAAAGAGAATATGCTAATTGACCGCCACACCCTCACAAATATGGTGGTGCCCACAGCCACAAGAAGGCAGCTCCCAGTACCCTCAGCCCCATCTCATCCAGCCAGAATCCTTCAGTCCCTTCAGCCCCACAGGGAAAGGCAGTTGGGGCTGATCGGGCCAACAGGGGAGGGCAGGTGAGGATGATCATGCTGGAAGGGTAGTAGTTAGGTGTAAATCAGGCCAGCAGGGAAGCAGTTAGGAGGTGATCAGTCTGCATGCAGAGTGGTTAGGGGCAATCAGGCAGTGAGGGGGATGTCCGACTGCCTGTGGGATTGGGCCTGAACCAGCAGTCAGACATCCCCTGAGGGGTCCCAAATTGGAGAGGGTACAGGTTGGGCTGAGGGACCCCTCCTCCTTCTTCACTTCCCCCACACCCTGTGCACGCATTTCATACACTGGGCCTCTAGTTAAAAAATAATGTTAATAAACCATTGGGTGTCTTATAATAATTGGTATCTTAGAATCAATCAACTAGGTATTAAGGACCCAAATTTGTGCTATCTACAGAGATACAATGATGGGTTTTGTATTGTAGAAGGATGCTCATCAGATGTAGCTATACTGGCTTTTGTTAATCCTTCCTACCCATAGTGCTCTTCCCATCACAGGACTTTGGACACGATATTCTTTTGAGATCCTTTCTTCTTTAGCTAGTTAATGCCTCCTAATATGTTGGTCCCTAGCTCCACCATTAGTTGTAGTTTTATGTAAATTACACAAACATTTAGTTACTATCTGTCTCTTTCAATAGACTTTAGGCTTCATGGGAGGAAGGGGCTGTATCTTCTTTTACTCACACTGTATCTCTAGCACCCAGCATGGTGTCTTGCACAAAGCAGGAGCAGAATAAGTATCCTTTGTAAGAAGGAACAAATAAATGAGTTGTGAAGACACCATGGATTTGGTTAGAAAGTTTGGCACTTCAATTTTTAGCCAACATCTAAATGATAATTTAGTTCATGCCTCTTAAAATCCTCTGCAATCTATGCTCCCTGAGAACCAGACTCCTGTCTGCTGTTGTAACCTGGCATTTGTCACATTTCATATATATTAAAATATTTCTTTCTATTCTAAACCTCATCTCTGGGAGTCATGAGAGCAGGTATTTTCCTGGCCACTTGTACAACAATCCTATATAATAAAGAGGTAATATACAAATTGACCATTACTCAAACACACAATATGGCCACCTCCATGTGGACACAATATGGCCACCACAAGATGTCTGGTAGGGGAGGGCAGTTGTGGGCGATCAGGCCAGCAGGGGAGGATAGTTGAGAGGGACCAGGCCGTCTAGGAAGGGTGGTTAGTGGTGACCAGGCTGGCAAGGGAGGGCAGTTAGGGGCAATCGGGCCAGCAGGTGAGCAGTTAGGCATTGATCAGGCTGGCAGGGGAGTGGTTAAGGGCAATCAGGCAGGCACACAGGTGAGTGGTTGGTAGCTAGCAGTCCTGGATTGTAAGAGGGATGTCTGACTGCCCGTTTAGGCCCGATCCCACCAGAAAGTTGGGTATCCCTCAAGGGGTCCCAGTATGGAGAGGGTGCACAAATCCCCCTCCATGCACAAATTTCATGCATCGGGCCTCTAGTGAGTCATAAACCTGCAGCTAAAGCTCCAGTTGGTTTTGCAAGCTTCAGCACAGTGAGTCTATCTCTCTGTGAGACAGTACACTTGGCTCCCCACAGACAAGTTAATGTGCATGTCATAGTCAAAGTTAGACTTGCCCTCCCCCTAAATACATACAGAGCTCACTCGTTGCACAAGTTCCTATAGTACCAGGGCTCACCTTCATTGTACCACAGGTCATTGCATCATCACAGTGGGGAAAGGTTCCAGCAGTGTGGGGAAGCAAAAAGAACATGGGGATCAACTAGTCTGGGTCCAAGCTCCAGCTCTATTCAACATGAAAAAGGAAGATGGAAGGAGCAAATAAAATGAGGATTATTAAGCAATGTGTATGATGTTAAGGCCTTTTTATATGACAGTAAATCTATGGAGTGGGCATTACTATATCATTTTAATACCTAGGAAATGTCATCAAATGTTAATTAGCAGAGCAGAGATTAAAATCCAGATCTCTCTCTGACGTCAAAAGGGAGCTTTTTATTTTTATTTTTATACCATCTTCCCTTAGATCCTGTCTGTGTAACCTTGAGTAAGTTGCTTAATCTCTCTGATCCTTTGTTTTCTGGTTTGTTAACAAGATGATTCCCATACAAACTTCCAATGGCTGCCCTGAGAATCCAATGATAATGCATTTGAGGCAATACATAAATTTCAATTACTACTGTACTCAATATCCACAAACAAGGTAGATCAGAAGAAATAGATTCTTCTGTTCGTCTCTTTAGGGCAGAAGAGAGCTTTTATTATTCCAGAAAAAGTCACCGCAGCTAGAGAAGCAGCAAAAACAGTTCCTTCAATAAATGGGAGTTGTGTGGGCAGGAGTGGGTCACAAGGTAACACAACTATGTCTTTCATCCAGCCTGTTTTCATTTTTACCAAAATATAACTTCAAATTAGATAGCTTACTCTTCGTCTGAGGTCTGAGCATTTACAGCCCAGCTGTTGGGAGCAGGAGCACCACAGTTAAATACTGTTCTGTGCCCTAGCCCTCTGCTGGCCACTCACAGGTGACTCAGCATCTCAGCACACAGATTCTCAGGCAGCACCATTTCCCCCAAATGATCTCCCTGGATTGCTTCCTGCATCTCACCACAGGCCATGCCTTTCCCTGCACAGGTGCTGGTTTCCATGGGAACACATTATCAACTCTCTGCACTCTCACCTGTTGAAATGATCAATTGTAGCCAGTAGGTTAGCAGCTGGCATAGCATCCTGGCTGGCCCCAAAGGATGGAGCTTTTGCTACAGCTCCAGCTTATCTTGGCTCAGTTTACCTATTTGCTGAGATTTGCTTCTGGGTGAATTTCTCCCATGATGAAATCCAGGTTGTTAAGGCTCACAGTATCCAGAAAACCAGTCTCCTTTTGCAGCAGAGGGAGGAAAAGAGAGCAGACAATAAATGCTCAGGGAACAGAGAGGAAGAAGCCACACTGTCCTCAATGAAGCTATGGTTGACAAGGAGACAAAATGTGAACAAATAAAAACAACAGCAATCATTTCTCAATTCCTTACTATGTGCCAGGCACTGCTCTAAGTGTGTTAAATAAGTGTACTATTCTTGTCCCCCATTTTATGGATGAGGAAACTGAGGTGAACTTGTCCAAAATCATGGCTACAAAGTGGAAGCAGCAGGAAGTTGGATTTCAAAAGTCTGTGCTCTTAGTCATTCATTATATTATAATTTTCATTCACATGACTAAAATATAGTGTAGGCTTACTAGAGAGAGAGGTTCAAAGATTGTTTGTGGACTAAGATGTTCCAGACAGATAATCACACATGCAAAGGCCTTGAAGTATCAAAAAGCCTGCACATATAAGAATAACCAACAACTCATTACAGTTGGAGCATCACAAGGAATGGGGGACAGGAGAAGATGGAGACCTGTGGTAGACATATTATTGGGCTGGAATGAGCCTAGAATGCCAAGTTAGATTCTTGGATTTGACCTAGTAAGATGGGGACCCACCGGTATTTAGAGAGGAGAGTGACATGAGCAGCTTAGAGTAGAGAATCTTTCAGGCAGGAATATGGAGAATGGACCTAAGAGGGAGACTAGATAGAGACTGCTCTGGGAAGGTGACAGAGGATGGGAGAATCGTCATCTCCTTCTGTTTCCTGTTTTTGGAGGGACATGTGCCCTTAAGGATCTCCCTGTTCCTAAGTGATCCATCAGCCCGTGTCTTGGCAGCAGCATGCTAGTATGCAATCAGCATGTAAATTGGGTTATAAAACTTCCAAGGAAGGAGAGTTGGCCAAATGAAACCATTGACAGAGAAGCAAGTAAGCCCTTTCCAGTCAGAAAAGTCTAATGATAAAGTTGCTTTTCCAAACACCTGAAAAGGATAAAGGAACCTTTACTCATAGCTGCAAGGAACTTTGGAGAGCATTTGGATTTTGCCTATCTTGGGGAAGCTACTCATTCTCCACTGGGAGTAAACGTCACGGTGCCTGCCTGCCCTACTTCTCCACAGCTATGAGGGTGCCTGGCTCAGCTATAGAATTGCATTATCCAAACTGTGACTGGCTCAAGTAGTGGGATGTGCAGACAAGTAGGACCTATAAAAGATCTGCAACATTTGACCTATGATGCTAGGCCAAAGAGGGGCTTTGCTGGTAGGCAGCATTCCTGACATATAAAGAATGAACCTGAAAATGAAGCAACACTAAGGTTTACAGGACCAGAGATGGAGATGGGCAGAATCTTGCTTGCACAATTGAGTTTAAGGATACAATTGATCTCTGAACGCATAATAATCTGGCTAAGGTGCACGAATTCATGCATGGGTGGGGTCCCACCAGCCTGGCCGGGGTGGAAGGGGGGGGCACATGGGCTGTTGGCCAGCCTGCCTGCTGGCAGAACTCCTGGTTGAGGGGACAATTTGCATATTAGCCTTTTATTATGTAGGATATACACTGAGTGGCCAGATTTTTATGTCTTCAGAGATCGTAATAATTTGGCCATTCAGGGTATTTGCAATTTACATCTATATTGCCAACAAATTACAATTGAATCTCATTGGCTTACTCGGGGGTCCATCAATGAGGTCAAGGTGATGAAATATGCTGATTGGTCAGGTTTGAATCACATGACCTGTTTTAGAGACAAGGGCTGAAGTGTGAGTAACTGGGAGCAACCACATCAGACTCACATAAACTAAAAGGAGGGGTGGGTGGCTTTCCAAACAAAGTCAAGGCTTTATTAACAGAAGAAAGAGAAATGGTTTTTGGGCAGGCAGAATATAAGGAATGTGCTTTAAAACCTTTGGTAATTAAAATGATAAGATTACATCAATCTTTCAAACTCATTATTCCTTGCACTGGGTTATTTAGAGAGTAAATAATCCCATTGAGAGCTCTTGGGATAGAGGGACAGGGCAAGTGGCTCTTAGTCATTTCAGCCTCTGTTTTTAATCATATCTCCTTGTCACTATGCCCTATTGAAAGCCATTGGGTCAGCTAAAACACAAAAGTTTTATTTCTGGAAGCCTGGGGCCTCTATCTTAACTTCTTATGACTCTGCCCTCACATTAGCATTCATGAACTCAAATTGTCAGAGTCTTGGGTAATTAGAAGTGATAAACAAATGCTAATGAGTACCCTGGTTGTACTTAGAGAATGCCCCAGGCATAGATCCAAGCCCAATGTTTACCTTTCTAGGATTTCTTGAACTTCCACCTTTAAGAACTTGTTATGAACTTTCTTTATGAAAGGAAGAGCTCAGAGATAGCTTAGTCTTTGTGAAAAGCATTGCCCTTTTAGTTTACAGACTGGCATTTTAAGAGCTATATGCATAGGCAAGTTACTTAACCTCTCTGAGTTTCAGTTTTGTTATCCACAATATGAGAGTAATGATCATCTCTCCTTTAATGTGTTTTTTAATTTATTTTTATTGATTTCAGAGAGGGAGGGAGAGGAAGAAAGAGATGGAAACATCAATAAATAGAGAGAATCATTGATTGGCTGTCTCATGCACTCCCCCTATTGGGCATGGAGCCCACAACCTGAGCACGTGCTGACCAGAATCGAATACCTGACCTCCTGGTTCACAGGTTGATGCTCAATCATGGAGCCATGCTGGCCCAGCCCATAAGTTTTAAAAATGATTTCCAGAGCCAACCAATCGCCCTGATTAGCACTGGGAATGGAAGAGATAAAGCTTTGGAAAACGATTGCTATTAAACTCTATTAAAAAGCCCTATGTGCATTTTTTTTAAGGAAGAGAAAGTAACCCAACCATTGGATGTTAATGTGTGAACCAGACTGGGCTCCAGCAATTCATGAAGTTGGAATCAAATCCCCTACAAACTGCCGAATACCCTGGAAGCTTGCTTTCAGCCTTGAGCAACACTGATCTGTGGGTGTGATTGTTTGGGACTTGGTGGCAAGGAGCAGTGGAAAGAATTATTTGTAAATGAAGAGAATCAACAAAACATGAGGAAAAAAACAAACAAAAGAAGAGAGCAAATGGAACAAGAGAAAAACGGTCAGGAACAGGCAGATTTATTCTGCCTCATGCGGCTTTGGTGGCTTGCGGTAAATGAGTTTCTAATGATGTTTTTAAAAAGCTGGTCCCATTTAGTGGGGCTGATGTAACTCCTGCTGCTTCCTGGCCGATGTCCTGGGGAACTAGATGAAAGCAGGAGGGAGAAGGCTTGAACCTGGAGTTGCCATTCTCCTTATCCTCCTGGGAAGGTGGCCAGCCAAACGTCCTTCCCCACTCCCTGTACTGGATATTCAACTAGCCCTACTATGTGCCAGCAACTCTGAACTTCAAGGATCACAGTCCCGTGTAGAAGAGAGATACAGACAGTAACAATACTGTGCTAATAAGCAGTTCTTTCATGCCTACGGTGTGCCAGGCATGGTATTTTTTTGAATTAAGAAATGGAAGAATGAATTGAGAAATGGAGGAAATGAAACAGATGCTCCGTGGGCCCAGAGACAGAGCACTCCACTTTTGGGGTAAAGTAGGGGAAAGGAAGGCTTCCTAGAGAAGGTGATTCAGTAGTGTTCAGGGACAGAAGACACAGAGGGGAGTTTGAGGCAGAGGGGAAGGTGGAAAGAAATGCATGAAGGACTCTCGGGAAGAACATTTCAGTCCAGGGAATTTCAATACATAGCATTTAGGCAGAGGGTTTTAGAGGCAGTGGTGTGAGGTGATAATGATAAATCTTATTGCCTAAGACACTGGTCAGCAAACTCATTAGTCAACAGAACCAAATATCAATAGTATAACGATTGAAATTTCTTTTGAGAGCCAAATTTTTTAAACTTAAACTTCTTCTAATGCCACTTCTTTAAAATAGTCTTGGCCAGGTCATGGTATTTTGTGGAAGAGCCACACTCAAGGGGCCAAAAGAACTGTGGCTCCTGAGCCACGGTTTGCCGACCACTGGCCTAAGAGATGGGGTGAAGGAAGAAGAGTTGGGAGTGACTGAAAATGGACATAGAGGTTCTTCTTTGCATGAGGGAAATATTCTAAAATTATATTGTGTGAGAGAATCCAAGATGGCAGCATAGGTAAACACCTACACTGCTGTCTCGCACAAAAATTTCAAAACTACAACTAAAAGACAGAACGGACATCATCCAGAACCACAGGAAAGCTGGCTGAGTGGAAATTCTACAACTAAAGGGAGCGGCTCACAGAGACCCAGAGGAACTGCAAAAAGCTGAGGTACGGAGACGCGTGCACGTGCACACAGAGAGAGCGGGTGCCAGAGTACCTGGCTGGTTTTCTCTGGCAGGAGGGAAACGGAGACTCTCAAAGGCATTGAACCCCTTATCTTACGACACTAAACCCAGATCCAGCTGAAACTCATACGGGGGGAGTTTGGACTGTGAAAAGGGAGAGGTGCAGGGAAATTTAGGGGAGTCACAAAAGATCGGAGGTCTGGTGGCATGCACAGCACTGCGCAGAGGACAGACTGCTGATTGTGCCCCTGGCTTTCACGAGCAGGCGGGAGACAGACCCTCCTAACTGTGCCACTTCTGACTCCACTAAGCCCCTGTTTCGGGTGAAACCCTGGGGACCTAGGCTCCTGTAGTCCTGGAGCACAGGGGAGCTGGATGGGCAGTGGTGCACGTGCACAAGGACTGCTCCAGCGATTACCCAGTCAGGTGAGACTCAGGGGCCGTGGAGGGTGGGGCCTGAAAGGCAAGGTGGTCCCTTAAGCCCTGAGACTCCACCCATCCCAAGCTCAACAGAGAGGCTTCTGTGGAGTTCCAAGTCTGGTATCATAAGGCTGAATCCAACACAGAAGTTCTCCCGGCATAGTGAAAATGCCGAGGCAAGGGAAGGGATCACAAACAAAAGAAATGGAGGAAAATAAACGACTGATATAGAGTTCAAAACCACGCTTATAAGGTTTATCAAGAATATGCTAGAAAAGTTGGATAAAGTTAGCGAGAGCCAAGAGGAGATGAAAAAGGACCAACTAGAAATTAAACATACACTGACTGAAATAAAAAACTATTATACAGAGTCCTAACAGCAGACTAGAGAAAGGCAAGAATCAAGTGAAAAATTTGAAATATAAAGAAGCAGAAAACATTCAACTGGAAAAGCAAGAAGAGAAAAGAATCCAAAAATGTGAAGATAATGTAAGGAGCCTCTGGGACAGCTTCAAGTGTACCAACATCAGAATTGTGGGGTGCCAGAAGAAGAGAGAGAGCAAAATACTGAAAACCTATTTAAAGAAATAATGACTGAAAACTTCCCACATCTGGTAAAAGAAATAGACTTACAAGTCCAGGAAGCACACAGAACCCCATATAAAAGGAATCCAAAGAGGAATACACCAAGACACATCATAATTAAAATACCAAGAGCAAAAGACAAAGAGAGAATATTAAAAGCAGCAAGAGAAAAACAGTTCATTACCTACAAGGGAGCACCCATATGACTGTCAGCTGATTTCTCAACAGAAATGATGCAGGCCAGACGGGAGTGACAAGAAATATTCAATGTGATGAATAGCAAGAACCTACACCCAAGAATACTATATCCAGCGAAGCTATCATTCAGAATTGAAGGGCAGATAAAGAGCTTCACAGATAAGAAAAATCTAAAGGAGTTCATCAACTCCAAACCAGTATTATATGAAATGTTGAAAGGTACTCTTTTAGAAGAAGAAGAAGAAAAAGGTAAAAGATAAAAAATTATGAACAACAAATACATACCTATCAACAAGTGAATCTAAAAATTAAGTGAATTAGAAATTTGATCAACAGAATAAACTGGTGAATATAATAGAATCAGGAGCACAGAAAGGGAGTGGACTGATAATTCTCAGGGGGAAGCGGGTGAGGGGTATACAGGGAGAGACTGGACAAAAATCATACACCTATGGATGAGGTTAATGGAGGGAGGTGAGGGCAGAGGGAAGGGTGGGAGCTGGTTGGAGGGGTGCTATGGAGGGGAATAAAGAGAAACAAATGTAATAATCTGAATAATAAAGATTTAATTAAAAAAATAAATAAAATTATATTGTGGTTATGGTTGTATAATTATGTAAATATCTCTCCATATAAAAGGCAAATATGCAAAATGTCCACTCTGGAATTCTTCTGACTGGGAGTTTGATCACTTGCTGTGATGTGTGCTGACCACTAGGGGGTGGCACAGGATGAAGGAAGGTCCTGGCCAGCAGCTGGCAGCCACTAGGGACCGTACCATGCACAAATTTCATGCACTGGGCCTCTACTACTGAATAACATTGAATTGTACTTTTATAATGGATAAATTATGTGGTATATAAATTCTACCCTAATGTAGCTGTTAAAATGGTGACTGACCCTAGCTGGTATTGTTACTGATTAGAACATTAGCCTGCACACCAAAAGGCTGTAGGTTCAATTCCCAGTCAAGGGCACATACCGAGGGTGCAGGTTCAATCCCCAATCCTGGTCAGGGCACATGTGGTAGGCAACCACTCACTATGTGTCTCTCACATCATTGTTTCTCTTTCTCTCTCTCCTCTGTCTCTCTCCCCTTCCCTCCTTCCTTTGAACTCTCTCTGAAAAGCAATGGAAAAACTATCCTTAGGTGAGGATTAAAAAAAGATGACTGGTCCATTGCCCCATCTACTGAGGATCAACCACTGAACCCCAAGCAGTCTGACTCCACTTACCCACAGCACAACCTTACTCCAGTAGGAGGATAAATCTTAAACCTACTCAGTCACAGAACCCTTTTCTCACATGGCCCAGTCACACAGCTTGGAAAACCAGGAATGACCTGTGCCAGCTTTGTTGCTGATGAAGGCAGAACTGGCAATAGTGCTCTGTGCTGTGCAGTCACCAGCCAGCCCAGAGGCGAGAGGGGACCTGCCTCTGATAACATCTCAAGTGTGATTAAGCCAGCAAGATGTCCAATGTGCCTGCTGTATTTGTATCATGGCTCCCTGCGCCAGCCATTCATCTAGAACAAACTTGGCAGGACTGGGCAGCCAACTAATTAATTGTTGCATCAATAAAACCCAGGTTTGGCCATCTCATGATGAATTACATTGTTTAAATGAACTTAACAGCTGCATTAAAGAAAGAAAACAAAGGAAATCAATGCAGGAGAATTTTCTCAGCCAAACAGTCAGCATTTCTCATGGATCAGGTCAGTGAGATGAGCACCTATTACATGGAGAGATGGTGTTTGTCATTGACAAGACCATCCTAGTTTACATGTGGGATTTTAAACAAATAAACAAACAAACAAACAGCACAATACTGCAGCCCCAGACGCGGTAGATCGTGGTTGGCACAAAGCCCAGACTCTGGACTCTGCGATATCATGATTCAAATACCAGCTGCTCCACTTCCTAGCCATGAATATGGGCAAACCGTTCAATCCAGACCTCAGTTTCTCTTATCTGGAAAATAGAGTTATATAGGACCAATATCTTAGTGTTGTAGGAAGATTAGATGAAATAGAGTACACTGCAGTGCTTGCTAAGTAGGTATTTAATAGAGGTTTACTATTGATCATGTAACATTTTTCTCTTACAGTGTTCCCAGAAGTGTCAGTATCATCATTTTCATCTTCCCCCATGGTTCTGTTTCTGAACTCTCTATTCTTTCTATTGATCTATGGATGTCAATCCATTTGCTATTCCCATAATGTGCTTATTACTGTGGTTTATAATAAGTTCTTTATTTTTGTTGTTGACAGCATTACAGATGTCCCCCATTCCCCCACCCTTTTGCCTCCTTTTACCTAACCTCCAACCCACCCCAGGCCTTCATCACACTATTGTTTGTGTCCATGAGCTATGCATACCAGTATGTATATATATGTTCTTTGATTAATCTCTTTGATTAATCTCTTCCAGTCCCCCTGCCCAACTCCCTCCTCTCTGAGATCTGTCAGTCCATTCCATGCATCCATGTTTCTGTACCTATTTTGCTCATCAGTTTATTTTGTTCATTAGAGTCCACAAATAAGTGAGATCTTGTGATATTTGTCTTTCTCTGATCGATTTATTTCACTTAGCACAATAATCTCCAGGTCCCTCCATGCTTTCACAAGAGTAAGAGATCTTTTTTTTTTTACAGCTGCATAGTATCCCATTTTGAAAATGTACACAGTTTTTTTAATCCACTCATCTGCTCATGGACACATGAGCTGTTTCCAAATCTTAGCTATGGTAAATTGTACTGCAATGAACATAGGGGTGCATATATCCTTTCTGATTGGTATTCCTACTTTCTTGGGATATATTCCCAGAAGTGGGATTACTGGGTCAAATGGGAGTTCCATTTTTAATTTTTTGAGGAAACTCCATACTGTTCTCCACAGTGGCTGCAGAGTTTGCATTCCCACCAGCAGTGCACTAGGGTTCTTTTTCTACACATCTTCACCAGCACTTGTTTGTTGATTTATTGATGGTAGCCATTCTGGCAGGTGTGAGTATGGTAAGTCTTATGAAACTGGGTAGTATAATTTCTCTAACTTTATTCTTTATTTTCAAGTTATTTTGTTGGTTGAAAGATTATTTTTGGAAAGCTTTTTAAAAAAATACTATGGATAAAAATTTTTTTTTATATCTACATCCATTCAGGTTATCTATCTCATCTTGCTGAGTTTGGTAGTTTGTACTTTTTAAGAAATTGGTTCATTTCATATAAATTCTTGAATTTATGTGTAGGATTTCTGTGTTAATCTTTTAATAGCTTCGGGGTAATATTATCCCCTTATTGATTCCTAACATTGGTAATTTATGTCTTTTCTTTTTCAGTCTTGTTGGAGGTTTATCAAAATCAAAGAACCAATATCTTTTGGTTTTATTGATTTTCCATACTCCTTTTCTAGTCTCAAGTGCACCAACTGCTACTTTTCTCTTAATCACTTTGTTGTTGAAAACAAATATAACAACATTGGTTTGTTTGCTTCAGGATAGACATTTAGGTAATTATTTTCAGATTTCTTAAAGTGGAGGCTTAGATGGTTGATTAGAGACCTTTCTTTTTTTAAATGTAAACATTTAATGCTAATAAATTTCCCTCTAAGCACTAATATTTCCATTCCACAAACTTCTAATGCTATATATATTCATTAGTTCCAGATATTTTGTAATTTTCCTTGCAATTTCATTCGAACCATTTTTTTTTTCTTTTAGCCTAAACCATTTCCTTTATTATTTCTTTTGGGGATGATCTGATGACAAAAATTATCTTATTTTTTCTTCATATAAATGTTGTATGGTGCCAGGTGAATATTGGACTTATAAACTGGGAAGAAAGGGGATCACTTCATAAATTATATAAACATCTAACCTCAATGCTGTATGCTTGCACTAACATCAAATAATATTGATCATGAACTATAATTGAAAAAGTAAAGAGTTAAAAAAAAATGTCTGTATTTCACCTTCATTCTTAAAGTACTGTTGCCTCTGTATATCAAATTCTGAGTGGACAGTTTTTTTCTTCCACATTAAAAATATCATCCTGCTTTTTTGCTTCCATATTTTCTAATGAAAAATACAGTCAGTCAAGTTGTTGTTATGCATGTTCTGAACATTACACTTTCTCTACCTTAGTTGCATTTAATATTTTTCTTTGTCTTTAATTTTCTGAAGTTTGATTATAATATATCTGGGCATGAAGGTTTGGGGAGATGTTTTCAGCAATTATTATTCAAAATATTTTCTACTCTGCACTTTCTACCTTTTAGTGTTGTCTCTGAAACTGTGTTCAGTTTTAAAAATCTTGCCTTTCTGTTGTTCAGGGTGGATATGCTCAGACATTCCTTTGTTATTTTCATTCAGATATTGCATCCTTTAAGTTAGCTTTTATTTTTTTTATAATGCAAAAAAAAAACAAACTTATATGTACAGTAATGAAGAAAAGCAGTCTTCTGTCAAATGGAGAATGAGATTATGAAGTAGCTGATTTGGGGACTTACTACAATGGGAAGATTTGCTTTGTTGCTTTCAGATATTACCTCTTTTTACCTGACACTTCAGCAGCTTTTTATTTTTTTTTTAAATATATTTTATTGATTTTTTTTACAGAGAGGAAGAGGGATAGAGAGCTAGAAACATCAATGAGAGAGAACCATCCATCAGCTGCCTCCTGCACACCCCCCACTGGGATGTGCCGGCAACCAAGGTACATGCCCCTGACCAAAATCAAATCTGGGACCCTTCAGTCTACAGGCTGATGCTCTATCCACTGAGCCAAACTGGTTAGGGCTCAGCATCTTTTTAAATGGGTCTTCCTGCTGGGCCTGCTTTTCTAATTCCTTATGATATTCAAGTTGGTATGCTACATAGTCTGTGTTCCTCTCCGGTCTACCCAGCTTCTTTCCCAGGTAGCCTAACAGCTCAGATTCATTGTTGGCAGAAGCCCCTACCTTGAGGTCTAGCAGGAGCTCTGTTTACTTGCTCTCCAGCTCCAGAGCAGACTCTAGATGTATATGCCACTTCCCCAGCTTTCTCTGCCAGGCCTCTCAATCACCAGAAGGCAGATTTTACCCTCACGCTTTCTTCGATAATGGACAGATTGCTTTACATGCTCCCTCTTCAACTCAACTTGGTCTTGGGAGAATGCAGCAAGAAGAGGTACTCGCCGAAACCGGTTTGGCTCAGTGGATAGAGCGTCAGCTGGGGAACTGAAAGATCCCAGGTTCTATTCTGGTCAAGGGCATGTATCTTGGTTGGGGGCACATCCCCAGTAGGGGGCGTGCAGGAAGCAGCTGATCAATGTCTCTCTCTCATGGATGTTTCTAACTCTATCCCTCTCCTTTCCTCTCTGTAAAAAAATCAATAAAATATATACATATATTTAAAAAAGGCCTCTCAAGGCCATTTTCCTTTAAGAAGAAGAAGAAGAAGAAGGAGAAGAAGAAGAAGAAGAAGAAGAAGAAGAAGAAGAAGAAGAAGAAGAACTCCTTTGTCTTCGTTCTAATAGCAGACTGTAGATAAATAAGCATCATCGATGTGCAGCTCAGGAGATGCCATGTGATTAATTACAACCCTGCATTCTTCAGAGTGAAGTTACTGGGATGCCATCTCAGCTTTAGAGAAAGCTGGGCATAAATGGTGCTCTAAATGTTTGTTACTGCATTTTCAGTTCTAAAATGCCCACATGGTGCCTCTTTAAAGTTCATGGCCTGGACTCAAAGTTTCTTTGCTGAAACTTTATATATTTTCATTCATTTTAAGAGCATGTGCCCAGTGGAGCACTTCTGTCATAGATTTGTTAATGCTGTTTTCAGATAATCTGCTCATCTTGATATTGGTATCAGTTGGATCGCCTTTTCCCATGCAGGTTGAGTTTTTCCCAATTCTTCATATAGTAGATTTGGATTGCATTCTCATACAATATTACAAGATTGAACATGGTTAAATCTTATGACGAATGTTGATTTTTTGATGTGGTGAACAATTGACTCCATTGGGTTGAGGCCACAAGTTTCTACTGCTCTTCTCTAAGTTGTAGTGCCTATGCCTCCTCCACTTTCAGAGCCTCTGCAGTGCTGACTGGATTTGATCCTTGCATGAACCATCTGCTGAACAATCTGGGGTAGAGCCCAATGGTCTATTTCTCTGCAAAGAACCAGGTTCATGACATATGCAGCAGAGGGGTGAGGCCCCTGGTTCAGACACCAGTAGAGAGACATTTTTCCGAGCTTCTATCTTCTACCCTGTGGTTCTCCCAATATTTTTTTTATTCCTTGGTTTCTACCCATTTTGGTTCTGAACACCCCCATATATGTAGTCAAGAGGGGAAAATGTCAAGTTTTGCCTCACTTTCTTGGGGACAAAGTTTCCTACTAAAGAATTTTAGGTGCCTTGCTGCTGCAGTTATGGCCAGGATACCCCTCTCCTGCTCTCAGAGCCCAAGCTAACAGACTTTTCCTGGAGCTCTCGCTGTCTTCACATGTCCATGTCTTAGTTTGGGAGCTACCTTGAGCCCAGGCCAAGGGATTTGAGAGGAAACAATGCTAAACGTACTGATGATCCTATGGTGCTTCAAATTTTAATCTTTCCTCCAATCTGCCTGTTACTTTTTACTTCTCAGAATTCTCAAAAGCTGATCCATATATGTGCCAGGTTTTGTAGCTTTATTCTGTCGGAGAGGCAGCGTGCTGAGCAGTCACCCTATCTCACCCAGAAGTGGCATAGTCTAGCTGCTTTTGAGGCACAGCAATATCCTTACAGACTAGAAATAGGTAAGAACTTATTTATTAAAGTCAGAGTAACTCAAGTTTGAATATGGCTTCTTACTTTATAGGTTTGCGTACATACCTTGTGAAATCAATATTATCCCTTTTTACGAGGGCTTACATAAATTAAATAAACTAGCTAAGAACACACAGCTGGTAATTAACATAAGCAGGACTTGAATCCAGTATGTGTTAGCTTTAGGGCCCATTTGTCTTGATATCAGTACCATGTGCTGATATGGTAGTATCATTTTATTACCTGCAAGCATAAAGCTTATGCTTTCTTTTCTCAGATAATGTTGATTGACGGCAGCCCTTAAGTGCCGGAATTAGATCATCAAGTCCCAGTGCAATTCTGTTCAATAAAAACAATAAAAACCAAAGACAATGCATTGCTATCTAAGCCTTTGTTCTTTCACGGTGATTTGTGAAGGAAATGGCCACCTTCTCACAGTTTATGCTTTATCCTTTGAAAACATTGCTGCGGGAGAATCCTGACCCTTCACTCCCATTTTGCAGATAAACATTTTTGAAAAAGAGACAGAGCTGAGGCTACTCAAGTCAAATGCAGGTAATATATTTAAGGAAAAACAATCCATTTTTTACTTGTGAAGTTGAGAGACACATAGCTAGCAGCTGAGATCCAGAGGAATTCTGTAATCACTACACACTCTATCTCTAGAAGACACCTGTCCAATAGGTTGGCTATCTTTGGAGCTAACGTGTCTGATAAATATTGGTCAGGTGTAGGAGAAAATGGAAGTCACCCAGGCATCTTTCTGACCCACTAGAATATCTGAGTGAGTAGCTTTCCATGGGATGTAAAGAAAGTCCTCTTCTATTCAGACTACAGAGAAAGTAGTAACTAAAATGACTAAGGAAATAGAATAGAAAGCCCTAGTCTTCTTAGAGAAGATAGTGGGGCTCTGAAGTCCCTGCCAATTTTTAAATCACAAATGCAAGGGATAGAGCATAGAAATATAAGTCAAGAGACTGTATTAGTTGGTGATGTCAGAATCCATCTCAAATTAGGTTAAGGAGAGGTATAAAAATTTATTGGCTTACAAAATCATTAGCTTATGTCTCTTCAGATTCTCAGAGTTGTGCTAGCTCAGGTGTGGCTCAATCTGGGCATTCAGCAACATCAGGAATCTCTCTACACTGCACAATCTTCTCTGTGTTGGGTATAAATCATATTTATACCCAATATGATTGTCCACATATGATGATAAGGATGGTCTCTAGCAGCTCCTGACTCCATCCTAGCTCTTTAGCAATCCTTCTAGAAAGATAGCTTGTCTTTCTCAATAATCTCAGAAAAAGCTTTAGGGCAGATTCTTGATGACTCTTATGGAGCCAACTTGGGTTAGATGCCCACTTTCCAGCATCACTGTGGTCACAAAGATGTGTTTCTCTAATTGGCCAAGCCTAGGCTGTTCGCTCATTTCTACAGATCCCTAGGATGGATCAGCTTAACTTAAATCACAGGGATGGAGAGGCAGGGAGAGATGTCATACAAAGGAAAATTGAAGTCATGTTGCCAGATGAATGGAGAGAGCAATGATGATAGAAAAATATAATAAAATAAAATGAAAGAAAAGAGGGAAGGAAGAAGAGAAGGAAGGAGGAAGGAAGGAAGGAAGGAAGGAAGGAAGGAAGAAAAGAAGTAAGGAAGGAAGGAAGGAAGGAAGGAAGGAAGGAAGGAAGGAAGGAAAAAAGGAAGGAAGGAAACAAGAAAGGAAGGAAACAAGAAAGGGAGGGAGGGAAGATATGTCCACTACATCTGCTGTCCACTACTAGCTCTGACATTTACTAGTTCTCTGTGACTTTAAGCAAATCCCTTTTCTTCTTGATCTTCTATCTCTTCATGTAGAAAAATGAGGGATGTGGAAAATGTGTTTAAGATCATTTCCAATTCTAAATAGCCTTTGATTATGAATCACATACATTCACGTGCTCCTCAAATTTCATATCATAGTCTGGGAGCTCAAAGGAGCATTACAACTGGAGCTCGAAGGTGGCAGTTTTAGGAAAAATACAAGAACTGACTTCCTCAGAGAACTTGCTGTTTGGAGAACATGGAAGCTGGAGCACAGGCTTGCATGACAGATGACTGAGCAACCCTGCCAAGTATTGAAGCCTCAACACTGACACGCACAATGGGTATCATAAAAATTCCTGCCTTGCAGTATTGTGATGAGATATATAGCAAGCACAATTCTAAGATGATCCCATGTTTCCCACTCCCTGGCATCTGGGGCCCCAAAATAATCCCTGCCCCTGCGTGAGGTGGAACCTGTGCATTCCTTCTATCCAGCAGAATATGGCAAAGTGATGGGATGATTACTCCTTGGATGGCATTACATTATATAAGATTCTGTGTCAGTCAACTGGAGCTGGAGATTCAGCTGTCCTGATATGAGAGGAGGGGACCATGGCAGGAGCCAAGAGGGCAACCTCTAGGAGCTGAAAAGGCCCCAGGCTGACAGTGGCAAGAAAGCAGGGTCCTCAGTCTTCCCACTGCAAGGAAATAAATTCTGCAAACAACTCGGGGAAATTTAAAGTGGATTATCCTCTAGTCAAGCTTTTATTTACTTACTTACTCACTTACTTGTTTTACTTCTAACACTTACTTTAATGTCTATACTTCAGGCCTTTTTTAGACAGATTCTTTCATTGGTGCTTCATCCATTTAAATTGTGTGAATAGAATAAAGTTTTAGGTACCACAAGTCAATTAGGAGGCACATTTAGACCAGATACCCTGTATAAACACTAATTAGGATGTTATGAGTAATTTTCTGTCAGATTTCTGTCATCATAAAAAACAACAGTGAAAATACTAAAATGGTCCAATTAAGGGTAAATGTGTAAATTCTGTGCTTGTCATTTACAAAGCAATTTTAATCGAACCACTTGCGGTCATTAAGTCCAATGTAGTCCTTGACTTTTACAGAGGATTGACTGAGACATCAGAATGCTTGCAACGCCTGAAACACTGTGCTGGATATTAAGAAACAAGTTTAGAATGCAAAGGTCAAATGACTATACAGAGGAAGGGAGTGCAGTTATATATACAGCTATGCAGAGGGAGAAGCAAGAAATAAATACATTTGGTGTCAACATTCCAAAATGAAGCAGATGTGAAAAAGCCATTTTCAAACCCAGTTCCTTCAGTCAAGCCTTTAAATAGGAGGGCAGCCTAGCTAACAACCCTAGTGCAGCCTGTGAAAATCTGAGCTCGGAAACTTTCAAGCCATGCCCATGGAAAAGAGAGATAGCACCCCTTTGTTGTTTTAAGTTTATTATAATTTGTTATGTAACAATAGAAAACTAATGCAAGGGATAAATGAGATAAAGCATGTAAAGTACATACACTTAGCATGGTGCTAAGTAGTCTGTATTAGCTACTCTTAATATTATAATGAAAGAGTTTGGTGCTATAGATTCAAGATAGTACAAGGCTATATAAACCTTCCTGGGCTCAGCAGTGATAACCTAGGCTGGATAGACCCCGGTCTGAGGCCACACTTCCATCCTAAAAGTGCCATCTTTGCAGTGCCCTCTCTCCTTCTCTGAGTTGACTATGTCAGGTCTCTTATATAAGTGGAATCTTGCAGTATTAGTCCTTCTGTGATTAGCTTAATACACTTAGTCCTCATCGTTCATCACTGCAAGATTTCCTCTTCTTTAAGGACCAATAACACTTTATTATATGTATATATCACATTCATCAATGGACCTGTCCAGCCAAGTGATAACCAAGCTGTTGCACCATTGATTGAAACATGTTATAATCATCCAATTTCAGCAGAATCCAGTTTAGTGTAATGGGAGCTGATGCAGAATATTAGTGTTGGAAATGTACCACTGTACTTACCCAATAATGAGGTGATAGCAGGTAAGGACAAATAGGTGTTTGCCAACCACCTCAGTGTAAAATACTAAAATGGGGTTCATCTAGACTTTGGAAACTAAGAGAAAGGAAAATAACATTTACTGAGCACTTGCCAGATGGTCTAAAACACATTTTGGCCTTTAATACAAATGGTCTATAGCAGTGGTCGGCAAACTCATTAGTCATCAGAGCCAAATATCAACAGAATAATGATTGAAATTTCTTTTGAGAGCCAAATTTTTTAAACTTAAACTTTTTCTAATGCCACTTCTTCAAAATAGACTCTCCCAGGCCATGGTATTTTGTGGAAGAGCCACACTCAAGGGGCCAAAGAGTCCCATGTGGCTCATGAGCTGCAGTTTGCCGACCACTGGTCTATGGGAAAGAAATCTTCTTCACCATTTTATAGGTGAACAGGTGAAATGAAAAGTAAGTTCAGAGAAGTTCAGTGACATGCCCAGGATCACCAGGTCTAACCCACATTGTCACTGACCTTCATAACTGGGGAGATTTTAGAATTTATCATGACAGAATTGTAATATTTGTATGTGAAAGGAATGTAGCCCACAAAAGATGGGGGAGAGAATGGAATGGGTGAGTAGGATCAGAAGCCAAACAGCTTCATTTGAAAACTTTGACATTTGGCTTAAAAAAATGTGTCAAATAATATGTTTCCAAGAGGGGGTATGGGGGGTGGGTGTAAAGGAGACAACAGGGACATACAACCATTCCTAAAACCCCTAGTGGAAGAAAGGAAATGAAAAGCAAATTATCTTCCTTTTAAAATGTATTGTGTTAAGAACACTTAATATGAGATCAACTCTCTTAACATAATTTTTAGAGAGTTGATCTCATATTATCTATAAATGCTGTGTTGTAGAGCAGATCTCTAGAATTTACTCATCTTGCCTGACAGTTTATACCCATTCATGAGGAACTCCCCACTTTCCTGTCCCCCCAGGCCCTGGCAATCACCACTCCCCTCTCTCCTTCTTTGAGTTGACTATGTCAGGTATCTCATATAAATGGAATCTTGCAGTATTAGTTCTTCTGTGATTAGCATCGTTCATCCGTGTTGTCACACATTGCAAGATTTCATCTTCTTTAAGGACCAATAATGCTCCATTATATGTATATATCACATTTTCTTTATCCACTCATTCAACGATGGACATTCTTGTTGGCTCCACATTTTGGCTATTGTGAATAAGGCTGTAGTGAACGTAAGAGTGCATATATCTAATTGAGATCCTGATTTCAATTCTTTTGAATAATTACCCAGAAGTGAGATTGCTGGATCATTTGCTAAATTTGCTAGTTCTCTTCTTCTTCTTCTTCTTCTTCTTCTTCTTCTTCTTCTTCTTCTTCTTCTTCCTTTTTTTTTTTTTGAGGAAACTCCATATTGTTTTCCATAGTGGCTACACCATTTTTGAAGCCAATGGAATACAAGGGTTCCAATTTTTCCACATCTTCACCAACACTTGTTGACTTTAAAAAATATGTAATAACCATCTTTTTAAAAATATAGAATTTTGTTGATTTCAGAAAGCAACGGTGAGGGAGAGAGAGAAAGAAATATCCATGATGAGAGAGAATCACTGATTGGCTGCCTCCTACATGGCCCCAATTGGGGATTGAGCCTGCAACCTGGGCATGTGCCCTGAATGGAAATTGAACCATGACCTCTTGGTTCATGGGTCTATTCTCAGTCACTGAACCATGCCAATTGGGCTATCATAACCATCTTAACAAGTGAGAGGTAATATGTCATTGAAGTTTTGATTTGCTTTTCCCTGTTGACTAGTGGCACTGAGCATCTTCTCATATACCTGTTGGCCATTCATATGTCCTCTTTGGAGAAATGTCTGTTCAAGTCCTTTTCCCATCTTTTAATTGGGCTGTTAAAAAAAGTACAAGCAACAAAAGCAAAAACAAACAAGTGGCACTACATCAAACTAACAAGCTTCTGCACATCATAGGAGACATCCAATACAGTAAAAAGGCAACGTGCAGAATGGAAGAAAACATTTGCAAACCATATACCTGACAAAGAGCTAATTTTCAAAGATACTTTCATTTCTAAAGAGTGGACATTAATCATTTTCTTCGTAGCCTCCATATTGATTTTTTCTTCCAATATTTAAAAAATTGACCACTGAAAATTGAAATGCCGGAGGCTGCAAAGGTGTTTTGTTTTTTCTTTCCTTTTGTATGAGAACATTTCTATCCTATTCTAAATAGGATTTGAGGCAGGTATGAAAGATATATAGAGTATTTCTGTAATAATAAATCATAACTGATTAATTAAGAAGATGTAACTATAAAACAGCCCCAACCAAATAAACAATGAGGTAAGGGAGAACCAGGAGCAATATTTGTTACACAAAATCCATGCTTGCCTGAGGGTGGCCACAAATTTGCTTCTGCAACCTGCTGGCATCTGACTAGAAGAAGCAAAGACGATTAGTTATAAGAATTGCATTTCTATACATAGAAACAAATAACACGGCAATGAGCATTTATTGAGCACAATGCAGTACCAGGTCTCCACATACATAATCTCATCTAATCCTGCAAGCTAAGTCTTAGTATTAGCAAGCTAAGTACTAAATATTATCCTTCACGTCTAAAAATAAAAGAGAGGCCCAAGCTTACAGAGCTAAAAGGTGGTAAGGATGAAACTCCTGCCCAGGTCTGAGCTCTCCCAGACCTGCCCTTCCCATTGCATTGCGCTGCATGTTCCCACTGCAGATGCTTTGGAGAAGAACAATCAAAGCCACACAGAATTTCTCCAAGGCATCCCAAAGAGGGTCCCTGTGTCATGTTATTGAGCCTGGCTGTCAATAGCAACCTTAGAGCAAGCCAGAAACAAGCTGAAGGGTTGTTTCTCATCTGGTCCCTCAATACAAGTGGGTGGCATCATGTCAAGGTAAAGTGTGGCATGAAGGCATCCTACAGGGAGCCATCCAAGACATGACAAGTTGTTGTTTTATTTTTTAAACATGCTGTTGTAAAATGACTTCAACAGAGAAACTTCTAGTCCATAGCACAGAAAGGTCACAGAGGCCCCAGAAATCAAAGTCTACATTCTATGTGGGCATCTGACTAATGAACTCCGAGGAGGTCAGCTCTGCTTCACTGAGCACCCGGGGGAGGTAATGAGCTGCAACTAGGACTAGAGGTAGCGCGGGGCAGGGGGCCGGGGAGGCAGAGCTGGGCCTCTTCCACCAGACACAGAGCTGCCCAGAACAAAAGCCATGTGAGCATCTGCAGGAACCAGCAAGAGGGAAGTAGAGGTGGTGAGATGTGTTTGGGAGGTTGTGAATTTCAATTAAGCACAGTCTTAATTAGGACTGAAACAGCTAAAACAATTTTTTTATATACTCCCACAAGTACCAGCACAATCTTGGCCTGATCCTAGACCCCAGTACTTTTAATCATTTATTTATGAAATAGCAATTCTCTAGTAGGCCAGGCTCTGGGGAAGTAGAGTGGGCCTTGCCCTCATAGAGGTCCCCTTTGAGGGTGTCTGGACTCTATCCCTCCACTGGGTTGCTGAGGGAAAAGATCTCAGGAAGAGACATTGGAAACAGGCTGTGTCCCCATGGTTGGAGATTAAGGTGTACAGCTTCCTTGAGTGCTTATACTTGGCATCCACAAACGTACCCATCCCTGATCTCAGTGGATAAGAAGCTATCCTCCCCGTGAAGTTTGTGGGTCACCAAGTCTGGAATTAGAATCCCAGGTCTGACTGGCTACAAAACCCATTTTGTTCTACAGCATCTCACTGCTCCTGGACTGGACAATCAAGAGGTCTATGTCATGACCCAGTGGGTGCATTGACTTATTCATAACCCTTTCCTCTCTTGGGAAAATCTCAAATGAATTAAAACCCCTGGTGTCTGTTATGCAGATAGAATGTATGGTTAATATATCAGTGGTTATTTTTACAGCAGCAGCCTTACCTATTCAAATCTCAGTGAGGAGCAGGGATGGAGCCAGCAACCATCACATCAAAATGCTATGGAGAATCCAAAAGCAATGTCACCAATATTGCTCAAAGCCAACTCTAACCTCTGACGTCTGCATTGGAGGCAAGTTAGCTCACACATTATACCCAACTGAAGAAAGAGATAGGAGAAACACAGGGAAGCAGGTGGAAGAAGGGAAAGTAGCTCACAGCCCCTCTGCAGAGGACACAGAAACCCATGAAGAGCAGACACAGCTCAAAAAGCTCATTATTCCTAAAATCTAGCCCACTCAGCCTTAGATATTTCTGAGGCTTAACAGTATCGTTGAACTTGGTGAAGTTCCCAGAGGCACCATGTGCTCAAGGATATTAATAAGTCAGAGTTACCTGGGCATAACAATGCTTACATCAGATTCAGTATTAGTTACAGTGAATGTTCCCCCTACTCACCAACGTACTGGTAAATAGCATGTGACATTTTCTCCAGGAAAATGGCCAGAAGTGACCAAGCATTAACATAATTTATTTTTCTTTCATTTCTATGGGCATTTCTATTACCTCAATTAATTGCTTTAAAATGCCTATTTTATTTTCATTCATCCTTCAGAGAGGTGCTTAGCTCCATTGATTATGAAAAGCCTAGGTTATCAAGGCATCCTCAAAGGGGAATATTGAATGTAATAGTGGGACTGTAAACTTTAGGGGCATTATATTATATTATTATATCTCAACAGATTGGCCAAAAGCTTCCTGTGGGAGCTCGTTTTTCCTTTTCATAGAGGAACTTCAGGGTCCTTTGGGCAGAACAGATGTCTCAAGTTCTCACCTGAGCAGGGAGAATACCTAAGCAACACCAGTCATTTAAACAACATGCTTCTCTTCCAATCAATTTCACAGCCTCTTTGTGACCTTGCATTCACAGCTTGAAAACCTTTCCAGAGATTCTGGTTACACTCTCCCTTCTCCCTTCTTGTATTCTAAAGCCACAGTTTTAAGGGTGTGTCTCCATAAACAAAGGCAAACAGATCTAATAAAGGTGGGGCTCACACAGCCTTGTCATTGGCTGAACTCATGGTTTAGAAGGAGGCACTGGGAGAAAATGCTGATCTGTGGATTTGTTACCAAAAAAAAAAAAAAGTTTGCGTTACATTCTGGGGTTCCTAGAGCCAGAAGAGGTTGTTGACATAATCTTGTCAGCTATTGGTGAATGTGAGGTGAGGCTTTATGGAATCCCACGGAACAAGGTGGAGTTTGAACTCTGTGGTTTGGAGGAGTTGGAGAGAATGACACAGCGAGAGGTGTGCAGACCCCAAATCACCAAGGAGCTTGTGTTTTCACCTCAGGATTTTTAATTTTATCCCGTAAACTGGGTAGTGATGTACTCAGCTCTGTTTTGGAAGGTGGACATGAGTAAAATGAATCCAGTTAAGAGACAGGAAGACATGAAGTTCTAGAATCGGGGATATTACAAACATACTTAGGGATGAGGAAAGGGGTGGTATGGGGATAGGAGGATGCTGGCTAGCTCACTAAGGCCAACCCCTCCAGCCAGCTCACCTGTGTGGCTCTGTTCTGTGCCTGCAATTCACTTCCCTTCCTAGTTCTCCAGAGGTCCTGATTTATTGGTTGTCCTGATGCAGGTGCTGGCCTCTTCATGATTAGCCTAAGCTAGAACCTCCTAGGTCATTTTCCTGACTGGACTCCAAGTTCACTTCTTATTCTCTGGCCCAGGCCCTCTCACACTAATATTGCTACACTGACCTTTCTGTTTCTCAAAGTGCCTACCTCATCTCTGCCTCAGGACCTTTGCACATACTATCATTATTGCCAAGAATGTACTTTAATCTCATTCTTCATCTGTAAATGATGCCGCATTTTTCAGGGCTCAATTACTGTCATCTTTAAAGCTGACTTTCCTGGTTAAATACCAGCCCCCTCTAGCTAAATTAAACCCTTCCTTTTGTTTTATTTTAATAGCAGTGTTCATGATCTGAAATGATATAATCCATTCTGTGTTTAACAACAGTTCTCATACTAGACTCCATGACAAGGTCTGTATCTGTTTTTCAACTCTGTATCCATAGCATTTGTCCTAGCACTTGGCATAGAGTTGATGGCCAATGAACATTTGTACAAACACTCTGGGTCCACCTTGCAGCCTTATTCTCTTCCTTCCTTGACTGATTCTCACATAGTGAGAGGATATGGGTTTCTGGAATATTAGAACAGTACTATTGGAAAGGAACCCCATTTAAATGACCTTTGGCAACCCTAATACTGGGGGTTCAAATCCCAGCTCTACCTCTGGGTGGCTGAGTAGCCCTGGGAACATTACCTAATCTGAGACTCAGGTTTCTCAGAAAAACAATGTAAATCTTCACTTTATTTATAGGGTTTCTCTGAGATTCAGATAAAAGTCTATATCCATCCCCAGGGCAGTACTTGGTGAACATCAATGACCTTCCTTGCCATAAAGCGAAAGCTGTAATTGGACAGGAAATGGCATGTGTTTGGTAGAATTAATTCTAATCTTCAATATTGACCAGAACTTGTAGCATTTTTTTTCTTTCTGGAAATAAAATATTTTAATTCAGTTCTACTTAGAAAATAAAAGTAGCTTCCTTGTGTCCACCTGAGGCCACTAATCACACTTTCACACACAGAAAGTTTAGGTACAGTCTGCTGGTTTACAAGATGTTTCCATATAGTACACTTACATTTCTGAAAAGTATATGAGCTTATATAATTGCCTATATTTGTGACTTCTGTCTCTGGGTTGGAAGCCTGACTCTGCTACTCATGACCTAAAAGACCTCAGGAAATGTACTCATCTTCTCTAAGCTTGTTTCCTCAAATGTAAAATGTAGATGATCACATAGGGTTACTATGAGATTGCAGTGAATTTATATAGAAAGCACGTGAAGCAAAATCTGACACGTGGTAAGTACAACATCAATTTCAGTGATGATTGTTAATATCCTTAGCACAGTGCATGGCGTGAAGTAAATATGTTCTCACGTTAGCCATTACTGATTACGTTTGCTGAAGTCCACTGTTTAAGCTCAGAAGAAGTGAGAATGTACAGAGCAGGTGGGGCTATGCTGCTGGCCAGTTTATAAAACCTGATGGCGTGGCCATGCAGGCACTGATGGGGCACTGTCACTTTAAGGGAGGAAATCAAAGGATAATTTCCTCTAAAGCTCATAAACAAGTGAACATGTCAATGTTTTGAAAGGGAGCTTGAGATTTAGATTTATACATTTCACTTGATATGACCTCACATGTACAAGCCCATCTCCTCTTTGTAGCATACTCTCATAGTTATATTGAGTGTCTATCCAGAGGTTCTGGGGGATTTTTAAGCACTTAGAAATATTTGAGGCCTTTAAGCCAGAGTTTGGAGTGAAGGGTAGAGAAGAATCCTTATTTTTCCTCTGATAATTTGTAACTAGGCCTCCTCCTGAGAAACAAAATGGGAACAATTTGATAGCTAGTGTCAAGGGTAGGGCACTCCATCTGGTTGAATTTTTTTTTCCTAGCTTATAACTAGTAAATTAGCACATGCTTAGATCTCCTGGAATGTAATTCTCTTTAATGTCTGGTTTCTTTCAGCCTCAGAGTGGTTTGTCAAAGAGAAAAATCGAAGATGTCAAAAAAACACTGCAGCTTGCTGGGTTCTGACATCTTAAGACTGAGAGAACTAGGACCTGAGAGCTGTTTGTCCATTTTCAGAGTGGAAGCTGCAGCCTGGAGGGGCCACCAGGCCACACAATGGGTAAAGTAGCCAGACTGGGATTTGAAGCCAGGACACTGTGGTTTCCGGGGCCAGAGCTCTTCTCTCTGACACTTTAGAGTCTTTATTTATTGGCTGTCCCACTCTGGAGGGATCATTGTCTAACAACCCGAGACCCTAACAACCTCTTTCCTGACCCTGGCTGATACTGCCTTTGTGTAATGCCTGGTAGCAGCCATCTTGAAGCCATGAGGTAAACCCTGTATGATGACAGCATATCAGAAAAAGGGAAAGGACAGGAACCTCTGTCATCATGCTTTGTAAGGTTTTAAACTTGGAGCCATCCAGAAGATCTCATGTCCTTGGATGTAGAAAACTGGGCTAGATCTCCCCTATAAGACAGCCAGTAGGATAACTTTGATAGGTTATAGAAGAAGTGACATATGCAGTGTAATCTCTCTATATGCACACAGGGGAAGTCTGGTCCATGTTCCACCAGGATAGTGCCACTGGATTGGAGGCGGGGGGGAGGGGGGCGCGGAGAGGAGGAGCGGGAATGGGCAAACAGTATCTCTCGCCATGTCTCTTCTTTTCTGAATGGAAAAAAAGCTTTCTCAGAATATCCTACAGCTGATATAGCCTCAAGGTTTATTGACCAGGTTCATGTTACCTGCCCAGAGTACAATATTAATCACTTGACAAAAGGAATGGAATTTCCATGACTGCCTTAGATCAGTGGTCTCCACTTCTGACTGCCCATTAGAATCATATAGTACATCAGTTGCCCCTGTGGACTAGAGCTCTTTTTCCTTGTCCTGCATCTTACTGTATTGAATCTGGAAAACTCCCCTCATTTTGGAAGGTCAATTTTTTTTTTATGTTATAAACCTGACTCTGTGATACCCAAATGATACCCCACTGAGCATCTACAATGGGGCAGAAATTTCTCACATCATTGGAGATGTTATTTTAGTGAGTGAGACAGGGAAGACCTTGATCTCATGGAGTTTTATACTTAATTGAAGGGAAACAAAAGGGTAAAGAGAAACCTGTAATAATGTTAGATGCTGTTACATGTCATGAATAAATTAAAACAGAAGAATTTCATAGAGAGAGACTAGAGATGGGGTGCCAATTTATATAGTCAAGAAAGGTCACTTGGAGACAGGGTCACTGGAATTGAAGCTGAATGGCTAAAAGGCAGCATAACATTCTTAGAAGAGGGAGCAGCATTCCTGATTAAAAATGAGCCTGGTGCCCAGCTGGTATGGCTTAGTTGGTTGAGCATTGTCTATGTACCAAGAGGTCATTGGTTAGATTCCCAGTCAAGGCACAAGCTCAGGTTGTGGATTTGATCCTGGTAGGGAGCATGCAGGAAGCAGCCAATCCATGATGTTCCTCTTTCATCGATGTTTCTCCCTCTCTCCTTCTCCCTTTCTCTCTCTAAAATCAATAAAAACATATATTTTAAAAAATGATCCTGGTGTGTTTGAGGAACAGTCATGAGGCCCTGGTGCCTGGGATGAGAGAGTGGTGAATAGCGTGGTAGGAGATGAAATCGGAGGTAGGAGCCTACTGTCCTAGAAATTATAGTGGATTGAGTGGTGGCCCCTAAAATGTATGTCCATCCTGAATCTGTAAATGTAACCTTATTTGAAAAAAAAAGGTCTTTTCAGCTATCATTAAGTTGTAATCTTGAGATCATATCATCTTGGATTATGGTGGGCCTTGCATCCAATGACAAGTAAGTATCCTTATACTAGTAAGAGAAAAGAAGAGGAAAAATACACAGAAGACTCAGAAGAGATGGAGCAATGCATCTGGAAGCCAAAGGATGTTAAGGATTGTTGGCAGCTCCTGGAAGCTGGAGAGAAGCATAGAGAGGAATCTCCCTCAGCGTCTCCAGAAGGAACCAAATGTTGCAGCACCTTGACTTTGGACTTATGGCCTACAGAGCTGTGAGGGAATACATTTCTGTTGTTTCATGTCATCAAAATTGTGGAAATTTGCTACAGCAGCCACAGGAAACTAATACAGAAGCTGTGACTCAGAGAGCCCTCCATCAGTCTGCTCTGAACTGGTGCTACATGTCAGCAACCCATCCAGCCCCCGAGGAGCCATGCCAGACACTGACATACTTTCCCCTCCCTGGAAACATCTGCCTCCCGATTCTAAATGTCCTAGGAAATGTACAAGAGACCATTATTGTGCTGCAGCTCAATTCACTGGAATCCATGTGGCTTGAAAAGATTACATCTCCACGTTTGAAAATTTAGTTCAATTGTTGAGCATGTCTTGGCAGCCATCCTTGCAGTTAGCTGAAATTATCTTTCTGGTATCATCAAAATTCAACAGTAGCATTACTTGTGCTGGGTCCAACTCCAATGGCTTCAAATAATTATTAGCAATTGCTCATTATCTCATTTGGAAGCCCTAAATATATACCTATTTTGTAAGACATTGCCTCAATGGGGCTGGAAAGGATATAGACTTTCATTTTTGGGGCTGATGTGAATGAGGGCATTGTTCACGAAAACTGAAGTCTGTGGGTGGGTGGATGCCAACTTGAAATATTGATCGACTAAGCCAGCTGGGATCTGAAGCCTCAGCTTTCAGAAGTGAAGCCCAAAATAAGCTGTGGAAAATAAGGAGGAAACTATTTTAATTTGTTCTCTTAGCCACCTAAGTGTCTTTCAGGGTTGCTTTCTCTTTATTTCTCTGACACCATCATCTCATACCTTAAATGTTCAGCTGATCTTGACTGATCTTGCAGACCATCTATTGGTCAGCTGGCTGGGGCTGGCCTTCATCTAGAGGACCTTCCCTGCCAGGCTGGTAGTTGGCTGGCTACTGGTTGGGGTAGAGAGTGACTGGGTCACATGTCCCTCATCAGTCAGTAAGCTAGTCTGGGCTTCCTCACCTGGCAGTAAGTTTCCAAGAACAACAGCAGAAGCACACAGGGCCTCTAAGAGCTCTGCTCAGAATTGGCACATGCCATTGCCTCTACTGCATGTTTTTTTACTAAAGCATGTCTCCAGACTAGCCCATGTTTAAGGGGTCTGGAGGTCACCTCTGCCCTCAGAATCCCAATTCTCTGAGGCTGCCTTCACAGAACCATTGTGGAATTCAGACCTTCCTGAAGTACAAGGTCAAATGCACACAATGTTTATGAATGTAATACAGTTGATCTAATACAAAGACAACTGCACAAACAACTTTAAACTGAGTAACATGCATATCCTTTTTCTTTTAAATGTCCATTCTCTCTTCAGGAAATTTCCACTAGCCCATAACCTCACACAATATTTGTGACTCCTCATTCCTCTCCTTTTCTTCTCCTCACTCCTTCTTCTCAAGAGCTTTGTGAACCTTTCTCTCATCCTTCTACACAAGAAGAATCTCTCTCTCTCTCTCTCTCTCTCTCTCTCTCTCTCTCTCTCTCTCTTTCACACACACACACACACACACACACACACACACACACACACACACATACACACACACACGCCAGTATGCCTAAGCTCAAGCTCATATTTTACAGGAAATATCTTTCCAATGTATTCTTTCAGACGCTAAAAAAAATTCATAGCCAAGGCTTAAAATAATATTTTCACTTTATATCTTCATAGAAGACTATCAGATAAGAAATATCCCAACATTTAAGTAGTGTCTGATTTTTATTTCTTCTTAAAAAAAAAACAACTTGTATGTCTAGCTAACTTTCCGTGGAAAACGTATTATATCATTATATAAAAACCCCTCCCTCGCCCCCCACAAAGAGTTTAAAACTTTATTTGTAGCCCACCCACACAGCAATACGAACTGGTTATACTTAGACTCACAGAACCTGGACTCTTCTGATAATCATGGGCTCAAGAAGTAATATCTAACACATCTGATTCTAGCCCCTCTTTCTGGAACAACTTCAAGGACATTTTTTCCTGCTAAACATTGACACTCACAGTTCAGAGGCTGAACAATTTCTTCAAGATAACACAGCTAGAGAAAAGTAGAGCCAAGATTCAGACTCAAATGTCTGACTCCAAAGACAATGGCCATTTTGCTATTTCACATCTCCCCCCAGAGAGCCAGGAGCTGGAGATGCAAGGAGCCTAGACTGTGGAGAGAAGGAATCTAGAGAAACTGGGAAACACTTGGCCAGGTATCACTTGTGGTTTTTCTCAGGGCTTATACACTGACATAATAGGGACAGCACAGGCACAGACACATGCTGCTAGAGGGATGGGGAGCCTTCACCTCCCTCCATAGGCCAAAAGCACATCTGAGAAGACATGCCCAGCATTCCTGAGCACCATCAGAAACACTTTATCTGTGTGAAATCATGCTGGGAATGACCTCGGGAACAATTACCTCTATCAAATCATGTGATTGGAGCATAGCCTTATAAGAATGGATGTGGTCAAGCTCAATTTGGCGGTAGTCATTGGAAACACTAAATCATCAAATCTCTATTAGAATCAGAGATGGGTCGCCATGGTTTTCTGTCTGGGAGGTTCTGATCAAGTCCCTCCACTCCCATTCGTGAACAAAAAGAAAGTGAGCTCTGACTATGTGTCTCCATCTATGTGCATATTGGTGATGATGCACTGAATTCTAGGGATAAGGAAACCAGTGATGCTCACAACAGACCCCTTCCTCAGCTTCTTCCTCCAGGGTTTGGGCTCTGTTTTACCTCAAAGGCAATTAACTAAGCATCGAAGCTGTGGAGGAGTGCGTGCTACTAGGCATGACCACTGACTGATTTGCAAGCTGTACCCAAGCCAGAAGGGAGGTTGTTTATCATTGAACTTCTGATTGAAGCTCATCTTTATCTTAATCATTGTGTGTTCTGGCACAAACCAACATCTCTTCCCTCTCTCTGCTATAGGCTAGGTCTGGAAACATTCCTATCATCCTGACCTGGTCAAGCATGCAATACAATTTTCTGTACCTGGTAGCCATCACACACTAGTACTTGTGATTGTTACCCCCTTGCCCTTCATGATTCTTTAGCGCTTGTTAAAAGTTATGAGCAGGTCATGGCCAGGTAGCTCAGGTGATTAGAATACTGTCCCAATACTCCAAGGTTATGGGTCCATTCCCCAGTTAGGGCACATACAATAAACAACAAATGAATGCATAAATAAGTGGAACAACTCCATATCTATCTATCTATCTATCTATCTATCTATCTATCTATCTATCTATCTAACATCTACCTATCTATCTCATCTTGCAGCTGCCTAAGATGAACCTTGTAGTCCCTTCATAACTCTACTAATTACTGCATTGTTGTGGCCAACCCCTTCCTTCAATCCTTCCCTGCCCTCTGCTTCCAGACATGGGTTTTCAGTCCTAACCTTAACCCTAATCATGTAAAAGAAATGATATATGAACTTGAACTGTACTACCTGACTCGTTTGATCATTCATTTCACAAAAAATTATTATACACTTAACAACATGCCAAGTACTAGTATCGATATAGTCACTAGGATAGAATCTTTGCTTTCATAATGCGCCTGGACAAGTTGAGGGAGAAAAAACAACATATAAACAAGAATATAGAAGATGGTAATAAGTGATGTAAAGAAAGCAGAAGAAGGTGGGGGATAGGTGGTGAGCTTTAACTGTAGTAGGGCAAGGGTTGGGAAAACCCCTCTGTGGAAGTAACTTTTAAGCTAAAACCTGAAAAATGAGAATGAACCAGTGTGGGGATTTCTGGGAGGTGAATGTCAGGCAGACATTGCACTTACCAGTTGTGACCTTGGGAAGTTTCTTAACCTCACCAGGACTCAGTATTCTCACTTAGGAGATGGGGATAACAAAAAGCCATTATTAGAATTGCATGTCATAAGCCATAAGCCATAAACCACAGGAAGCCCAGCATGATGGGTAAGGCTGAACCACAGAAAATTAACAAGAGTAGGATGGGAGTGATGGACATGGGAAGGGAAGTGGATGGAGGTCTGAGAGAGATAGGATGGAATTATGTATAAGTACATATGGGGCTGAGACAGAAGAGTGACAAGAATGGCTCTCTGTTGAGCTTGAAAAATGGTGGTAGAAGCCTCTGCAATGGAGGGGTGGGTAGGGAGTGTTGGGCGGTTGGTGGGACCAATCTCTGTTGCAGGATGAGCAAATGGGCTTTAGAAAGAGACTAGATTTTAGTTGGGAGAGTGTTTACTCTAATATTACTGTCAGATATTCAAATGGAAGTGTCGAGTAGACAAAGGAAAATGACAAGTCTGAAGCTCTCAAGGAAGGTCTACAAGAAATATGAATTTGAGAGTCATCAGCCTACGGCTTGGATTGATGTCATATTTCTGAGTAAGGACAGATAGAATACAGGGAGAAAGAACACATGGAGAAATGGAGATTGAGCCTTATGTGCTCTGTAACACACACACATCATGGACAGTGAACTGGGGACAAGGCCGTTTGAATTCTGTCTCTGCCCTTTACAACCTTTGTAACTTTGGGCCTTACCCCACCTCTCTGAACCACACTTCCCTTACCCATAAAATAGGAAAATGTCATATACATCGCAAGATTTTTATGAGAACTGTAAATGATATGAGCTAATCCCCTTGGGCACGTCCTAAGGGCATTACATGTGAATAAGCTTGGGGGCTGCTTTTCCTCCTAGACCCCACCCTCACTGATCTCCCATCCTGTGTTCCCAATTCTGTACTTCCTTGATTCATACCACATTCTCTCCTCATCTCTTTCCAAACCCCCAGCAGCAAAAGGCAGTTCATTGATAACTCTCTGTGGGATTTCTTTGATATCAGATTTTCCTCTATTTTCCTGCCTCCGAGTAATATCTGGCTCATCTGAGCAATCTGCAAACTTCTCATGTGGAAAAAAAGACTATTTAGGATGAGCCACTTTCTAAGCTGCATGCTAATAAGTGGTGTTCTTATTGTTATTATATTTGCTTTCAAATCAGCAAGAATTCTGATTAGATTGTGTAGACAGGGGACAAAAGACAATATTAGCCAGTGGTATGAAGAAAATAAAAGCTATTCTTAGAAAGTCTCTCTTTTAATTAAACCCTAATGCTTATTGGGTAGCTGGTGATGTCAGTAGATAATCTTGACATGATGTCAGGGGTTATCTGGAGGAAGCTGTAGGAGACAGGTGGGAATAAATAGTTGTACAGAGCAGAATGTTATCCATGCCCCTCTTGTGTAGGCCTTCTGCAACTATAACATCTCTCAATCAGTGCTTCCCACATGTGACCTATACCAATTGCTTCCTAAATATTGTGAATGACCAAGGGGAAGATGACTAAGAGTCTGGTTCCACACAAGTTGGGTTCAAATGTGGTCTTTTCCATTTTCTATGTGACCTTGGGCAAGAGAACGGTCACTTTAGATGTCCACATCCTTATCTATGTCATGAGGGAAATGATACCACTTGCCTCATAGCTTTGTTGTAAGAATTAAATGGGATACTTCTGTAAAGGAATAAGGACTTCAGTTGCAATGTGGTGACAGCTCTATAAATGTTAGTTTTTATCATCTTAGGTAATTATCACCTACACTAATAAAAGAGTAGCATGCTAATTGACTGTAACTTTGAGATGCTCACCAGCCAATCAGGAGTGAGTAGGTAAATTAACCCAAAAAAAAGATGGTGGGTTAATCTTAATATGCAGGCACCAAGCAGTGGGGCAGGGCAGGGCACTTGTGTCAATGCCATGGCAACCATGCAGGCGTTCCACACCACCCCAGCCACTCCAGGCCTCTGGGCAGCATGAGAAGGTGGAAAAGCAACTCTGGCCAAAGCAAAGGAGGTGTCTGCAATTAGGGGAAGGAAGGCCCATCTTGCACAAATCTTTGTGCATCTGGCCTCTAGTATTATATAAGGCAGGTGCTAATATTATGCTTCAAAGAGGAGAAAGTACTGACCTGACAAGGCAAAGAGACAAGTGTTTGATCTGGGGTTTAATTATAGTCTTCCCTCATCGAGGTCTGTGTTCCCTTTGTTACACTGATCACCTTGACTCTTTGATGGAAAACCAGTGACCGACCGACCACCATGAAGACGTTAACTGACTGAATGAAGCATTCTAGGTGTAAGTGCACAGATGGGCGACTGGACAGAGCAAAGATAACTATGACCAGCCTGAAGCCATGCCTACTGTGTTCAACAATACCCATCTACATGTTCCTCTAATACTGGGGGAGCTTCTAGAAGTGTCACAAACTGAGCCAGGCACTGAAGTGAGTAAAAGTGGTGCATAAAAGGTAACTCAACGCTTTGTCCTCATGGAGCTTGCAATGGCATTTAAAGGGCTAGTATAATGCAAATAATCACCAAATAAATGCACAATGACAATGACAATCATTTTTCATACGTGGAAAAGTATAGAGTCCTATTTTATATATGCACATACATTCTGGTTCCCTGACTTAGTCTGAGGGCTCTGAGAAGGCTCTCCTGGGTAATCATATCATTATGCAATAATAATTAATGCTTTTATAACATTATTTACTATGTGCCCCACATGTTTTTGTGTTATGCTTTACATATTATCCTTACAGCAATCCTATTATATATTGCTCTTATTATGCTGATTTTAGAGATGAGGAAACTGAGACACAGAAAGTTTAAATGATTTATTTTCCCAAGGTTACATGGCTAGCAAATGGCAGAGCTGAACTAGAAGTTGGCACCAAAGTTCATGGTCTTAACCATGTTGAGGTCTAAAGGGCACATAGGCATTAACTGGGCAAGGGATTAAGGTGGGAGTGCTCCTGGCAGAAGACAGGGAGCACAGAGAGTGCTTAGGACTGAATGTAGCTGGGTGGAGCTAGAGATGGGCAGAGCAGCACCCTGAAAGGCCTTCAGAGTATAGAATAAATTTCAGTCTTTAGCCTAAGAACCATGCACATAGGTGAAAAGTTTTTAAATGGAGAAATTATATTATTTGCATTTTTTAAAATTTATTCTGGCTGTTTAGTAAAGAACAGGTAGAAGGGCAGCAAAAGAATCAGCAGGAGGCAAAGTTAGGAGGATTCCTTAATTGTCCAGGATAGGATGACAGATGCCTGGGCTAGAGTGGTAAGGGTAAATCAAAGAAACACTGATGGATTAAACAAAATATATAAGAGGCAAAACAAGCAGAACTTTGTGATTCATTGGTATTGAGGATTAGGGAGAAGGAAGATTAAATGTCCTAAGAGAAAGAAAAAAACAGTTGACTACAGCTGGTGACATAATATGACCACATAGGTAATAGTTTAACTGGGATAAAGCATAAATTATTGCAATTGGGCCCCAAATATCCACTCTCCAAGAACATGGGAGAGATATTATTATTGCTAATAAGAGCAGTTAGAAGGGGGAGACCTTTGAATTGGAATCAACTAGAAATATGGTATGAATGATTTGTGGGCAGCACAATTATCTTGGGCTGTTCCCCCTGTAAAAGGGGACACATATCCTTGTCTCAGAAGACACCTAGAGTTTGATGCATGTAGCCCTGCACATCAGACTTTTAAGGAATTGACAGAGTGCACCCTGTCTTGATGGTGTCTGGGATACTGACAGGGAAACATAAAACATTCTCTGAGCATTTATTTCACATCAAGAATTTGCTAAGTTCTTCAAATACGTAGCCTCTAATTCTTCTCCTGAACCTTATAATATGTTAATCTGCTCACAGGAGGCTGGCAGCTCAGATATTGTTGAAGGTGGTGTAACTCATAAGAGAGAAGAAATTTTGATTTGGGTCAGCCTGACTCAAATGGTTATGCTTTTTCCACTATACTGCACTGTCTCTCAAGACAGAAGAGAAAGAGCGGATACAATGGGAAAATATTTAGCCTTGAAAATAAAGACTTGGTGAAACTTGATGTTTAATTTCTGATAGTTGTCTCAAATTTCTCATTTATAAAATGGGGATAATAAGAGATTCTACCTCATAGGGTTATTTTAGGCCTGAAGGACATAATGCAGGTAAAACACTCAGTCCTGTGTCTGATGTATAGTCCATAAAAATGTTTTATATCAGGCATGGAGAGAGAAACCAACATGGCGGCATACGTAAACACCTAAATTGCTGCCTTGCACAAAAATTTCAAAACTACAACTAAAAGACAAAACAGACATCATCCAGAACCACAGGAAGGCTGGCTGAGTGGAAATTTTACAACTAGAAGGAAAGAGAAAAGCACACTGAGACTCAGATATGTGCAAGAGGCAGAGGTACTGAGACATGCATGCAGAGAGGACTGGCAACTGAGTATGTAACTGGCTTCCTCAAGCGGGAGGGAGACAAAAGCTCCCAATTGCACTGAACTCCAGTTCCAGGTGAGACTCTGGAGACCCAGACTCATTCGGGGAGAAACTGGACTGTCTGGCAGTGGGCAAAACTTGAGGGTGGTTTTCTCTCAGAGGTGCTTGCAGCAATTACCATGGGACACTGAGACATAGGGACCTATTAGGGCAGGACTGATAGGACACCAATGCCATATGCTCTTCCCTGAGACTCTGCCCCATCCAAGCTGAGCACAGAGGTTTTTGCAAGTCTTGTCTCATAAGGATGTCCCCAGCACAGAAGTTCTCCCAGTGTAGGCACAGCAGATCCTCACAGCTAATTGGCCTGGAGATCAAGTCTTCCCAGTAATACCAACAACAATCAAGGCTTAACTATAACAAGACTGTGAACACAACCCACAAAGAGGTGTACCAAGAGTGTCTCCCTAAGGTAACTGGGGAGGCTGAGAAACTGGGCCCTATAGGCTACCTAGCACACAAAGCCACTTTATCAACTCGGGAAAGCATCCAAAATGTAGAGACAAGGAAATAGATCACAAATGAAAGAAATGGAAGAAAGCAAATGACTGAATATAGAGTTCAAAACCATGGTTATAAGATTTTTCAAGCATTTTCTAGAAAAGGCTGATAAATTTAGTGAGACCCTCGAGGATATGAAAAAAGACTAAGTAGAAATTAAGCATACACTGACTGATATAAAAAATATTATACAAAAATCTAACAGACTAGAGCAGTGGTTCTCAACCTTCTTAATGCCACAACCGTTTAATACAGTTCCTCATATTGTGGTGACCCCAACCATAAAATTATTTTTGTTGCTTCTTCGTAACTGTAATGTTGCTACTGTTATGAGTCGTAATGTAAATATCTGATATGCGGGATGTATTTTCATTGTTACAAATTGAACATAATTAAAGCATAGTGATAATCACAATTAGATATTGTGAAATATTTATTTCTAATTACAAATAAATGAAATTTTGTCTTGAATCATGGTGTACCATGGGTAACAGTCTTAATATAACAACAGTAACCTACATTACTACATTTTCCAATGGTTTTAGGGGACCCCTGTGAAAGGCTCGTTTGACCCCCAAAGGGGTCGCGACCCACAGGTTGAGAACCGCTGGACTAGAGAATTGCAAGAATCAAGTCAAAGATTTGAAATACAAAGAAGCAAAAAACACTCAAATGGAAAAAAAAAAGAATCCAAAAATATGAAGATAGTGTAAGGAACCTCTGGGACAACTTCAAGTGTACTAACATCAGAATTATTGGGGTGCCAGAAGAAGAGAGAGAGCAAGATACTGAAAATCTTCAAGATATATATTTGAAAATATATTCAAGAAATAATGACTGAAAACTTCCCCCACCTGGTGAAAGAAATAGACTTACAAGTCCAGGAAGCACAGAGAAGCCCAAAGGAATCCAAAGAGGACCACACCAAGATACATCATAATTAAAATGCAAAAGACAGAGAATATTAAAAGCAGCAAGAGAAAAACAGTTACATATAAGGAAACACTCATAGAACTGTCAGCTGATTTCTCAATAGAAACTATGCAAACCAAACAGGAGTGGCAAGAAATATTCAAAGTGATGAATAGCAAGAACCTACAACCAAGATTACTCTACCCAGCAAAGCTATCATTCAGAATTGAAGATCAGATAAAAAGCTTCACAGATAAGAAAAAGCTAAAGAAGTTCATCACCACCAAACCAGTATTATATGAAATGCTGAAAAGTATTCTTTAAGAAGAGAAAGAAGAAAAAGGTAAAGATAAAAATTATGAACAATAAATATATATCTATCAACAAGTTAATCTAAAAATCAAATGAATAAAAAAATCTGATGAACATAATAAACTGATGAATATAATAGAATCAGGGTCATAGAAAGGGCATGGACTGACAATTCTTGGGGAAAAGGGTATGGGGTTTCTGGAAGAGACTGGACAAAAATGTTACACCTATGGATGAAGACAGTGGAGGGGGAGAGGTAAGGGCAGAGGGTGGGGTGAAAACTGGGTGGAGGGGAGCTATGGGGGGGAAAGAGGAACAATTGTAATAATCTGGACAATAAAGACTTATTAAATTAAAAAATGTTTTATATCATCATCGTCGTCGTCGATGTTGTTGTTGAAATGAAATAGAATTTACTCTAGATGAGTCCAGATGACAAGATGAGGACAAATGGGTAGAATTTATAGAGAATTTGCTTGTCTCAATGGAGCTAGGAGTAGAGCTGACCCATAGTGCAAACAACAGCCTCAGGAAGGGGTGAGCTCTTCATCACTGGAGCTTCCCGAATCTAGGCTAGACAACCACTTCTAAAAACAACATACGAAGGAACTGCTCTTCAAATTGAGTTATACAACCTCCAGTGGACCTCTAAACTGAAAATCTCATTTTACCTCCTTCACCTGTTCTAAAGTGTCAATTTTTGTTGTGACATGGAGTAAATCTAGGTCACCTATTCCAAAAATAGCCACAGAGTAATGCAAGAGGTTGAGCTGGAGCTTTGTGCATGTCACCTTCCCTTTGACTCACTCCTTATGTATGTCACAAGGCCAGTAAGGAGCAGGAAACTCATGGGAGTTCTTCTGACCCATCTTTTGACTTTCTGTAGTGTCTCATCTTGATCAAGTCCCACCCACTCCCTCTGGCTCTGGTAGACCCAGCTTTGTGCCTGCCCCAAAAGGAGATGCACCCTAACTCTGGCAAAGACATCACCCCAGGCACACTTGGCCCATTCTCTTTAAGGTACTGATTTAGAATTTCAAGAAATCATCACTATTGAAGGAGGCTGGGCTTCTGCTCTTCAGAGCATAAGGCAAATTCATCCTGGCGACCTCTGGAGGCCCTCTGTGGAGGATTAATTGATATAAAGCAAAATGAAAGCTCCTTTAAGATGGGGAATATATTTTATTCATCTTTCTGTGCATCACAGTTTAATATAGGGCCTTGTACATAACACATGTTCAATGAATATAGGAGGTAAAGAGCAAATATTTGAATGATGAAATCTAATTATTTGACAAATATGGATTGATTATCTTTCAGTTCAGCTTGATTTTACAGTATAAGGGTGCAATTTGATACAACTGTTAGTGTGTGACTATAGGTTCAAGAGATATATTTAGGCTAGGAATAGTTTCAAAATTTTGAGCAGTACGATTGATACTTAAATATCTATGGCCAGGGTTTAGATGGATGAAACTTATTTTGTTATGCAATAAAATATAAGAAACAGAAAAATAGTTGAACCACCTAAGATAAATAAGTTCAGCATACTTGGTCCCCTCCTGTAGTCAGTTTTTTCTCTCCCTCTTTCTCTCTCTCCAGTAGTCCTATGGAGAGATCTGAGTAGTGAGAAACTGAGGTCTCCTGCGCACAGTCATGCGAGTGAGCTTGGAGGAAATTCTCCAGCCTCTATTAAGCTTTCAGATGATTGAAGCCCTAGTTGCCACCTTGACTGCAACCTCCATGAGAGACCCTGAGTCAAAACCACCCAGCTAAGCTTCTTTCAAATTCCTCACCCACTTAAAGGTAGTATGTGTTAGTTGTTTTGGGACAATTTGTTTTGTAGCAATAGATAACGAATGCAGTTTTCATTTCCATTCTTTGTACTAAATTCTGTATTAGTGAGGATCCAATCAGATAACAATTACTGGGGATAGATAGATAGATAGATAGATAGATAGATTTGTTACATGGATTTGACCTCATGTAATTGAGCATCTGTAAGGCTGCTGAATTCATGTCTAATGCTGAAGATTGGAGTCCCCAGGAAGGTCAGCAAGAAGGCAAGATTGATGTAAATGGAATGGGAAGATCAAGGGCACCATGGAACCCATGAGAATGAGGCTAGAATTTATGATGAGAGATTAGAACCTATGTCAGTTCTCATTGCCTTCAATCAGACAAAATAATGTCCTGCTGGAGAAGCTGGCACCCCTGTCATAGAGCCCAGCACACACCTGGTTTTAGAACTGGAGAAGCTGAAGGGAGACCCAAGGGGAGGTGGAGCAATTGATCCCACACCAATGAGTGGGCCAGAAGATAAATAGCAACATGTATGTGCTACACCGACCTTCCAAGCATAGAAACAAATGACTGCTTTCTCCTCCCAACACTCCTCCCATATCTCTTGTGGCCCACCTTAAGCAGGAAGTTGACACAGTACAAGCCCAGGTGTTCTCTCAGAAGTTCTTGTTTACATCCGTGATTTTAATTATAATCTGTGTCTTGGTGAGTTCCAAATTATCTTGAACTCAATCATTTTCTTGTGCCCCATACAGCTCACTATTTTTTTAAACCACTTTATTGAGATGTGATTGACATGTAAAGAGCTGTATATATTTAATGTATAAAACTGGATGAGTTTGGGGATAAGTATACATGCATGAAACCATCACGACCACCAAAGCCATAGATATATCCATGACCTTCCAAAGTCTCCTGCCACTATTACTGTTGTTGTTATTGTTAAAAAGTTCTACCCTTTTAGAAAGTTTAGGTGCTCAATACAATATTTTTTAGCTATAGGCTCTATGCTATCTTCAGAACTGATTTATCTTGCATAACTAAAACTTTGTATCCTTTGACCAATATCTCCCCATTCCCCCTCCCTAGCCCACCATACTCTTGGTAGCCACCATTATACTCTCTGCTTCTTTGCCTTTGACTACAGTGGTACCTCGAGATACGATTTTAATTAGTTCCGCAACCTTGCTTGTATATAAGTTGCTCCTATCTCAAAGCAAATTTCCCCATTGAAATAAATGGAAATGCCGTTAATCCGTTCCAGCCTCCAAAATGCCACCCCAGTTGTTCTTGTTACGTGTTTTTGAATAAGAAAAATGTATTTATAAATGACAAATATTGTATAAAACATAATAAAAGAGAATGTAAAGAAATAAACTGCTTTTATAAAGTGTATTTACCTACTCGTTACATTCTTAATGCTACACTTTATCCCTAAACTGAATGTAGCTTAACTAATCTTCACTAAACTTAATTGCTACTGGTCTTGGCATTTTTGGCCGATTTAAAAAAAACACACGTGTCCAACCAGGTTTGCCTCTTCCTCCCTTTCAGAATGTTTCTGAAATGGGTGAGGCAAGTTTCATTGAACAGTTCCAATGCACAACCAGTAGCAACTTTTTCGGGGTGTTTCTTTTCCACGAAGTGTGACACCCTCTCCCACGTTCCTAAGATCTCCTTTATCTTACATGTAGAGATCTCCTCCACCTCTGGCTCCTCCTCGAAACCAATTTCTTGGAGAACCTCCGCATGTTGCTGAGACTGCAACTCTTGTAACTCCTCTCTGGTGAGTTCCAGAGAGTGCTCCTTGACGAGCTCATTCACGTCTCTCTCATCCACCTCCAGGCCCATGGATTTTCCAGAGACACTATCTCCTCCTCCACTGGCACCTCGGGTTTGAATCCTTCGAAGGTCCTTTCGGCTACGGCCTCAGGCCACAGCTTCTTCCATGCAGAGGTCAAAGTCCTCGTTGTAACACCCAGCCAGGCCTGATCAATAATTCTGAGGCATATCACGATGTTAAAGTGGTTCTTCCAGAACTCTCGAAGGGTGAGGTTTGTGTTCTCCGTCACCTCAAAGTGGCGCCGGAACAGGTGCTTGATGTACAGCTTTTTAAAATTAGAAATCACCTCCTGATCCATGGGCTGCAGGATAGGAGTGGTGTTGGGAGGTAGGTAGACAACCTTTATAAACTTGAACTCTTCGAGGAGTTCATCTTCGAGGTTCAGTGGGTGAGCAGGAGCATTGTCGAGGATGAGGAGGGCTTGCATGGTTAGGTTGTTTTCCTGTAGATATTTCTTAACAGAAGGGCCAAAAACCAGGTTTACCCACTCCAAAAAGAACTGCCTGGTGACGCATGCCTTCGGGTTTGCCCTCCACATAACTTGCAGTTTATCTTTTAAAATCTTATGTGACTTAAAGTCTCTGGGGTGTTCCGAATGGTATACGAGCAGAGGCTTGATCTTGCAGTTGCCACTCGCATTGGCACACAGTGCGAGGGTTAGCCTATCCTTCATGGGTTTGTGGCCTGGCATCGCCTTCTCCTCTGCCCTTATATAAGTCCTATTCAGCATCTTCTTCCAGAAAAGCCTTGTCTCGTCACAGTTGAAGACTTGCTGGGGGACATATCCTTTGGCTTCTATCAGTTTGGAAAAAGTTTTGAGGTAATCCTCAGCTGCCTTCACATCTGAACTTGCTGCCTCACCATGCCTGATGATGGAGTGAATGCCGGACCTTTTCCTGAAGTTATCAAACCAGCCTCTTCTGGCTTTAAATGAGTCTTTCGATGCTTTGTCCGTGGAAGTATGCGGGGTCTGCTCAAGCAAATCACCGTAAATCGCTCGTGCCTTCTCGCATATGATGCCCTGTGTTAATGTATCTCCTTTAAACTGCTTCTCCGTCACCCACACCATCAGTAGATTCTCCATCTTTTCATGGAGAGAGCTACGGAGCTTAGAAATTATTGTAACGCCCTTAGCTGGCGTTATACCCTTTATCGACTCCTTCTGTTTAAACACAGTGCATATCGTTGAAGTACTATGCCTGTATTGCCTCGCCAAGTCAGCCATTCACACACCTTGCTCATATTTTTCTATGATTTCACGCTTTAATTCAGTAGACATCATCTTCTTCTGAGCACTGACCTTTCGACTCGCTTTCTTCGGACCCATGGTTCTAAAAAGAAATGTGATAAAATATGTAAATGCACAAAAGATGCTTCGACAACGAGGTAAACAAGCACACTGGCCGAGGCGTGGGAAACTATGAGACGCTCGAGTCGAGGTAAACTGGTGGGTCGTGTGCAGCCGGCCGATCCGTGGGATTACTCGTATCTCAAATGTTGCTCGTATTTCAAAGCAAAAAATTGTTCGCTAGATGGCTCATATCTCAAAAATCTCATATGTTAGGGCACTCATATCTCGAGGTACCACTGTATTTGAGATTTCACACGTAAGTGAGATAATGCAGTATTTTTCTGTTTCTACTTCACTTAGCATAATGTCCCCTAGGCCCATCCATGATGTAACAAATGGCAATAGTTGCTTCTTTTTTTAAGACTGAGTAATATTCCATTGTATGTATATACACCACATTATCTTTAACCATTCATTCACTGACAGACATTTATTTTCATATCTTAGCTATTGCAAATAATGCTGAAGTTAATTCCCTGACAGACATTTAGGTTGTTTTCATATCTTAGCTATTGCAAATAATGCTGGAGTGCAAGTATTTCTTGAAGGTCCTGATTTCAATTCCTTTGGATATTTACTCAGAAGTGAGATTGCTGAGCCATATGGTAGTTCTATTTTTAATTTTTGAGGAAACTACATACTGTTTTCCATAATGACTACCAATTCACATTCCCACTACAGTGTAACAGAGTTCCCTTTCTTTCACATCCTCACCAGCATTTTGTTTATTGAAAATAATAGCCATTCTAACAGTTGTGAAGTGATATCTCATTGTGATTCTGATTTGTATTTCTCTAAGGATTATGGTGTTGAAGATCTTTTCATGTACCAGTCAGATAACATAGACCATTATCTTTATGGGAAATTTCACAGTAGGGGAAAGTAGATATATTAAAGGGACAAATAACATGATACACTGAAAAAGTGTCCAAAATGTCACAAGAGCTCAGAAAATGGAACCACTAACTCTATTTGGGGAAAACCAAGAAAGAACTCATAGACGTGAGTCGGGACTTTAAAGATAACTCTGTTTTAGATAATTAAAGGATATTCATGAAGAGGAAACAGTATTTTTTAAGGATCCACTTGGGAGATTACAAAGGTTTACTTTTGCTGGATCAGCATCTGAGTGCAAGGAAGGAGTGGGAGATGATGAGGTTAGAGAATCAGTGACAGCAAGAACAGACCAAAAAATCCTTGCCAGGCATGTCAAATATTTTGATCTTTACTGTAGGCAATGGGGAACCTTTAAAAAGATTCTTAGTTGGGAATATCATGATCCAAATCTTACTTTAGCACAATGACTGGGGCCAGATATGTGGAGAAAGAAAGAAAGGTCAGTCAATATTGGCTGGAGGAAGACCTGTCACTAGACTGTTACAATAATCCATGTGGGAGGAGATGGGAGATGGCAATTCAGCAGTTGGAATGGAAAGCAGGAGGCACGTAGGAGGATTCAGACATGGAAATTGACCAAAACTGGGGGAGGGAAGAAGAGAGGAGTCAAAAAGACTGAAGATTTTGGCCTGGTGGGTGGGAGCCAATGATGCTCTCTCTGTGACAGGAAAGAAGAGAAGCAAGTGCTGGTAGCAGGAGGAGAAGGGTACATTTTGTTTTGAATATGCTGAGTTTGGAGTGCCTTCAACATATTCAAGAAGCAGCTGAAAAGGAATTTCTGTGTTATTATTTTTACTTACCTTATCTTTGATGAATAAATGGGAGCTTGATGATCCTGAGCTTTATTTTTTATTGCCAAATATCAAACATACCCCAAACCAGTGAAATGCTTTCAAGGTCTGAAGGCAATACCAATACTCACATGTCTTCCACTGCAGCTTTTGAAGGAAGATGAGTTGTTAAAATGATGGGAGAGGATTCAGGAAGATGTTAAATGTGGTTTGTGGTTTAACCTATCACAGTGGATTTGGGATACCTGGATTATGAAGCCTCTTTTGCATACTGATTGCACTGAAATAGTTCCCTTGTCACCATATTTATTGTTCTGTACACCTTGAAGTCAGTCAAATATTCTATGGGTCCATGAGCCAGAATAGACTCCAACTTCTTTGTATTCTTCTGAGCAGGCCTCAGATATCACCTTCTTTAGCCACAGCATTTTAACTTTCCTGGTGGGAGCCCATGTGCTTTTTCTTCATTGTGCTCAGTGATGAGGGCAAAAAGTGGGGTTCTAGGTGCTGTTTAATAGGGGAACTTCCTTCCTTCTTTTTATTGCTGCATATTCTTATTCCTTGGATTTTGTTTTCATTAAAGGTCCAAACAATCAAATATAACAAAAGCAGTGAGCAAGGCTGATGCCACTAGTTCCTGGGACCCAAGCCTCTAAAAGGATTACCAGAGTTTCTGATCTGCATAGGAAGACATGCAGGAGGAGGAGGCTTTCTGTTGGAACACAGGGCTGCCCGCAGTGCTGCTGAGTTAGGAAGGTCCAGGCTGTTTTTTCTTTCTCAGACACAAATTGAGAGGGAGACAAGAGAAAGAGAAAACTTCTGAGACACCCTGGCATGTCAGTGGGGGGTGGGAAATGGAAGACAGTTGGACACTTCTTCAAGAGAAAATAAAGACTTTCAAATGGAAAGTCACAGCACAGTCTGTTCCTGGCTTCTGCCAGCATGCAGGCCGAATAGAAGTTTTGCTTAACCAAGTGCATCAGTCTTTGTATATGTATCCTCAGTAATTTTAGCATTTTGAATATTCTAGAAGCAAAAATGTGAACCTAATTTAAAAAAATGTGGACCTAGTTTCTACCTCCTGTTTTAGGAGAGTAGCAAAGGCTTTGCACCTAGTTCCATGCAGCTTTCAGCACCACGGAGAGCTCAGGAGAATAGTCCCTGGGAATTTTGTTTCTTTAGGGAAAAGGCCTAATCCATGATCTCTAATTCATGGATAATTCACATCCAAGCAGAGGGATACTGAATGTAGTTTAAAGATCATCCAGACCAAGCTGTCCATTGAATTGGATGTAAGTGGGAAAGAGGAGTAAAGGATGACCAATAGGTTTGTGGCCTGAGAAAGCATGTCAGTTGTAGTGCCATTTCTTGAGGAGACCTGAAGTCAGATGTCATGAACTTCCAGCTATTTCATAAGGCAGTTGTTTTTCTTTGAATATACCCTGAGCACAACTTCTAAAATTTGAACTAAAAAAAGTGCAAACAGAGTTATCTTTTGTATTGTATGGTCAACCATGCCTCTGCACAAGCCTATGAAGAGGGAAGAGTTGGAGCTGAAAATTCTCATTTTACAGATACACATAAGAAAACTATGGGGATAATCAGAGATTTGGAGTGGCTAGCCAAAGTTCACAAAGCTAGGATGTGGTCAAGAACCTAAGAGTTTCTGGCTCCTCTTTCTGCTACATGTTTATTTAAAAATATTAATGGATAATTTACAATGGATAAGGCATTAGGGACAAAGACAAAGTACCTGTCTTACTCTATTGGAACCTAGGTAACATTGAGCATTGAACTAGAGATAAAGAATCATGGAATGTGGCTTCCAGCTGACCCATGCTCACCCTACTCCTGTTTCACAATGACCTGGGTCACTTCAACTCTCTGATTCTTGGTTTCTAAATATATAAAAGAGAGATTATAATCCCTGTTACATAGAAGTACTCTAAAGATTTCTAAAGATCTTTTTACAAAAAATGGGTTAATTTAATGAACTTTGACAAATTTCATCAGAACTCTTAAAAAAGAAGAGTTCTGATCTTAATCAGTCAATTTCTAGCAGACAACTACAGTCTTTTAAGATAAACATTTTTTTTTGTTTTATCCTCAGAATTATAGCAAATTTGTCTGGTAAGGCAGAGATTTTCCTTCCCATGGGACCACAACTGCCTGTTAATTAATTTTACTTGGCTGTCTGGTTATCTGGCTTCAGCCAGCAAAATCTTGGGGGAGCAAAAAAAAAAAAAGTGAACTATTCTGGATAGCCATGCCACTGGCAGAAACAATGTCTCAAGTCCCAACTACAAATAGTTCCTAATTAGGAAATAATTATGTCCCCCAAATGGGACTACATGGATGTAAAAGCATCTCACAAATTGCCGATTAGTTTCATAGCAGCAATGGCATTTAGTGCCACTTCAGTTAATAGAAAATGTGCTGGAAATGGCCCATCTTTAGCAGAGAGAGGGGGGGAGAGGAGAGAGAGAGAGAGAGAGAGAGAGAGAGAGAGAGAGAGAGAGAGAGAACGTGCACTCTGGGAATGAGAAAAGGCTCAAAAGACAGGGAATGAGGCAAGAGAAAAAGGAAAATGAATCCTTTTTTTCTTGGAGAGTGTACTGTAATATGAGTTAGGGACATGAAGTTAGAATAGGAAGAATTTTTATTTTATTTTAATTGCAATGGAAAGACATTGAAAGCTTGAGAGAATTTGAGTGATATGATCTAATTAACATCTTGAAAAGATGGTTGTGGCTTCTGTCTGGAAAATGGACAGACATGAAGGTAAGAGGAAAAGTTAGATGGAGGGTTAGAAAACTATTGCAGTAGTATAAATGGGAGGTATGGACTAGGGTGACAGTGGTGGACATGATGAGAAGCAGATGGATCCTGAATGTATTTTAAAGATCATCCAGACCAAGCTGGCCATTGGGTTGGATGTGAGTGAGAAAGAGGAGTGAAGGATGACCAATAGATTTTTTTGCCTGAGAATTAATACATATTAATTCCTGATTGTAATAAAAACCATGGAGAAAGCATGTCAGTTGTAGTGCCATTTCCTGAGAAAGAGAACTCTCCAATTTCTGTGTGTGTTTGAGGGGTGTGGGTGGAGGTGGTTCAGAGTACTTTTTGATACATTTTAAGTTTTTAACATCTCTAGGTAGAGGTATAAAATATAAATATACATATGTGAGTAGAGCTTACAAAGGAGGTTAGACTCAAATAAAGAAATTTGGAGATAGTCAGCAGCATTTAAAGTCAAAGGACTGGATTAGATATTGTAAATATAGTAGAGAGTGAGGTAAATCACGAAGAGATTCCAAAGGACTTCATCTATCTTCCCTTCCAGCCATGCACCCACCCATCAGCTATCCCAGTGGTTTGCAACTCTATTGACTACTGAGTTTGCCATCCACTGAGCTATCCACTCTTCCAACTAGCCATCCTTCTATCCATACAAAAATGTTTAGTAAGTGTCCTCACTATGTCAGAAGCTGGGTGGAGTGCTAGAATCCAAATGTAAAAAATGACATGACCCCTGCCTAGAAAAGCTCACATTCCAAGGACAGATAGCACACATGAAAAATAGAGTATAACCTGCCAATGCCTGGATGAGCCAGCTGTTAACTCTGCTGCTGAGGAGATCTTGGAAACACTAAGAAAAGGTTGCTACTAACAATACATCTTGGAGGGGTCTAACTTTGAAGAGTGGAGGAGAAGGAGACCAGCATTCCTGGAGGGAAGAAGAACATGAGTGAAGGCACGAGGAAATTAGAGCATATGGTGTCTTTCTTTGCAGAAGGGCAGAAAGATCTCTGACATAGCAAAAGGCACATGGTAGACAGGGGTATGGGCAGGGACTAGAAAATTTTGTAAGCTGGGCCCTGAAATTTGAGATTGGCCTGTGGGTCATTCTTTTAAGCCAAAAGCTTTAAGTAAAGAAGAGGTGGAATAAACATGGTCATATTTTGGATTTAGAAATGTCCCTTGATCTGGGGGTTGTCAAATAAAAATTAAGTCTGGATTTAGTAAGGAGTGAAGTCATTAAAAAAATTGCCTCAAGTGGGGAGATAGGTATGTTAGCAATAAGGGAGGAGGACTGTTGGAAAAGGGAAAATGCTTTGAACATAGATCTGCAAGCGGATTAAGGGGTAGGTGAGAAAAGTGTTTCTTTTATAGGGAGGAGCAAACGGATAGAAATAACAGGATGTGAGGAAGTGAGATGAATGGGAGTAACATGATTGGACAGCAGATCTGAGACTCTGAAGCCAGCCCACCCCCAGGAGGGCTGTTAAGGAAAGGTTGTGTACCTACTCAGGCTGAAGGTGGGCCGAAGTCAGAGACCCAGGAGAAGGACAGAAGCTTAACCAAAGTTCAGTCAACAAACATTATGTTTCCAATAATCAGTGGGGACAAGAAGCTCAATAAATCTTTTGTGAAGCAAAGGAAGGGAATTTGAGAGAGGTTTATGTATGGCCTTGGTAAACAAGAGGGACATCCCTGAGTTGTATCTAAGTCACATAAAGAAGGGTGGTTTTTTGCACATGCTATTTCCTAGAACACAAAAAGGAGAATTCTTTAACCATCACTTTCTCCCACAATTCACAAGTTGGCAAAGTTCACCATTATCCAGAGTCATGGCTCTGTGGGACCTGCACGGGAAGATAAGGCCTTGATAAGAGATGGTAGCAAAGAATGTAGCTAAAATCCTAAAGCCAAACCATGGATTCTCCCCAATTCCACACTTCCCCCTATACTCCTCCAGTGCATAAAGGCAAGAAATCAAGCTACTTCCCTTTGTAATAATAATAAGCCTGTCTGCAACATCAGTGATGCCCACCATGGCAGCAATGATGATAACAAAGACCATAACTCCGTTTCTCATTTTCATATCAATCGGCAGAAATTATCTTTATTAGAAAAATGAAATTTTCCTGTATTTACATTTTTACACCATAGGACCGGGCACTTTCATTGCCTTGGGAGTTATTTACAGATCAGTTTTCACACACATTTCAAACCCCATTCCTTAAAACAGTTGATAACACATTGAACAAAAATAAAAGACATAACTACAAGACAACCATAGTACGTATATACTTCCTCTATCGTAGAAAGGTGTTAAGCAAACGTGTAATTTAGTAGCTATGCTCGGAAATATTTAGTACAGTTAGTAGCACTTCCTCATGCAGTGGACTAAAATATGATAGGTATAAGCTGCTGTGATTGGTACATGAACATCTATTCCCAAATGGAAACCACTGAATAGAGCACACAGCTTGCTTTGGGCTCTGCCATACAAGAGATCGAACCAGTTCTGATGTGGGGGTTGGACTGTGTTTGAATGTAGCTGTGAATGAAAACCCTCTCTATGGAGCTCAATCCCATGCATGTTGGGTTAAAATAGACTCAGATATGGACCTTCAAAGGTGCACCATTCAATTTCTCTCTTGTGTGTAATGAACAGCTTGTGTCTTATCCAGTAAGTCTTCTAACAATGAATAATTTACCCTGTTTCTGCCTAAAAGGTCATTATTTATTACTTTAGTAACCTACTTCTCATTCAAGCCACCAAATTAACTCACCAAATTCTTTCTGAATATTCAGCTTGAAATATATATTAAATAGGTAAACACATACACATAAACATTCCTTCATGATAAACAACATTGAATTGTCCCAACTAAATAATTTGGCAAGTGAATGCTTTTCACTTTGTTTTAGCAGGGGGATGAACAAGATTAAGAGTCATAGTTAAAAACAACTGATAAATCTTGGGGACTCTCAGGCTTGGAAGGTGTCTGAGCCACATCTGGCCATGTAATTAGTTATGTTGAGGAATTTATTAAATTTTCCATGAAAATCTTTTTCTTGATCTTATCTCTTATTTGAAAAAAAAGGGGCAATTGACATTATTTCCCAAGAATTTGGGAAATATGAAAGTTACAAGTGTCATGTTCATCTTCTCAAAAGCCATCAGAATTTGCTCCCAAATAGTTGTCTGAAGCTTTCATTTCTAAACATTTCCTTCATGATTATGGCCTCAGAAACCTAATACACTTATGATTTTAAAAAAAGGCTAAAAGTCAATCCTATTCATTTATTTGAATCAGCTTAACTGAGAATAGAAACAATTCAATGTCTCAGATGGCTAATATAAAAACCTTAATTGAATTTAAAAGGCTAAAATTGTTTTCCATGGAAAAACTGACCAAATCTGGACCTTCACTATTTGTTCAGCTATCAATAGTCTTTGACTTGAGCCCTTTAAAATCTTAAAACAGCAAAATGTCAGATCAATGAGAAGTATTTAAAATGCCAAAGACAAACTTTTATTTGCCAGAGAACAATTAACCTTATTAATTTCAAAGGCAGCTGTGGTATTGGTTACATGTTATGTTAATATCCTTTTGAAGGCTCATCTCAAATCTTTCCCAAAGGTGTGAGGGAGAATTAAGTGGAGAAGGTTATGACCCAGGGTTATGACTAATGAAGAATGTTCTGGTATTGCAACAATGCAAAGACACTGTTTCATGGATATGGTACATAAGAGGGATTTATGAGTGATAACTTCTTGTTTGTTTCTTCATACTGCTGACATCTTATTTGAGAAATTTAATCTGAGAAATGATTCCATTTTAAACAATTTGGACTCTGCTCTCTAGAGAGTTGTGTGCTTTGAAATTTGGCCCACTGACAAAATTGTTCTTTTGAGTGTTCTGAATTCTATACAGCACAACATTTCTAGGAGGAGGTGGTCTTGCACTGTAGACCCAACTGCAGGATCTACAAATAGCTATTAAATAATATTAATAACCTTTCTATTTTAAGAGACTTTTTACTGCCAGCTTGAAACAGCTAGAGAATTCTCAGGGATGAGGACAAGAGTGCTTACATTAGGTTAACTGACCATTCAGAAGGATTGATTCACAGAACCTTCTAGAAAAATATTTCTTCAGATCTCAGATGAGTTTTCTCATTTATAAAATGGGCCTAATATGCTGCTCCTCATAATAAATGTAAGTGCCAGAAGAGACAAGTGTGGCTGAAAACATGATTGGGGAGTGCAAAAAAAGAATGAATGGACTCAGTGTCATTGCCTACATGAAAAATTAAACACTCTACCATCCGGGACTCCTAGAATGCCTAGCGAAAATATTCTAAGTCAACACTCTTTAAAGAGACAAACAGAACAGGCATTTACCAATTCAATAGTTACGTGATGTCAGTTACCAGGAACGTAACTCTAAGATGTTTTTTTTTGGGGGGGGCGGGGGGCGGGAAACAGACCAAGAAGGAAAAACAGTTTTACTAGTTGGATCTCACTCATTCTGACGACCAAGCTCTTAATCATTTATGCAAAGCTCTATTTCCTATTCTCTGTCACACCTCAAACCTTATTCTGTCTGCTTGGTGAAAATAACCAAACATCCAGATGAAACAGAAGGGCCAATCCATTTGTAGATAATATGGCCTTTTTGAAAGTGTGTCAAACGTTTAGTTATGAGAGCTTTAACGGGGGCCACAAGGCAGCGTATGTGTGTGCATGTGCATATATGTGTGTGCCCACACACCTGAAAGCATACTATTTGCATATGTTTTATGGAATTAACCCTGATGTCTATTGAGCAAAAAGGAAGGGGATATTTAAGATTAGGCACATGCTAAGTAGAGAAAATAACTCTCCAGGAACCAGAAAAGTAAATGCTAAGCACAAGCATACAAGGGAGAGACACAAATGGCATTCAAGTCTCAGAAGAGACTGAGAACAGATTTGAGATCCCCAGGAGTTCTCAATGCACTCCAAACCAGATGATGAGGGGTGGACATTAACTAACTTCCTCACCTCAAGAGAGAGCTGTGGGGACCTCTGAACAGCCTATCTCTCTTTCTGACTTCTATTCTGACCTCTCTGGAGGAGATCAGGCACTTCAAGAATATACCTAAATTAGGATTTATTAGCAAGCTTTTTTTACTGATGAGGCTGAGATTGCCCTGAGCCTTGAATTCCTTATCTGTAAAATGGGAGCAACCAGACTTCACCCTAAAGTTATTTTGTGAATCACATTCTAGGATGTGCCTGGAATATTGCCTGTACTCAGCATAGATATTTTAATATTTTCAAATTCAACTTCTGACTCAAGGCATGTACTTGGGATAAGCAAATAATCTAACATTCCAGTAATGCAGAATAGGATGGACAGAGAAAAAAATAAGCTCCATAAAAACCCACCATCTTCCTGAAATTTCCTTGCCCCATTTTCTTTGGAGGGCACCTGGTGTGTTCTGTTTCACCAGCCAAAACAATAGGCACTTGGGACTCAACAAGGAATTCTCCCTACTCCCTCCCTGATACATTTATACCCTGAACTATCAAAAATATTTTTTCACAAGTCAAAAACAAAACCAGAGAAGAAAGCTTTCAGGAAATAGTCTTTTTACATCATGGTCTATTTTTCAATCCTTTGATAATTTTTTTCAACCTTTCCTTGAAGCACATGACATAAAGCAGAGCTGGAAGGAGGCATGATTTGGCAAGGGTTGGAGAACTGAGTGGAATCAGATCTAAGCCTGTCTGTGCAAACTGTGGAAGGGCAAGTTTATTCACCTGGTTAGATGCCCTTGGGTTTCCATTTTTGAAGATTAAAGTACTCAAGGCATCCCCAGGAGCACAAACTATATCCTCCAAAGTTATGTACAGATCTAGGGAAGAGCTTTATTGTTTGTTTGATCATGGAATGAGATACATTTTTATTTCTTGGCAAGAATTTTATTTATAATTTCTACTTTCTACATCTACTCAGTGTTTGCATTCCATAGGTCTTTGGTTATCTTTTGTATTAAGAAACTGAATTTCTAGACCATAAGCTACTCTGAGAAAAGACTATTTTCTATTTCCTTTGTGGCTCTTCAATCCCAAATTGGCCTTAAAGAGAGATTAGACACTCATTCAAGTGCTATCAGCTGATCAGTGTCCTTTGCTCACCCTTGGCTCATGAGAAAGAGAACTCTATCATTTTAGTGATCATGCCAGCTCTCATCTTTGGTTTGAGATTTTAAACTATATCCTTCATTGACTCTTCCCAGGGAAAAGGTCCCTGAAACAAAATATTATCTTTTTCAGGACTCTGAGGCAAACTAAAATTCAAAGAGGGATATTTGGGTCTGTATAAGGCAAGAGGCAAAGAAAGATGGGTCATTTCTAAAGGTTCTCTGGCTCTTATCCCACAGGTGCTCAGGAGAGCCCTCAAGAGAAACCTACAAATGAGTCTGTTTGTCAAGAGGATCAAGCTGGGAACTGGACCATGAAGTCTTGGGTCCTAGACCTGACTCTTATTCTGTCAAGTTGACAATCCTATAGATGACTGTTTCCTTGGGAACTTCATTTCCTCTTAGTTTTCTCATCTCCCATCCCCTTGCCTCAAATCTTGGTGACTTCTTTAAGTTATATTTTCTAAGAACCTTCTGGGTAGGCACCTTTAGTTGATACTCTACTGAGAGTACTTCTGGCCACAGAAAGAGTTCAGGTTGGGGAAGAGAATAAGAAATTTAACAGAAAAAATGTCCTTCAATGACTTTACAGAAATCACATTCATGTCTTTATCAGCATTGTCTTCTGAAGCAATTGTGAGCAAAATATATTCCATATCCCTAACTCCAGATACATTTTTAAAGAAGGGGACAAGAACACCAGCAACCAAATCCCACTTTGCTCTGCCACCCTCCCTAGAACTGAGATTTTAAAAACATAGTGCCCTCTCTATATAAACATGATCCCATCAATAACCAGAATGGGTTTTCCATGTGTTAATACCATCATCATCATTGAATTGTTAACATAAACTTTACAGTATGTACAATTTTATTTGGACAATACACTTACGTGTGAATTATAGAAATCAAGCATGTATAGTATATACATGTGTACACAAGCATTTGTATTCACAAGATAAGTGCATTTGATCATCTCTGATCTCTATCAAGTGGCAAGCTGGCCTCATCTGGTACAATTAGGTATGAACACAGTACAATGTAAGGGAGAAAATGGGTACAGGTCAACTGCATATTGGGAAAACTTTTCAAGTATAAACCTCACTTAACCTCTCATTAAGCACTTCCAACCCTGTTTACCAAAAGAAGATGAGGGCATCCTGAAATGTCACATTTTTATCTCAAGTGAATATAAACACTGTTTTTGGAATGGAAATTGTCTTTATAGATCATAGTAAATATCAACCAATGAGTTTAGTTTCCACCTACTTAGTTTTGTTTTGTGTTTTTACCTTGAAGTCCAATTATGTCTACTTTAGCCATGGGTAATACAAATAGTCTCTCTCTCACAGAGACAGCTCATGTCCCCCTTCCAAGGCCTCATGCACAACAGCAATGTACAAAGAAACAGTACAGGATGTACATCCAGTTAACAAATACATTCAGCTCTTCTGAAAGACATTTAGGTTTCTCCAATTAGTATTTATTTAGGTCTCAAATTGCAAGGGATTTCAGTGTAAGGTATTTATATGACAACTGATTATTACAGCTGCACTTTTTAGGTTTAAAAGAGATAAATTTTTAATCACCATTTAATTAACACCAACTTTTTTTTCTTTTTCATTAGCAATTCTATTTCCAAGAATTCAGGGCATTTGTCATTTCCTGAGGAGGATGCAGAATATTAAATACACATCAGCAGTAGAAATGTCAAATAGAGTAAACAGTGTGCAACTGTATGGCAGCCGTGTGGATCTTTTTACTAATTAGCTGCCTTGGCCAGAGTCCCACTTAAGTGAAGCTATTTCATTTGTAAACAAGGTGTAATTTTCTTTCCCCCTTCCCCCCTTGAAAAGAAGCGTGAATTGATTTGACTGATTTTGCTGCAATGGGTAAATTTTAATGCTTTCATCAGAAAAGCTAAGTTTGAAACTTTCTCAGGCACCCTCTGAAACAGGGTTCAGGAGAAAACCAAGTATACTCCATGAGACACTCAGTAATGGTGCTGGGTAAAATCCTGCAGTGAGATTTGCATAGGATGCAATGCTTGGAGAGATTATGATCTCACACCTCTCATGGGAGCTCCACTGACAGAAAAACAGACCAACCAGGGACTTGCTTTCAGGGCATTGAAATGGGAAGTGAGCTAAGAACCTCAGTGTGTGAGAAAAAGGAGCACTATTTTTTAGACATGCACGTGTTTCCCAGAGCAGAGCTCATGCCTTAGATTAGAAGACTCTCTTCCTAACACAGAATATTTTAAGTTGGTTGCATGTGGGCCAGGAACATTAGCATTTGCATTCAGGTGTACCAGTGGAGAAAATCATGTATAGCTAATGAAACATCATTAAGATGCCAGTTCTGACTGCAGTCAGATGAAACTCGGGCACAAAATTGGGTTCAAAGATTCTGGCTCCTTGGCATCAACAAATCTAAGATCACAGAAACCTTGGGGATGAATGACTAAGTTCAAGGCTTCCTATCATTCTTGTCACCTCCTATACTTTAGGCATCATTTACAGTTGGGTGTTATATTCTGATACTAGAGGCCTGGTGCACAAAATTCATGCACAGGATGGGGGGTGTCCCTCAGCCAGCATGCACCCTATCCAATATGGGACCCCTGAGGGATCAGGCCTAAACGGGCAGTCGGACATCTTTATATCTGGGACTTCCAGCTCCTAACTGCTTGCCTACATGTTTGCCTGATTGCCCTCTAATTGCTCACCTGCCAGCCTGATTACCCCCAACTATTCTCCTCTGTAGGCCTGGTCACCCACAACTACCCTCCCTTGTCGGCCTGTTCACACCCAACTGCCCTCCCCTATTGGCCTGTTTGCCCTCAACTGCCCTCCCCTGTCAGCCTGATCACCCACAACTGCCCTTCCTGGCCAGCCATCTTGTGGCTGTTATCTTGTGGTGGCCAATTTGTGATGACATGAGGGTGGCCATCTTGTGGCTGCCATCTTGTGATGATGTCGCAGTAGGGCAGGACACCACCTAGGCTTTTATTATATAGGATTCTTTTTCCAAAGAACTGACTGGATGTGGCTTACCTCTGAATAGCTCCACAACATCACCTGTCACTTAAAAATTGACCATCTGATCCATGGTCAATTTTCTTATGTTTGGGATCATCCCAATTAAGAGTCAGTGAAATAGTGGAGGAAGGAAATTATGTATTTATTGTATAGTATCCAATTCTGATTGCTTTTAGAGAAACTTTGGGTATGAAAGGAGGCATATTTTTTCCCAGCACTCTATTGTTGGTTCTTCCAAAAGCCACACTTTTAGTTTATTATCCAGAGAAGCATGGGATGAATAGAAGAAATAATGTGGTTATTAGAAGACTTTGGGGGCCAGGGAATCATCCCATGTGTAATTTGTACTCCCCCTAGAGATTTCAGCCCCATGCATTTTGAGGACACTGGAGGAAGACAAAGCCTCTTTGGATCGATGACATACCACTTTTCTGTATTCTGGGGAGACTTTTTAATTCATGTCATGCAAAGACATGGCAAATTTGTGGGGAAATCCCAGCAGGGGGAAGATAGGTCTGGAATGCAATGGAAGGGAAAAAGCAGAATATTCTACAAGACAATCAATGGTATGCCTAAGATTAGAAATTGGGGTCACTGTTCAAGGTCCTTCAGTATACATTCCTTCATTGTTAGGTCTAGAAGCAAAGGTGCAACACCCATGAAATAAAATACAGTGTTCAAGTGCATTTGAATTCAGTATCTAGTCAGTCTGTTCCTTTCTACCTCAAGGTTGATGGGACACCCTCCTCACCCATTGCCTTCCACAGCCTCTCTACCGCTGACTGAAATTTATTGCAATCAGCTTCATCATTCTGGGAATATTGTAAATCAGGTACACCTCCCCAAAGATGGAGCCATTCGGTGAATTCTCAAGCTCCAAAGAATTATTTTTGGCACCTGCCCACTCATGGGAAAACATTACCTACAAAACAGAACACACCATGAATAAACGAAACAGGATAACGTTTCAACCTGCCACTCTGTCCCCTTTTCCAGGAACCCAAAGAAAAATATAGGAGGTAACTACTGTCAAGCTCTCTACATTATCTTAGGGTTTCTGCACCATGTTGCCAAAACAGACTGAGTTACTCTGAAAAAAGACCTGATGGCTAGTTCTACCAAATATTTCAGAGATATTAATGTATTTAAAATACACTAATTATTAGATTAAAACTGTATAAAATGTTTACTATTGTTTGTGGTCTTTATAATATTTAATCCTTAAATATTAAAATTCTGGTCTGATAAAATATCATAACATTACAACTGTCATTATTTATTTATATAGGCACTTTGCATGTGCCAGGTATGGCGCTAAGAGCTTCCCAGGTATAAAGATTCCCTTTTCTCTCCCAATCCTGTTAGGTGAGTGTCATTTCATATCACAGATACACAGGTTTGAGTAAATTAAGAATGAAATACCGGAGGGGACTCAGAAATGACAAATGCTTTGAGGAATTTTTCATCTGTCTCTGTTGGTGTCAATGAAACAGCCTTCGATAGGGTGAATATTTCAGAAGAGAGAACTCGCTTATCCCACTGATGTTTACCCACAATTTGGAGGATGCTCAGGGTAGATTCATGAGTGTCTCTCAACATGTTTTGAAGGCTTTTGCTTTGAGAAGGCTGGGGTGGAAATGAGTGTCCAACTGAATTCCATGATGGTAAGAAACATAAACCTAAAACCACACTAGTCTTCTGCAGGCAGATGGCATTGTACTTCTTACAGATCACAGCACACGTATGGCTGTTGGTGCCTGCCACCACATTAATAACCTTGGAAACAGCAACACATAGTTGATTAGAGCCACCATGGCTGTTTGGGGATTGAACGAGCTATGGTTACTCTGGAAGAAAAGGGATAACAGATACTATACAACCCTGAGTCATCACCAGAAGGGGGAAAATGCAAACTTACATACACAGGAATCTTCAGGATAAACTATAAGAGCCGCTGTGTCATAGACAGAAAATCCACACTTAGATATTGAAGACATAAATGTCTTAATTTATGCAGTCCTGAACGAGACCAGAGAAGCAAAGGATGAGCGCGCATCTGTGAAACACACAAATGGACATTCAAAGAGATTCTTATAGCTCTCTACCTGAGGGCCCTTCTGACCTTTTACTCCAGATATGTCTTGGAAATGGACTATAATGAAGGTAGCATAGTTAGCATGAAACACACTGATTTGTTATTCTTTGGGGAAGCCTGGAGTTCTGGGGTTGGGCCTGGAGTGTGATGGAAGGCATGATAAAAAAGCTGACATGATTACAAAGCCAAATTTTCTAATCTCTTGCACACGTCCATCTCGCTACAGTACAGATGCATTCTTAACTGTTTTATTTGGTCTGTATCGGATTTACATGCATACCATATTGCTTATTCTGTATTAGAGAAACCATTAGGTGTTTATGATAAGAAAATTGCATGATGGACTGGCTTAATGTAATTTGGAATATAGGAAATTACAACATAACCACTGGCATCTAAGGCATCATTATTGCCAACATACCTAGTGGGCATGTCCAGGAGACTTGCCCTTCGATTTATTATTTTTGGTTAAGGACTCACCTATCTGGTATCTGCCATTTTCAGTACACACCTCACAAGATTTCTTGAGTGGAAGACTATGGCATGGAGCCATGTGCAAAAGAACCAACAAAAAAATACCTTCCTAAATCCTCTTCCTCTTTGCAGGGCACTATTGAACATCCAACATTTTCCCTCCAGAATGTTGGCCATTATTTATGTTTCCCTATTGATAAAACATTAATGGAAGGTTTAAACATCAGATTCAATACTAGGCATTTTCTTGTACACACGTCTATTGCTGCAGGAATTCAAAACCCTGGGGGTAGAGTACGTATTATTCTTATTTGCAGCATAAGGCATAACATGCTCGGAAATATACACATCGTTGTGGCCTCTACTGTCCCTGGAACAGTACGATGCCGTTGACCTCAAGGAGGATCGAAGATAGCTGTCATTCATTGTCTGGGATGGCAACGAGTGTTTATAAGAGTCCGAGGGGCATCTCCCAATGACTAAGCGTTGGTCATCCCCATAGGAGTGGAGGAAAGGGTTATTGGAGGTGTGGTCTGGCAAGAGAGACTTGCTCCGCTTGCTGTCCTCCAGACCCTGGGGGAAGAGGGAGCTTTTGTTCCCCAAAAGTTTGCTGGAGGGGACACTAACAAGACTCCCATACAAATTTCCTTCCAGAAGCCTTTCCCTGTCCTTGAGGCTTATGCTTCGAGAGGGCCTGCTAAGGTCTATCTCCCTAGGCTTGTCGAGGATGTTATCATAGGAATGCTGACGGCTAATTCTTAGCTTGTTCTTTTGGAACTGGAGGGCGTTGTTCTGTGCCCAGTCCTGCTGGTAGACCTCCTCCTGGGTGGCTGGATTCCCTGTCTCCTGAAGCATCTGGTCTTCATCAATGTCATAAAGGTTCCCCATCCGTAGGCAGGCATCACACTTGAATGGCGACCTCATGGTGAAATGGCCTGAATAGGTGGGCAGGTTGGAAAGGCAGCTCCTGCAGTGTGTGGAGTTCTGCCTATAGCGTTCGCTGCCCTCGCTGAGAGGGGAACTCTTGTCCTTCAAGGTGAAGTGTTTGGAGTAGAGCTTATACTGGTCATTGTTGGGAAGCCCATCTTCATTGTGCAGAGGGTTCCTGTTCATGGGCAATGTGGAGTCCCCCTTGCGAAAGTTCTCACTGTGGTCCTGGTAGGCATCTGGAAAGTCCATGTTCTCAGGAAGGGCCATGTTTTCAACAAACTGAGGGGGATCTAGGTGGAAACTGGGCTCCTTCTCACCATCAATGGTGTAGATTTTGTCCCTAGGGGAGCTTGCTTTGGTTTTCAAGTATGAGCGCTCGACCTCACTGCAGTCCTTGGGATATTTGGAGGCCATTGACCTTTTAAAGTTGTCCTTGGTCTTGTGGCTCTTATTGTTGTCAGGTTCCCTGTGGCACGTGGCTCTACTTGAAGTTTCTGAAATGTCTGAATGGGCCACCTCTTCTGGAAGATACCTGGGACTCTTTAGGGAGTGGGTCCTATTCTCCAATGTTCCCTCTTCCCTCTGGGAGACTGGGTTCTGGGTCATTGAATCTTGGCGTAAAGAGTCCATGGATTTCTTCCAAAGCTGCCGGGGCCTGGAGTTCCCTTTGGATTCCGTGCTCACGGCCACCTCCACTGTGTTAGGGTTAGATTCGTTGAGAGTCAAAGGGTGCTGACCCTGGAATACATAGTTATTGAGGTTGTCTTTGTGCCTGTTGGCCACAAATGTTTGGAGTTCATTCATATTGTCCCCAAAAATGCTATCTTTCCCCTGAAAGGACCTGTTGTCTGAATATATCAAGTTTCCCTTATCCGAAACCATGTCCATGATCAGGGAACCTCTTTGGATAAGGTCAGCAGCTCTTTTGGGAGAATCTATTCTTGAGGAGTTCATGTTGGACATGTTTTTGGCCGACCGAAGGAATTTTAACATGTTGCTCTGTGAGCCGGTCAGATTGAAGTCTGGAGACTTCTTCTTTTCTTCAATGTGCACCCCATGAATGCAGCTGTAAATGCCCTGTGGGAAGTGACATAACACACCATCAGCAGCAGCAATCAAAGTAAACCACTCCACACCTGAATTCTATCTACAAAGATGAAATATGGCCTTCTTGTAGGAGCCCTAGAGAAATAGCAAAATCCAATATGAAGCCTGATGTTTTCCTAAATGGATGAGACCAGTGGCCAAGTATCAGGCTTATCTTTTCTTTCTGACTCAGGATTATCAAAATTTTTTGCAAATAGTCATACGTGAAGCTTGAGAAAAGGTATCAATGAATGTTCATATAACCGTGAGGGTCTCAGTCCAAATAGACATGTAAGGCTATTTAATTAACCCTGCCAATACCCAGGTTACCAACACATGTTTTTTATTAAAATTTCTCAAAATCATCTTTGGAATTTGGATACAAGAGAATCAGCTATTGACAAACAAACTAAATTGGCATAAAAGGACAAACTGTTATATCCGTACCCATACACTGAAGCTTTCAGTCAAGTCAGAGACCCAAGGACGTCAGTCAGAAAATCCTTTCTGATTCAGTATAGGCATGAAATCTATGTGTGATGAATCAGATGTTTTTTTTTTAATTTTTTTAAGGAATAGACATAGATGCTAAAATACAAGTAGCAATTGTAGGGGACTAGTCTTGCCACCATGTGGGGACATTATCCTGTGAAGCCACCATTGAGGAAAGTAGAACCCAGGGGATAGAGAGACATGACGTAGGTCAAACCTTTGGGGCCACTCTCTCATGCTTTTCCTCTTACCTCACTTGATATAGTCTTTGTGTGTTTGTTTTTGTGTGAATTTGCTCAACGTAGAGTTGGGTTTTAGCTGTGAGGGACAGTGGAGATTCCTGATGACACAGTGTGCTATATTTAAATTCATGTAGGGACTGAGTGACTTACGGACTCCTGGGGAGCTCAAATATAAGCACATCCATCTATATGTCTCTTGTTTTCCATTACACTTTCTTCCATTCTTAAAAATAGTTGTTTACTTCTACTTAATAGTAACTCAAGGGAAGAATTCAATTCATATGAATATCAGGCAAGAGGGCATCAGTGACATTGTGTTTTGCAGACCCCCCCGCCCCAACTCCTGCCCTCAAAGTTTTGTCAGCCATACCTAAAAAGAACAATCAGATCAAGCCTGCAGGATTTGACCTGGTCCTTCCAAGACTTATGAGGAGCCAGCCTGAGAAGGGGTTTGTAAAAGTGAACACGGTAGCTGCTGCTGACTTTGGCATGAACTTGTGAAAAGTATATGTGATTAACTGTGGACAGTGATATTAGTGGCTCCATCAGTTCCTTATGGTGGGGACAAGTTTAACCCGCAGAGATGCTCAAGGAACTGTGATGGCCTGGAGCCTGCTGTATTTTTCTTGTAATTTTCTGGAGACTCCACTCCAGCCTTCTAAGAGAGGTCAACAGAAAAGCCTACCTACAATTGTGTGTTTGAGCATCTCTTTCTCTGACACTCACCTTTGGGCTGGGTGGCCCTGGGATTGTGCCCTTTCCCCACCTTCCTGCAGCCTTGTCTTTAGTCTACTTCTCCTTGTCCTGTGTGGCTTCCTGTTCACCTGCCAGGAGCCTCTATCTCCTCCTTATTACAAATTTTTGAGCTGCTTTGTTCCCCCTGATCTGCCCTTCCTGTGTCACCTTACCTCTCCTTTCACACCAGCATGAAGATGCACTACACATTTTGTGGGAGCTCCAAAGAAAGGCTTGCTACCCTTTACTACCAAAGGTTTGGCTCTCCAAAGCCCCTGTGGCTTTCTGTTTAGGTAAACAGCCAAACCCCTCCTTGGGAGCCAAATCCCTGGGCTTGTGTTTCTTTCCTTCCTGCAAAGTTCTCTCTTTCTTTTCTTCTCTCTGTTATTCATAGATTCTGGTTGCATTTTATGGGTTATGGAAATAGGGTGTCCTCTTGAACCCACAGTGGGCTACTGGTCCCAGGTGTGGATGACCCCGAAGCTTTTTTCACTGTTTTCAGTTGCCTCATCTGCGCTCATTGGGAAGGTGCCTGAGTTCCTTCTCCCTGGTCCTTGGCTTTGCTGTATCCCCCATTCCTTACACAGCAGGAGAAACCAAGGCAGTTCTTTTTGCTGGTGCTAGTAAATATATTTTTCTACATGAGAGGGAAAGCATTTCAGAGAGAAAACAAATGTTAAGGCATCCTGCAGACAAGAGAGCATAGTTGGGGAAGTTGTAGGAGACAAAGGCCACAGCTGTGGTCTAATGTTAAATAAATGGCTTATTTGAGGTTGGCCTTCTCCCTGGGCAGCTCCACACATGCACGTATCTCCGGTTTATATTGGGTCAAATTATCCAGGAGCTTCCCAAGGGACTAGCCCACAAGGAGGGCTGTGTTTGTCTGTGTGTTGCAATAACTTTATGTCTATTGTCTAGCTGATCAATGTACTAAAAAGAGAAATGGTGATGGAGAGACCTGGCTTGTGTGCAGAAACCCTGCCTTGGGGTAGAAGTGAATTTCAGATTAAAAGGTGTCTGACACTGATGGAAACAGGAGATCCAACCCTAACACATAGACAAAGGTTCCTCTCTCATGCTTATTTTTGACATGAGAAATGAAGTAAAAAGACCTCTGTTGTTTCAAGGAAACATAATGAACAGGAGGATCCCATTCTAACCTGTTGAGACTGTCTCATTTACATACTAGGCATAATTCATTGTGTCCTTGTGATCTTATATTTGTAGGAAAGCAGGTTCTTTGCTTGGAATTCCCCCATTGAAGGTTTTATTTAGCAGAAAATGATGGTGTGTACACAATGAAAACATTTTTGTTTTGATGTGTTTTCTGCACTGTATGTAAATGTATGTGTAAGATAGCATGTGTGTGAATATGCATATAAGACCAGGTTTAAAAATGTGTGCTGGCCCTTGACTAGAAAAGGAAGATTTATTAGGTAAATAGACTTATTAGGTAAACTCGGAATGAGAAAAGTACATTAAGGATGAGATCTTTTTATTCACCTGTATCAGGCTGTGCTTATTTTAAAAGACAAATCTTATCTGGGGAAAAGGAGGGAGGGTAGTTGCTCAAGCAGGGCTCCTTGAATCCTTTGAGGTACGAGTGAGGATGGCTGGGAGTTTCAAGGGGGTACACAAGTGACTTCAGTGCTCCTATGGGATGAGGGGTCCACTATAGCTTAGGGAAGGGCAGCTGATGTTCAAATTCCAGCTCTGCCAGCCCCTGAAGGCACAACACAACAACAGCTGCTCCTGTGGGTTCAGTCTCTCCCCCGACACTCCCATTTTTCAAGATGTTTGGAACAGGAGTGAGGGATTTAGTTCATTTCTTATAATAATGATCCTATCAACGTGGCTTCCTTAATGGTATCTCAGACGGAGGAAATGCTCTTCCAAACACAAGCAGGATTTATAAGTAAATACAACAGTGTGCATTTTGCTCATAATAATCTCAGAATATTTGAATATGGAAAGCCTTTAGTAACTGGTAGAGAGAATGAGCTAAAAGTTGGCATACCTAGCTATATGCATGCATGCTGTTATTTTTAAACAATCTGTGTGTTTAGATGCCATCAAGCTAATTAAGAAATATGTATTTGCACCAAACTCAAGTGCCATTGAATGGAGAAAATAAATCCTCCTCAATAAGCTATGTGTACCTTCTGAATCCCCAAAGTTTTTAAAATCACTAAATGTTAAGAATACAAAAATTCCTTTTTAAACAATTATTTTGTTTCCTCAATAAGCTTAACATATAAAATTAGATGTTTTTAAGAAATATTTTTCACCATGTTTCAAATCCAAAGTCATTAAACTCTTTCAGAGTGAAAAAAATAATTCCAAGGAGAGTAAATGGGAGAAATAGGGAGATAAATAGATTGAATGGATGGATGGATAGGTGGATGAATGGATGAACAAACAGATGAATGAATAGATGGATGAATGGGTAGATGGATAGATGGATGGATAGATGGAGAAATAGATGGGCAATTAGATGATTGATACCAAATCTATAATAATAAAACCATAAAATGCCAATTAGACCAGACAGCCAAAGGACTTCCAGATGAAGCCGGGGCTGCGAGGGCCGACGCAAGCCACTGTGGCTGCAAGGGCTGAGCCCCTTGCACAAATTTCATGCATCAGGCCTCTAGTAGACAGATAATGTTATACTATGTTAAAGGGTGAGTAAACAATATGTATGTATGTGCTTTTATTATGATGCAAGTAAATTACTAGATTGTATTAAATATGTAACACATTATATGAGTTGCATGCACATATACTAGTATATTGCATAGTATGATTTGTATCTAATCTCTTGTGTCACTTGTATTTGATATTTGTTGCTTGTGTAAAAGTGTGGCCTCTGGGTGATACACTATTTAGATTCAAACCATAGTTTCATCACAACTGTGTGTCCTAAGATAATTTCCCTAACCTTATAACTCCGAGTTCCCCCAGAGCTAATTACTTACTTCACAGAGTTGGTTTGTAGATTTCATGAAATAGAGAGTATAAAGTTCTTATAAGGTGACTGGAACATATATGTGATCCATAAATATAAGCGTTTTCCATGATTATTATCATTACTGGTGAATTATGCCACATGTGCTTTCTATAGCAACATACACATCCCATGTTATGCAAAATAAAAGGAGAATTTCTTGTATTGCATGTGAACTCCCATAGTTTGTGTACTCTGTGCTGTAGTTTATGTTGAATTGAATGTGTATTTTGTCTTGATTGATGTGTGTGCAATTTCTCATGGGTCTTCACATCTGGTTTTATTGCAAACACTATTGCATTGCACATGCTTTCCATGTTTTGTTGGGTGTGTACACAAAGCGTAGCTGTGTGTGCAGGTTATGTTTTGTCCTTCACGTTCTGTTGGAAAGCATGCACACACTGTCACATCCTGCATAGGGATGTTACTAGTGTGGTTATAGCATGCCTGGGTGCTAATGATGGGGGCCACAGACAGCTTTCTTTGGCCCACATGATGTTTTTTGTGTGTGTGTTTTAATGGAATTGATTACTAATATTTAAAATATAAATGTTTCATACAAAATCAGACCACTACTACTTTTTTTTACAAATAAGAAGACCTGATAATATTAGCTCCGAATTCCCGTCCTCCACTGAGGAGGACTACCCCTCTAGGCATGGAGTTGTCACTGGTTCTGGGATCCTCCATTGTTTCCTCACCCAGACACCCAAGTTCTGAAGCTATTTTCACATCATTGCCCAGCCTGCTTCACTCATTCACCCTTCTTTTCTGGCTTCTATAGTCATCTGGATTTGTGAACCATGGTTATAAACGTCCAAGGTTCAGAACTCCTCCTGCAAGAAGTCAAGGCCCCCTGATTCCCTGGATGCCTAATGCTTCGCTGGACCTGCTACTGCAAAAGGAAATGGCCACCAGGGGTACTGACCCTGCTGATGGAGAAAAGCAGGCCTGGCCGGTCAGAGCAAATGCCCGTGAAACAGAAGCGCAGCTTCCAGTAGAAGAGATGCTCCCAGATGAAGGTGATGAGGCTGAGGGCCATGGCGGCCGCCAGCATGTAGAACACGCCTGCCATGTTGTCGATGTCCAGCTGACTGCTCATCACCTCATTCTTCTCGTGGTGGCAGATCCCTGTGAGCCACAGCGTCTCCAACTCCTCCATTTCACCTGCACAGAAGACACGACCCATAGGCAGTGAGAAGGGGGGCATGCACTCTGGGGCAAGCATCTTTGGGTTTGGGATCTACATGCATGACCTGTGGCTGTGTAACCTGGGGGCAAATTACTAAGCTTTCCTGGTTTGCATCACTCACTTGTTGAATGAAGGTAATGATAATAATACCTACGTACTGTCCATTGTAGGAAGATGAAATGAGATAATGTATAGTTTAGCAAAGTCCCTTTTTGCCTTTTTGTGTGCTCTGTCATTTGTTTATGTCATTATCATTATGTTCTGCCCATCCTATTTTTCTCTATCTCATCCCCAAACATACCCAATCCTGGAGCAGGACCTGGGCTAAACTGGCAGCCAGCTACAGTAAAAAGACCTGCAGCCCAGTTATGACTTCATCACTCACTAGCTGTGACTTTGGAGCTATAGTTATCCTGCCTGTGAAATGGGTATATTTCCCAGATTTGTGGTGAGGATCAAATGAACTCACATATGCAAAATTACAAAATGTAGTGCCTGAATCACAGGAACTCATAAATTGCAGCCTTCGTGGTACTGTTGTGAAGAAAATGCCCAGTGCAGTGCCTGGCATACCATAATCCTCAAATATATTAGTTTCTTCTTCCCTCTTCTTTTAAAAGAACATCCAGGATTATTCCAAAAGGTCACCCACAAACAATGCACTTAGGCCTCAAAGCATTGATTGAAAGAAAGCATCCCAACTGGCTCTGAATGGCCCCTTGCAAGTAAAACACTTCGCGCTCCAGTAAGCAATTAAAGAAGCAAGTGGGGTTTTCAAAGGAAATAAGGTAATAGGCGTGCTTAGCACTATTTTGTCTCTCTTCTTTGTGCATTTTATCCAGTTGCCACTTAGGAGGAAATTTTCTGATCTGAATGCCTAGCAATCATACTAACTAGCAATTCACTTAACTATGGCACTTAGACTAGGATACAGCCTTTAAACACTACCCTTCAAGGGCAGTGAAAATCAAGGAGGCTGCATATAATGCTAAGTGGGAGCTAGAAGTGTGTGCATGGATGTGTGTGTGTGTATTCTCTAAGATACAAGAGACACACAGAGCAAAACAAAGGAAATAGTCCACTTGATTATTGGAATCCTCTCAAAGAACTTAATAAAATTACTGTTTTCATACTGCTCTACTGCTTCCTTTTTATGTTTTGAGGAGTAAGTGTGTTTCACTGGTTGTTTGTTCTAGCTCTTGACTGATTCGATGGGACACAGAAAGCTAAGTAGGCAGTTGTTTCTTGACCTTTTGAAGATATTATGAGTTTTGTTCTGATCTAGACGGCAGCTGTTATTAGAAGTCGGTTCATTATTACTTGCTATGTAATTTCTATTTTCCCTCTACTTGTTTTTGAGAATTTTACTTTGTCTATGTTGTGGAATCTGGGTGTGGGTTTGTTTTATTTGCTCTGCTTTTCAACGTAGTGACTCATAACTTTAATTCTGGAAAAATCACACTCATTGCTGCTTTGCACATTAACTCTCACCATCCTATCTTTTTTAAAAAAAAATCAATGGACTTTCATTTTTAGAGTAGAAAGTAGTTTCCACATACACCTAGCCCCCATTTCTCTCACTTTCCCCTATTAACTTCTGACATTAGTAGTAGCAATTTTTTTTACAATTTATGAACCAATCTTGATACATTATTATTAACTAAAGTCCATAATTTACATTGCAGTTCACTCTTTGCTTTGTAGGTCTGTGGGTACTGCTAAGTACTTAATGCTAAGCATCCACCATTGCAGTATCATAGTGTATTTTCACTGCCCTAAAAATCCCCTGGGCTCCAACTATTCATCTCTCCCTCCCTCCATCCCAACCCCTGGCAATCTTTTAATGGTCTCTCTAGTTTTGCCTTTTCCAGAACATCATATGGTTGGAACCAGATAGTATGTAGCTTTTTTAGACAAGCTTCTTTCACTGAACAGTATGTACTTAGGTTCTTTTGTGTGTTTCAATAACTTGATAGCTTGCTTCTTTTTACTGCCGAATAATATTCCATAGCATAGGTGTATAGTCTATTCATTCACCTGCTGGTGGACATCTTGGCTGCTCCCTGGTTTAGCCAATTATGAATACAGCTGCTATAAACATGTGCAGGTTTTGTCTGTAGATGCAAGTTTTCAACGCATTTGGGTAAATACCTAGGAGCATATCACTAGATTGCACGGTGAGGCTACTAGTATGTTTAACTTTGTAGGAAACTGCCAAACTCTTCCAAAGGGGCTGTGGCATCATGCATTCCCACCAGCATAGAATGGGGGTTGCTCCACATCCTCACCCGCGTTGATTAATGTTCTCAACATTTTGGATTTTAGCCATTCTAATAAGGTGTGCAGTGAGTGGTAACGCAATTCTCTAATGACATGATAATCCTGTCTTTTTCTGTTTTTGACAATTTTGTTTAAACTATTCTGGACTTTCTCATCCTATCCTCTAGGTTATTAACTTTGTTTTAATATTTCCTATCCCTTTATCTCTCTGTCCTGATGTTAGATGATTCGCACATTTTCCAGTTCATTTATTCCTTCATTAGTAATATTTAACTTTATGTTTTAATTTTCATCTATTCTAATTGTGACATTCATCTGGCTTTTTTTTTAAGTTCTGCCAGTTCTTTTGATTGTAATGTCCTACTCCTCTGTTATTTTTAAAACTTTTATATTTAATAATTTCAACCATACAGTCTTTGGGTTATTCTCTTCCCTGCCTCTTCCCCGCTCCCTTGATTCTTGGGGTTCCCATCTTATTTGTTGTGTGTGCTGCATCTCAGGGTGGATTACTTCCCTGTGACATTAGTAACTTTTGATTATGAACAAATCTTCAGCAGACTTGTTCTCCCCCTACACCCAGAGGGCTCCCAAGCATACTGTGCTATAGAAATGCCCCCGCAGTTGGGTTCTGGGTTTGCTTCCATCACGGTCCCAGAGACTTTCAATGCACCAGCATTAGTATGATTTTTTTTACTGTAATTTCCACAGCATTTAAGTAGTATACATTTAGACCTCCTACTCATTTTTGTTTTAATTTCTCAGAGCTTCAAACAGATGGCAAGCCTTCTTGTACTTTCTTTGCTTTAATGGACAGTTTTTTCTAATCTCCTTTTCACTGGAGGTCTCAGACTTATGCAGTGTTATCATTTTCTATTCCCTTGCACATTCCAGGGCCCCAAGTGGCTGTTAAAGCCCTTCTCCCTTTAGCTGCTGCACTTCAGCTGAAAAGTGCCATCTGAGTCCCCTCTATTTCTGGTGCCTCACAATTCCCCTTTCTTTTTCACTTTGACTGTGCATTGTGTGAGTGTGTGAATGTGTGAATGTGCGTATGTGCAATTGCATGTAATCCTGAGTTCCGTGTTTGCAGTGTGAAAGGGCTCATGGGCTTTGGGTTTTCCATTGTACCACAACCATATACACATGTATAACCTTTATAATCAGGATTTAAACCACATAAGTATTTATGGAAGGAGAAAATAGGAAATTGCATCTTTATAAATTCTTCACAAGGAAGGGTACTTGTTACTCAGTGGTGCAGGCAAAATGATTGGAAGGGCTATCCTGATGTCAAGCCCTTTCCTCCCAGCAGCCCCCTGTGCTTCTACAGAATTGCAAATGTCATGGGAGACCCTGACATGTTATCTCATTGTCCACTCAATGCCACCACCATCTTGTTCAAGAGTTACAGTATGGCTTGCCTTCTCAAAAAATTCTGAGGCCATCCCTTCAAAAATACCATGTGCCACCGACTCCCCATGCTTTGGAGTCTGTGGGGACACAAAAATGGGTCTTTTCACCATGTTCTGTCACATTCACAGCACATTTTCCTTTTGGTGTTATCTCACAGATAGCTAGGTTTGTGCACCTGTAACAGGGTCAATCTGGGTATAAGACACATCGTCTTGATTCTTTTCATAATGTGAATATAAAGACTTCCCCTGCCCTCCGCCCAAACAGTGCCTCTCTCTTAGAGTAAGTCCACTGGGTAAATCAGACCCGCATCCAGAAAGGAGAACAAAATGCACTTCTTAATGCCAATTGCAGCCTGTTCCAATCACTTTCCAGTTATTCATTTCCTGCTTCATAGCCTTCTGCTACGTGTGTACTGAACTGCAGTTCAAATACTTTCTTATTTCATTTTTAATTTACTCAAGTATATTGTAATCTCCTTGAGGGAGACAAGGGACCATGTTTTATGATTGTGGTGTTTCTTATGGCCTGCAGCACATAGCAAGCGCTGAACCTGTATTTTCCCTTTGTTTCCTTGCATCCCAGGCTCAAATTGGGTAGCCCTGCAAAATGCACAGGTTTGTTGGGTAAGTGTTTCTGCCATATAAATAGAGGAAATGCAGAGCAAAAGGGAACTTGCAGTGGGGTCCCAGTGTAGGAGGCTGGATGCCTGCATGTGCCATTTCTCTGAGGAGCAGCACTGTGATGATCATTCAGCTGTCAGTTGCTCCATTACAAAGAGGCCATGATCCCTGTCGATGCAATCTTGTACATTGGAGCTGGTAAATGGGACAATTAAATGTCTTTTCTGCAGCGGATTCATTCTTGCTGCAAAGACAAAAGCTAAGAGCTCTGCGGGGAGGAGAGGGAGCCTGAGCAGCATGGAGTTTGCAGACAGGCCCCGTATTGTCTTGCTCTCTGCACCTGAGAGCCCAGAGCTCTCTCCCTCTCTATTTATACCTTTAAAGACAGATAGGAAGCTCCCGCGCACTTGAGGATGCCTTTGTATCCATGGAAGTTACACCTGTTCAGAGGATCTTCCTATAGCTATTTTCAGGGAAGAAGGCATTGCCAGCACGGGTCTCTCTGTGCCATCCCAGAAAGGCTGTATGTAAAACCAGGTGTCACAGACCTCTCTCTTCCCTAAAGCTGCCAGTTAAAAGACTGCGTGATGGGGCTTCCAGAAGCAGGAGCCAGAAAGATGTAAAATCTAGAAGAGAAGAGGTGAGGATATCGGAGACAGCACTGTGTACACGTATGGCTGAGACTTGCTGCCATTACAAGGCAGAAACCATGGCTTTCAGACTTGTAAAAAGTAATGAATGAAAATTCAAGTAGACACCATCCAGCACATCATCATCATCAGAAAGGTTTCGGGTAGAAAACACTGGAATGAAATATAAATGGTACTGTCCTTTCCCAAGGGTTTGGGGAGCATGTTGAATCATCCTGTAAAGGCTACATAATCACAGGGGGTAATACGAGAATCAGACTGCCTGTATTCAACTCTCACCTTCAACAGGTGCTGTCCACTTGATCTTGATCCAGATACTCCTCTTGTATATCCATCTCCATACCCATTCATTTTATCAACCAACTTTTCTATTCTTTTATTTAACAAAGTTACATAAATTCTCTTCTCTTTCAGGTACTCTACTAGAATTTTCAAAAATTCTAATCTAAATCATGAATCCTCATAACACCTTAATGTGGCTGGTGCCATTATCACACCTATTTTACAGATGGGGCCAGAGAGGCTAAGGAACCTGCTCAAATGTAGGACACCTATTAAATGTAGGACAACAGTATCTACTGCATGGGAGTTTAGTTGGAATTCAGTGAAGGTGCACACATGCAGTGCCTGGAACATGCTTGTTATGCAATCAGTATTGCTGGTGATCACATTATTTTCTGCCTGAAGCCAGGGAAACTGGGGCATTGGGTAGATCACATTCTCTTTTCCATGACCTCCCATGGTGCCTATGAGTCCAAGGATGCATGTCCAGAGAGAAGGTACATGGTAGGTCTCCATGAAGAATCTATGTTCAATATTAAGAGAAATCAGTCCCTTATTTAGCCATCAGACTCATTTCCCCCACCTCCCCAGGGACTGCAGTGCTTTTTAGATTAGATTTCAGCCTGTTCTGTAAGACTGTCTGAGCACTAAGGGCAGTGCTTCTGAAAAGGATTTATAGCATGCAATATGACTAGCCTTCAGACTTGCTGAGCATTTCTCCCCCAGGTCAGTGGTGAAAAGTCAGTTGTGAACCTATACCTTTTAGGCTTCACCTAGGGCCTGAGAATTTGCTGAAGTACATCTTCTAACATCAGCCCACACATGTACCTTTGCAGGCACACATCTACATATTTTCTTCCCCTGGTCTCTGGCCAAAGCACCTGACCCTAGGGAGTGATTGTATGGAAAGAAATAGTACATGGTTTTTAGAAGCTGGGTTTAATATTTTGTTTCATTTCTAGTCAAGGAAACTAATGCTTTTTCAGTATATAGGCCGACACTCCAACTGATTGGCATCATTTAGTTTTGACTTACTCCTCCCCACATTCATTCACTCACTCAATTTCATCCATCCATCCATCAATTCATCCATTCATTACATTTCTTAAGCACTTAGTATGGGGTCAGCATCTCTGTATTTTTATGAGAGAGATGGCTAACACAGTCTTTGGCCATATAATCTCAGAGTCTTGAGAGACAAACCTGTAGACCAGTGCTTATGGCAAGATGAGATGATTGAATTTGCATAGGGCCATCCACAGGAAAACAATGTGGAGTGTTGTGAGATCAGAAAAAAAAGGAGCCTGAAGGGCAGGAGCTCATTGCAAAGGTCTCAGCTTTCATACTAAGAAGTCCGGGGTATCCTGGGAACAGTGGGGCCACTGGATGAGACCCAAGACTCAACTGTTGTCCACAGAAGCCCAGTGTCTCCTCATATATAATAGAAGGCAGGCTGTTATAGGTAGGCGAGGGATGAAAAATTTGAACAATGGGCTCAGCGTGGACGCAGGTCACCAGAAAATCCTACCCCAGTAACACAAACACTAGTAGAGTCTGGTCATGGCCTCAGAGGCAGGCAGAATGTCCATATTAAACTCTCTTGCTTCCAAGATATGTAACAATTGTCATTAGTATCACCAGCACCATAACAATTTATTGTGGATATACCAGCTGTGTGGTATCATGCTGAAAACTTAGCAATGGCTATATTTGGAGTTCATAGCTCAGAGGTCTCCATCTTCAGGAAGTCTTCCCTGACTTCACCTAGGGCCTGAGAATTTGCCTCAAACCTGCAGATGTTGGTAAGAGATCACAGTTTCTCCTGTGACATGAGGATATCTTGTCAAAAGAAAATCTGTCACACTCAAGTATAATTATCAATTGCTTCTATGTCCTCCCCATTGGGAGGTGAATTTATTCAGGGTGAATAGCTTTCCTTGTTCTTCCTGAATCTCCAATCCCTGGAGCAGATCTTGGCACATAGTAGGTGGGTCCATAAAAGTGTGTTGAATGTAGCCTTGGCTGAAAGATGCAATCAGTCAGAGTGTCGTCCCATATACCAAAAGGCTATGGGTATATGGGTTTGATTCCTGGTCAAGTCACATACCTAGATTGCAGGCTTAATCCCTAATCTGGATCTGGTTTGGCTCAATGGATAGAGTGTCAGACTGTGGACTGAAGTGTCTTGGGTTTGATTCCCAGTCAGAACACATGCCCTGTTTCCCAGTTCAATCCCCAGTAGGGGGCATGCAGGAGGCAGCTGGTAATGATTTTCTCTATTCATTGATGTTTCTATCTCTCCCTCTCCCTTCCTTTCTGAAGTTAATTGAAAAAAGAAAAAGAATAAAAAGTATGTTGACGATAAATGACAAGGCTTTCCTTCTTGTTTAGCTAGTGATTCACTGATCTGAGAATCAGCAAGAGACCAAGAGAGGAAAGAATCTGTGAAGTCCAGGCAAAAAGTCAGGAATAGTCTTTGGAACCTGGAAATCAAAGCTGACCCTAAGTGCAAGCACGTTCTAAGCAAAGGCCCTAGCAACAGAGTCCCATGGTTCCCCACAGAGAACCAACTTCTATCCACAGCCAAAGACGTCAGAATGACGTTGCTGCTGATCCCATTAGGGTTTGCTGTGAACACAAAGAGAGGAACTGACCCCATTTAAATCCTGTTTCATATCTTGTCCAGGGATTGGGCACTTTGGGTTTCTCAGAAGCCCAAATGGAATTGGAAATGGCAAAGAAACAACTTTCTTTGTAGAAAATCTGGGGCACCATCATTGGCAGACTCTTGTTCTCCCGGACAACAAATTCAACCACTGTGAACTCTAAACTACAGTTGGGAGTGAGGACAGCTTAGGGTCTGCAGGTTTGAGGCCAACTCTTTTTTTTTTTTGCCTAGTTTCTCTGGAAGGAAGTCACTGGTCAGATCTTAGACTTAATATGTGGTCTTGAAAGAGTGTAAAGTCAGCCAGACCACCTTATCATTGCCCTTGGGACTTTAGTTTCGTTACTTCAAAACTCTTGAGTTTAAGTCAGATGACCTTGGATCTGGAAATAATAGCATTTGGAGCCTAGAATCTCTGCATCCATAATCTCCAGGGGTCACTGAAGAACTTGCTGAAGAGAAAAAAAATACCTTTGGTGTGGGCTGGGGAGCTGGAGAGAGGAAGAATACAAGATTCTGGACACAAATAGACTAAATTTGAAAGATAAATATCCCTTTTTTAAATGTCAGAATATTCCATTTCTGTATAATGCTGAGAAGTCACAAAACCAGAATAAAAATAGGCTTAAATATATCCAGTTATATTCAGAGACAGGCTGTCTTTGGCATAAATGTTCCACCTTCCAGTTGAGTTCTCTGCTCTGTGGATGGAGCTCGAGTACCATGGAATTCATTGCAGGTGTCGCCATCTGGCTGGGATTTCAGAAGGCCACATGATCAACTGTGCAAGCTGGAGTTGGGGAATTTTGTGCCTACAGGTCCCCAACCTGTGTCTCTTAGAGAAGAAAAAGGAAAAATTGGAGAGAGAATTGGGCAACTCTATCAGATGTCAAACAATGTATACAAGGTCACAATTTTCCATTCGAGGACAGAATTGCTGAGAAATAATTATCTGGAGTTAAGACTATAGAACATTTTCAAGAAGTCTAGGAGATTTTGTGTTTGACAAGCACTTCTGGAGTCTGCTTAACCAATTTGTCTCTTACTCATAAAGATGGCCAAGTTGGTATGACTTAAAAGGCATATGCATTTGTGAACACAAATAAATTCATAGTAACTTTTTGACATTGCACATTTTCTCGATCAATAGTCCTCAAATTCCTATGACTCATTGTGTAAGAGTATGAGGGCTTTTTAATATCACAAAGGGATCCTTGTGTTTTAAAAGGCTATAGATGTAAGAAGGAAAAAAAAAGGATAGCAAAAATTCCACATCCCATGCCAAAAATTACCTTTCTCTCAGCAAATAAAATGATGTCACTGCCTTTTAGCTCCCTTTTCATTGAAGTGCTCTGAATAAGCTTCCTGAGACTGTAAGGTCCTTAAGCAGAGGAGCTCATCCCCGTTTTATCTGCATTCCTCTTGTCTAAGACAGTGCAAGTTTAATGGGCACTCAAGACTTGGCTGTGGCATTAAGGAGAAAAAAGAGATTGCAGAAAGAAAATCAAAGGGAAGAGGAAGAAGATGGGAGAGAGAAAAGAAGAAGGGTGAAGAAAATAAAGGGGCAAAGGGAGTGGTTTTACTCTGGTTTCCTTCTCCCTTATCATAGGTCAGAAGTACCGGATGGCAGAGAGACCGGAACCAGGGATGAGTGGGAGAGCATATGGGGATAAGGGAGTAGTTACATGCAGATTCCAACTCAGGTAAGTATGTAGGGCAGACACTATTGACTTTTGCCCCATTCTACTAATGATGCAGCTGAGGTCAAGTTTGAGGAATCAAGGTCATGAATTAAGAAAGCTGGAGAAGAAATCTGCATCTCTAAACTATTGGCTATTTAGAGCCACTGTTCATTATGATTGTACAATGATATCCACCCACACAGCCACCAAGGAACACACCCAGAGTTCAGTTATGCAAGCCTGCTTTACCTATCTCCTAGAAGATAGAAACAGGGTGCATAGAAATTAGAGGAGCCACATGCATTACCATGGGAATGTAAATTTGTTGTACTTCTGAAAACTATTTGGGAGTATCTACTGAAGCAGATTATATGTGCACTTATGACCCAGCAATTTCATTTCTAAGTATATTCCCAAACAGCTAAGTGCCTACGTGCACAAAAATGTGCAAGGATTTTCAAAGCAGACAAAAATGAAGACTAACACAGTGTCCATCAAAGCAAATAGATAGCTAAATTGTAATAAGTTTGCACATCAGAATACTATGCAGTAATGAAAAATAATGAGCTGTAGTTAATTCATTAATATAGACTAATGCCACAAAAGATACAAATGAATATATGTTACATAATTCTACCATTTATTTGAAGTTCAAGAAGCAAAACCTGTCCATGATCATGGAGGACAGTGGTGTTGACCTTTTGTGGAAGATGTTGGCTAGCAGGGGCCACGAGAGAGCTTTCCGAGGCCAAGTTTCAGAACTTGATCTGGGTGATAACTACACAGTGGTATAAAAATGAATTGCACAATGAGCGTTGTGCTAGATAGTGAATGTACATTACAGTTTATAGAAGACAAAAACAGAATAAGAGTGGCATACTAGAAGTGAAGGTGTTCTTGTATTTTGAGAGTCAAGAGAAAGCAGAATAAGGAGAGTGGACAGAAGATTGTTTCTATCAAAAAAAAAAAAGAAACACTTTTCCTAGAAATATGAACTATTTACAAAGAAAAAAAATGAGTCTTAAAGGATAAAAAAGTATGTACTATATTAAATTCATCCAGATTGTTGGAATTATTTTAAAATAATTTTTAAAGAATACTTTTTTTTTACTTTTATAATTTAAACCAGAGGTCAGCCATCTTTTTTCTGTAATGGGCTAATTGGTAAACTTTTGCAGCTTTATGGAGCAGATGGTGTCTGTCACAACTGTTCACCTCTGCTCCTGCTACACATAGGAAGCCACAGGCATGCAGAGTGCACGAATGATGCATCTGTGTTCCAACAAAATATCATTCACAAAGCTGGCAGTGGGCCACAGTTAGTAGATCATTTTTTAAGCAATCAGTAAAGGAAACACGATTATTTTTAAGAAAAACATATATGTGAACAAGAATAAACCTCAATTTAAGATCTTCACCCTTGTTATCAACTATGATACATATTGGGTATTCTCATACCATTCAAGTCAGTGAGGCTGGTGCCATTAGAATCCCCAATTGAAAGAAGAGGAAACTGGCCATTAAAAGGGTAACTTTCCCAAGGTCATGGAACAAGTAAAAATCACTTTTTGTAACACAAAGCCTTTGTTCTTAGCAGCACCCCTGTGAATATGACTTTTTGTGTGTGAAATAATAAAAGTTTTAACAAATTACTAAGAAATATAAAATGTTCATGAAAATATATATTTGTAAAATAGTTAAATGATCAAAAACTAGATGAAAGGACAACTCAGATCTCGCCCCTCCTGACATTCCCTAGTATTCAAAGGAATTCAAATAAAGGCAACCCTGAGATAACACATCAGATCTTTCATAATAGCTAAAAGAACCACAATGCGCTGAGTTGCTACATTGTTCTGAATGTGGTACAGTGACTCACTATAAATAGTAAATTTATTTGTCAACAACCTTTAGGGGCATTAATATGACTATAAATCAAGATTCCTAGGGATAGTTATAGCCATTTACCTTTCAAACTCCACATTTCAGAATTTGTTACACAAAGAATTAAAAAAAAAGTATGAAGATGTTCTTTTCATCATCTATAATAATAAAAGTATAATATGCTAATCAGACAGATGTCCTTCTGGGATGAAGCAGAGGCTGCAGCTATGGGATTGAGGCAGCAGCCTCAGCTGCAAGGGAGGGATCCAGGCAGAACAAATTTCATGCATCAGGCCTCTAGTTATCTATATGAGCAAAAAATGTTTAACATTAAGAAAATAAAGTAATGAAATATTATTTAATAACTAGAGGCCCAGTGCACAAAATTCATGCATGGGGGGGTATCCTTCAGCTCAGCCTGCTCCCTCTCCAATCTGGGACCCCTTGAGAGATGTCTGACTGCCCATTTAGGCCTGATCCATGTAGGATCAGGCTTAAACAGGCAATGGGATATCCCTTTCACAATCTAGGATTGCTGGCTCCCAACCTCTTCACTGCCTGCCAGCCTGATCACCCTCTAACTACTCCCCTGTCAGCCTGATTGATGCCTAACTTCTCCCCTGCCAGTCTGTTTGTCCCTATTTGCCCTCCCCTGTGGGCCTGGTCACCCCTAACTACCCTCCCCTGCAAGCCTGGGTCCCCCACAACTGCCCTTCCCTATAGGCCCAGTCACCCCCAACTTCCCTCCTCTGCAGGCCTGGTCACTACTAATGCCCTCCCTTGCAGGCCTGGTCCCTGCCAACTACCCTACTCTGCTGGCCATCTTGTGGTGGCTATCTTGTGTCCACAAGGAGCAGGATCTTTTAACCACATGGGGGCAGTCATCTTGTGTGTGGGAGTGATGGTCAATCTGCATATTACTCTTTTATTAGATAGGATAGAATAACAAAAGATGCTACACGGGTGGGGGCCACCTGGTTTGCACTGAAGGGTATCCTGGATCAGAATGGGCATTCCCTTGGGGCATGGGGTGGCCTGAGTGAGGGGCCTGTGGTGGTTTGCAGGCTGGCCATACACCCTGGTGACCCAAGTGGAGACCCTGGTATCTGGAATTTATTTATTTTCTACAATTGAAACTGAGCCTGGAGCAGAGCCAAGCCTTCTGCTCTCTCAGCCATTAAAACTTTGTTGCCTTAAGTAGAGGCCTGGCCAGCCAGGTGGGCAGAAAGCTTGGCTTCCTCCATCGTCAAGGTCAACCCAAGCCTTTCTCCTGCTCTCTCTGTGGCCGTAGCCATCTTGGTTGGGTTAATTTGCATACTTACTCTGATTGGCTGGTAAGTGTGACTGAGGCGTGGCTTCTTGGTATAGCAGATGTACGGCCAATTTGCATATCTCTTTTATTAGATAGGATGAATATGATATTTTATGCAAAAATTAAAGTAATTATGAGAACCAGGTTATGTAACATGAAAAATGTTTAAAATATACTTGCAAGTGGAATAGTGGAATATAAAAGTGTACATAACCAATAATTATTTAAAGAAATGTGTCTGTAAGTAGCAAGGATCAGAAGGTAATTGTATATTGAAAACAATTATGTTGAGGTAGTGGATTGGAATGCTTTTCTATGTATATTACATTGCTTTGCCAAATCAAAGTGTTTTTAAAAATGTAGACTGAAAGGAAGTCAGGGCCACTGTTTATTCATCCTGTCACTCCTATGTAAGGTTCTATAACATCAATGTTTGACTTACCAACAAGTCCTTCATTATGCTGTATTTCAACTTTAATGGTTCTCTTGACATTTGGTGTTCTTGGTTTGAGTCATTCATTGATTGTGAGGCATAAGTGTGGCACTGTAGCCTTGTTCCAATCCTGGTGTCAGATTGATAGTAAACACTGCAATTGCAGATCTCAAGGGACCTATTGGAAAATTCCCTTAGAACTTACACAGATAAATACCCTTGGCACTTCAACTCAGAGGAGCAGTCAACGACTCCCTGGAATATTTATAGATTTTATCTGTTTCTTAAGTAAGTACTGTTTCATTGTTTTTCTAAATATATCTCTAGTTAAAATTAAGAGGGAGGTAAAGAAGTCTAATTTTTATGGTGCCATCTAGTCACAGCCTAATGGCGAAGCAGGTAGGCCCTTTACTTCTACTCTCTGCTTAAGATGGATACTTTATCTGTTGAAAAACTTCATTTCCAAATATGTAGTTTGTTCTTCACTAGTTTCTAGGTCATAGGAGGCGTCCATTGCAGGGGCATCAAAAGTGTCATTAATCACCCACTTTGGATTTAGATCATCAAAGATGCTATTTTGGGGTGAGGTTAGGGTGCATGGAAAAAAAATTAGACTTAGTCAACCCATCACCCAGAATGATCTCAAGCCACACCTCCCAATGATTTCAAATGGGTCCACATTCACATGTATACGGGATCAGGAGAGTCAATGGGTCCAAATTTGGTTTCATATAGAATTTAATCAATGAAAGTAGTGGCTCATTGTCTGCCCAAATGTGGGTCTTTCCATCTTGCCTGCTTTATTTTAAATGGAAACTTTGGAAGCAACAAAGACTTTCATGTCTATTTTGTTTCTTTCTGAATGAGGAAGCTTGACATTCAAGCCTATTTGATAACTTCCGCCATTCACACCCACCCTGTATCTCCTATGCTCCTATTGTGGTCACCGTGCACACAGACACCTCTAAGTTCCACACCATTTGGTCTTAGGTTTTCACAATTACCAAGGGCTCTGGATATGAAAACCCAGTTAGGAGCCTTGAGAGAAGGATGGTGAATGAAACACAGGGCCAACATCTAATTTCATGGACTTCAAATGGGTGAACTGTAGGCAGGGGCATATGTATGTCAATCAGAGAATAAATGCTTCTAAATGCTAAACATTGTTATTCTAAAGAGTGGTTCTTAAATATTTTTTAAGTATATATTTTATTGATTTCAGAGAGGAAGAGAGAGGGAGAGAGTGATAGAAACATCAATGATGAGAGAGAATCATTGATTGGCTGTCTCCTGCACACACCCTACTGGGGATCTGAGCCAAAACCTGGGCATGTTTGACCTTTTGTGGGTCAAACCTGGCACCTTTCAGTCCACAGGCTGAAATGGTCTATTCACTGAGCCAAAATGGTCAGAGCCTTAAATCTTATTGTGTATTAAAATATCCCCGAGTGGATGTAAAAATGCCCCAGGGGGGTAAAATGTCAGTATCTGCATATACCACAGACTCCCCACCTGAGTCTGATGGACACAGAAGTGACATAAGCATCTTTTTAGGTAAGGTTACTGTTAAGGGCAACAGAACAGAAGTCTTTAGTTATTTTTATATCCTGCCACTTTGAGTTTGAAGCTGCTCAGTTATTCTCTGTTGAATGCAAGTCTACAGGGAGAAGGAATGAAGGAACAAATGGCTTTGTAAATGGCATCTGGTCTTTGCTAACTTCATTAGACGTGATTTACAGATTAGCCTAGCTCAGCCCAAAATTTGATTTCTGCCTTTGAAGTCTCAATTTGATTAAAACATGTTTAGCAAGAAACAATAACTTTCTGAAATGCCAGGGATTATGCAGCTCCGAGGAACACTGTGGGAAGCAAGCAATTTGGGTGACCAAGTTGGGTCTTTGTGAACGTGGAGAGGCTGCCTGTGCTGGAGCCGAACATCTGACTCCTCTTAATTACATTCTGTCCTTGTTTCATTTCTTCTCATCTCTTGCTTCTGGGCCCTGAGTTTTCCCCTAACTGCCAGGGTTGAATGACTTCAAAAATTAGGTTGAGCCTGTTCCCACGGTGCCAGAGCCCGGGGCATGGACAAGTCTCCTTCTCCATGGAAAAATGGAACGAAGTGTAGGTCACTCTCTCTCCTACCCTCAACCTTTGTCACTAAGTCATTTTTCCCAGCATTCTCTGCAAGGACAGATGCTGTTCCTTCAGGGAAGGGGAAGGACACTGAATCTGGATTCTGACTGGTGTGTGTTTCAATCACAGCTTTGGCCCTTTTCAGATGAGAAAACATGCTTTAGGGATGTCAATGAGGGTGACAACAGATAATGATTAAGGCAAGGCTCTGGAGCCTTCTTTGCCTAGGTTCAATATCAGAGCTGCCACATACTACTAGCTCAACACTTTACTTAACCTACCCGTGACTCAGTTTCCTCACCTTTACACAGGGACTAATAATCATAACTAATGTCATTTAGTCATTTGAAGACTGAATGAAAATTAATATATATAAGGATGGAGACTATTTTGTGACTCTAGTTATCCCTCTGTAAGTATACCTATTATTATAAATGTCAGTAAGGATAATAATGATAATGGTAGCTGTTGAAAGATTGCCCATTTAGAGAATGGGAAATGGTTTCTTCCCCTCAAAGGGAGTTCACAGATTCTCAGAATTGCCTTCTCCCAATCCCCCATTCTTATTTTGGCATTTATCTCTTTAAATGGTTGCAGTAGGGTGTTGCTGAGTCATCTGAGGACACAACGACCTATGTCATAAAAAACTGCTAGCCGGGACACCAGAGGGAGATCAATTACACATCTCCGAGTCAGGAGTGAGGCAGCCAGTGGTCTGAGCCTTGCTGCATCTTGGAGGCGAGATGGGCTAGTAGACACTCTCAGATGTCTTCAGTTTCATCTGCAACATGGCTAAGTGCTCAGCTGAACAAATCCAGCATGCCCTGCCTATGCTCAGGCAGAACACTGCCTGACTGGCTACCTACCGCACATCTCTCTCTGCTTTCCCTTCCCCATCCCTTCCTTTCTTCGTGTCATCTTCTCTCCTCTTCTTCTTTTTCCCATATTACTCTCCCGTTCCCTCTTTATTTGCTTTATACTGTTTTTTTCCTCTTCATCATTTCCCCCTCCTCTCATTTCCTTTCTACCCTTTCATTTCTTCCCCTCATATATCTGTGTCGCTCTTGCCCTCCCCACCCTCCTTGCCCTCCATTCTTCCATTTTGCACCTTAATCTTTTCCCTCCCCTTAGGAGAACTGGACAACCAACCATTTTAAGTCTTTTCTTCCCTTCTTGTCTTTCTCCAGACAGTCTAAGACCAGGAGTTATCACACTTTTTTTTTTTTTTTTAGCAAGGAACAGATAGTAAATATTTCAGGCTTTGCAGGTCATAGAGTTTTTGTTGCAACAACTCAACTCTGTCATTGAAAGTAACCACAAACAACACCTGAATAAATAAATATGGCTGTATTTCAATAAAACATTATTTTCAAGAAAAGGCAGTGGCTGGATTTGGGCCGTGGCCATAGTTTGGGCCATAGTATACCACTCCCTATGGAGAATACTCTTTCTATTGTCTACCAACTTAATCTCAAACCACAAACTCAGTAATAATTTATGATCCACTCTAGTGCTAAAAACCAGGAAATATGTCATCTTCCTGGTTATAGCCATCCCAGAGGATTTGTATTAAAAGTATAAGTAAAAGAGGAATATTTAACTAATACTGCACACAAATCAGACAGAGGAATCTGCCTCTGTCTTACAATGAATACAGGCTCAGAGGATTGGGAAGACTGTCTGATTGGACAGTGACTACCTCGTGTCTCTATCCCTAGAAATAGATATCTAATATCCTTCCTAAAGAAAACAGCATCCTCTTCATCATAAAAGATATTTAATTAAAGAAATAAGTCCTGCAAAAGCATATTTGTAATGTCATCAAATCTATTCATTTGATCATTCAACAAATTTTATTTGAGCACCTACTGTGTGTCAGGCCCAGTAGTGAGCCCTGAGAGGAGAAAGAGGCAACAAAAATAATATAAGGTGTGCTCTTGAGGACTTACAATGCAGTGTACTGTAGCCAGCCAGGGTTGTGGGCAGATCAACAATGAGTAGGCACCTAATGTGTGTCAAGCACTGGGTTAGTTTCTTTATGTTTGTTCACACTCTTAATCCTTAAATGATTCTCATTTAAAGATGAGAAAACAGGAACTCAGAAATTAATGTGCCCAAAGTCATACAGCTAGGAATGTATAGAACCTTCTAGCTTACCACTTCGCTTGCTTTGCTAAATGCCACAAGAATGTTAAAAGTATGGAGCAAAAGCTGTGGGCTCTAAGGAAATCTTTCTGGAGGCTCTGAAAAATGGGCCAAATGTCAAATCAAGAGACACAGTAAGGAGAAGAGGGAAGAAGGAATTCCACTGCTAAAGGAATTCCATTTCTTAAAGTTGACAGAATTTCAGACACAGTAGAGAATTGAATGGGAAAATATTTAGGAGTGAGTGGGCTTTTGGCAATTTCCGTACCCACACCACCAGGCCATTTCTAAGCCAGCCCTAAGAAGATGGGTCTTAGAAGCTGCTCACAAATGTGTCCATTGAAGAGCAGAGGGACTGGTGCTCATCACCATCCCTGCTGCGGGGCATCCAGCTCTCCCAAGCTCAGACAGCAGCCCAAAGATATTAAGCTGGAAAGTTGGACAACGGCAGTGCTGAGGCTATTAGTGATCCATCCAGTGGCTCAGAGCAATTTATGAGAATGCTAATTAGATACACAAAGAGCTCCTGTAATCACACAAATGCTCTGTACTCTGGCTGGCAGCATGGGTTCCAGCCATCAAAAGCCAATCCTTCCTGCTTCATTGGAAAAGCAGCTGACAAAGACAGGAACTAGGCATGTTGAGTGACTTTGACTCGCAGGGAAGAAGGAAGTGGCTTCTCCTTGGGCTCTGCTCCACCACTCCCAACCCCCAGATCTGAGCATCTCTATCCTGGAGGGTGCTTCCTAAAGCTCTGGAGGTGTGTGCAGCCTGCCTCCTTACTAATAATACAAGAACAGAGTGTGTGGTCCCTTCGAATTTGTTATCAATCTGAATGAGTCTTTAAATTGATTGTTTATATACTTATAATACAAACGGAATAAGGGGAATGGATAGGTACCCAATGTACCTATCCAAATGAAATCATAGATGTAACTATCCAAATGAAATCATAGATGTGGTGTATTTCAACTATTTCATATAGATCTTATGTGTCCCAATAAACTATAGCTGGGGTCACTAGCTAGTTTTAAAACTGGGAGAGTCCCCACAAAATGGATTGTTGGTAACCTATTGAACACAATATTAATACAAGAGATGCATGTCATATATTTTACATGTTTCATATTTGATATCAATCACATATACTTAGATATGATATAAGTATAATGGTATGTACCACATAAATAATTTATACAAATATATGGTGATCACTGGCAATTAGGAAAATGCAAATCAAAACTACAATGAGCTATCACCTCATACCTATGAGTGTGGCCATTATCAACAATATAAGCAATAACAAGTGATGGAGAGGTTGTGGGAGAAAGGGAATCCTCATCCACTGCTGGTGGGAATGTAGACTGGTATAACCACTATGGAGGGTAGTCTGGCATTTCCTCCAAAAATTGATAATAGAGCTACCATATGACCCAGCAATTCCTCCCCTGGGTATATACCCAAAAACCTCAAAATCATGTATTCACAAGTTATATGCACCCCTATGTCTGCTGCAGCATTATTCAAGGTGGACAAGACATGGAAACAACCATAGTGTCCTGCAATAGTGGACTGGGTAAATATGTGGTACATATACACAATGGAATACTACTCAGCCATAAGAAAGGATAAAATAGTACCATTTATAACAACATGGATGGAATATGTCAGTCAGAAAAAGCTAAGAACCATATGATTTTACTCATATGTGAGATATTAAACTGAAACTTGTGAACACAAACAGCAGTGTGGTGATTGCCAGAGGAAAGGGGGTGGGGGAGAAAGGAGTCCTAATATATGATGACAGGAGAAGATTTGACTTCAGGTGGTGGGCACACGGTGCAATATACAGATTTTGTAACATAGAAACCCACACCTGAAACCCATATGGTCATGTTGATCAATGTCACCCTAATCAATTTAATTAAAAAATATTTAAAAATATAGGGTGAATACAAATATTTAATTTTATTTGTTCAATAAATTCAGACTAGTAATGTCTCAGACACAGACTAGTCATGCATTTTTGAGTTTAAAAAGAAACCAATGCCATGAAAATGGAGCAAAGTAAAAAATGGAAGATTAAGTGTTTGTCAGTGCTAACGCACATTCTTAAAACTAAGGCGATCTGGCTGCTCATGACCAAGATTTCTCCCAGCTGCATGGTTTAATGAAAAAATGATCAGAACTGGAGTCACATGAACTTGGTGCAATTTTTAACTAACAATCTTGAGAAAGCATTGTCTTTAGACCAGCAGCATCAGCACCACCTGGGAGCTTGTTAAAAATGCAGAATCCCAAGGTCCCCCTCCCCAGACCCACTGAAATAATAATTCCCAGGTGGTTTCCATTCACGCTCGAGTTTGAGAAGCTCTGCTGTAGCTCACTTAACCTAACTGAGCCTCATTTTCCTGGTCTGTAAAACAGAGATACTAAGATCAACTCTAAAATGTTGTATGAAGAGCTACTAAAACCATTTCTGATGTACTTAGCACAGAGCTAGACCATTGAATGCAAGCTTAAAAACAATCATTTTCTTCCTTTTTCTCAGTATTACTTGCTTCTGAACAGTATTATTATACAGTATGTTCTCCTTAATATCTTTTTGCTGGCTCTATACATCAATAGGGTTTTAACCCCTCTTATCATCCTTCTTTCTGTCTCTTCAAATCCCAGAACCACATAAAAATTTACAAAAATCCATGAGATTGGTGGAACCTATGAGATCATCTGTTTAACACCCTCCCCTCCCCACAAAGCAGAAATGCTATTTTTAGGTTCCAGATTTGCTCAGTATTTATGTTCTCACTCAAGTGTTACCTTTTAGGTGCCAGAGAGATACCATGTATTCAACAGATAATTGCTCAATGCTGAATGAATTAATGAATGAGGTTCTATGAGCTTTGGCCAATTCTATTCTTTATCTAAATCTCACTACACTTATTTTTTGTGTGTGACCTTTTTAGTCCTTTCATTCTTCCACTTAAAAAAAACAACACAAAACTAGTTTATCTCATATCTCACTTTTTTTTAAATACACTTTTAAAAAATATATATTTTATTGATTTCTTACAGAGAGGAAGAGAGGGATAGAGAGTTGGAAACATCGATGAGAGAGAGACATCGATCAGCTGCCTCCTGCACGCCCCCTACTGGGGATGTGCCTGCAACCAGGATACATGCCCTTGACCAGAATCGAACCTGGGACCTTCCAGTCCACAGGCCAACGCTCTATCCACTGAGCCAAACCGGTTTTGGCTCATATCTCACTTTGACTACCTTCAAACCTACTCAAGACATATATATATACATGAATTATTATAAACATGTTCATATTTTGAGATGAGATATTTTAAATATATATATTACCCACCAACTGGACTATAAGTTCATGGGAGGAAAGAAAAAAAGACTGTGATATTACCTTCTTGAAACATTTGTGCCTAGAAAGGTATATATTTTCCTTTGTTTTTAGATCCTCATTCACTCTAGGATATGTCCATTAATTTTAAAAAGCAGAAGGGAAAGAGAGAGAAATACCAGTGTGAGAAAAATATTAATTATGCTGATGTTTCTCTAATACATGTCCCAAAGGGGGTCTGAACCCAAAACCTAGGTATGTGCCCTGACCAGGAATTGAACCCATGACTCTTCAGTGCACAGAACAATATTCCAAACAACTAAGCCAAGTGGGAGGTATATTTCTCAGTAAATGACAGATAGTCATGATCAAAGCTGAAAAGAACTTATTAGTGTTATTACTAAACTACTGAGAGCAAAGATCCTCATAGTACATTCCACTATTTCAGGAAGGACACAATGATCATACAAGAAAACAGAAGGAGAGATCTTGTTGGGATCCTGTTTATCTCTTACAGCAGGCCTTTTTCCTAGGGAAATGTTTGGAGGGCTTCATGTAAGAAATTCCCCCGATAACCTAACACTCCTTCAAAGGTTATATTTATACAACTAATTAAGGAAAATTTTAAAATATATATTTATTTATTTATTTACAGAGAGGAAGGGAGAGGGAGAGAGAAACATCAATTAGCTACCTCCTACTGGGGATGTGCCTGCAACCAAGGTACATGCCCTTGACCAGAATCTAACCTGGGACCTTTGAGTCCGCAGGCTGACCCTCTATCCACTGAGCCAAACCGGTTAGGGCAAGAACATTTTTAAAAATGCTTTTAAAATTCATTACATTTGTAATTGTCCGCCAGAGTTACTCTACAACAAGAGATAAACACTCCATTCTAGAGGATGAATAATAATTAGGTACTGTTCAGCACTGCTCTTTACAGGTCTAACTTTAGAGAATAATTAATCCTGTTGAAGCTGCATAAGATAAGTGAAATATTTATGCAGCTGTGTTAATTTATGTATTTACTCCTAGAGAGACATTCAGAATTGCACACGGCTTTCTGGGAAGATTATGTTAAGACGTCCCTTGAAGCAACGTCATTTCTCTTCAATGTCTTTGCCTCCAGATGGTCTCTGAAGATGAAGCTGAGAAGACACGTTCCCCAACCCTGACAGTATGACCAGCAAAGCAATGAGCCAGAACATATTTATAAGAATCTAGATAGTGCTCGTACAAAGAACATGCCTCTGGCCTATCTGAATGCCTTTACTTTTTATTTTCCAAAAAGAGGACATTTTCTGTTGTTTTCATGATACCAGCTGGACTATATTCTCACCAATACAAGACTAAATAAGGTGTGTTGAATATTGGAATTGTGAATGGAAAGTGATGATGAGAAGGAGGAAGTAGAGAAGGAGGATGGTGATGATGACAATGATGGTGTTAATGGTGATAATGATGATGGTGATGATAATGGTGTTGGGGATGCTGATTATGGTGATGATGTTAATGATGATGGTCATGATGGTGTTGGTGATGCTGATTATGGTGGTGATGGTGATGGTGATATTGATGGTGACAATGATGCCAGTAGTGGTGTTGGTGATGATGATGGTGATAGTGATAATAATAGTGTTGGTGATGATGATGGTAACAGTTACCATTTATTGAACCATTTCTATATTAAGGTGCTGTGCTAGCTAAACTCTTTACATGCATTGTCTCATTTCATCCTTATACCAACCTTATCAAGTAAATACTTCTACATTCATTCACAGATAAGGCTAAGAAAATCACCTCTTTCGCAGAAGTATTTACTAGTATAAATGGGATGGAAGATTTAGTTCAGATATGCACCAAATAACTCCTTCTTAAAGGGATCTATAAATCTTCCGTGTCTAATTAGCCAATTTTGAAAGACATCTTTGAGAATTAAAAGTATCAGGAGTCTTACATAATTGACTCCCTTCTGCATTAAGGCCCCTTGAGTAGAAGTTTTTTCCCCTTACTAAGAAGGGGGCTCAGAAGTCCTCTGAGCTTTAGTTTTTCCTCTGTGAAATGGGTATAAGCAATATTTTACTTCATAAGGTTGTTACAAATATTAAATTAAGAACACATGTAATGTATCCAGTATAATAATTGACATATCTCATTCCCTAAATATGTTGCTGTTTCATAGCAGATTCTGCATGAGTGACAGCAATGGTGGGTAGAAGCAAAGTTAGAACTCATTTGACAGATACCTTCCATATTTAAAAATTTCCTGTCAAATGAAATACATCCCAACACTAATCATTCATCCATGTGCGTATTTATTCATAAAATCCTTCATTGGCTAGTTATCTGTCATGTTCAGAATTTTGTGGTGCTTACTGTTATAAATAATACTCTTGTTTGCTGAGTAGTTCACTCCATGTAGGGTTGCTTAGGCAACCACAGTGGTAGAAGGAACTTCAGTCCTAGTCTTTCATCTCTGTTTGTGTCTATATACCTTGTCATATAACATCAGACTCCTCTCAGAAAAGGTAGAGCATACCTCCAATCCTTTGACCTTAGGCTTAGCCACCTGTCTAGACAGAAATTTGTTAATAGAATGTAACAAAGCAGCCAGTTGAAATATGCATGTGCAGTTTAGGTGTTTCTTTTTGTGCCTCTGACACAGCCAATACAAAAGCTTCTCCTAGGTGGCTGCTGACCTTTCAGCCTGACACACAGAATAGACACACAGGAAACACAGATCACACAGTTGACCATGCACTTGTAGAAGCAGTAGAGTCACCAGAGTCATCATAGCCTGAGGTGAGGCTCCTCCACTCCACCTGCACTCCCATGAGCAAAATGAATGTGTGTGCCTCTAAGATTTCACAGCCATAGCTGGCCACACAGCCACAAAGCACTATAATACAGCAGAGAACATGGCTCACGATCTGAGGAAGGTACAAATGCTCTATAGGGAATTAAGGAAATCAGATGTCTATTTAGCAGTTAAATATAAAACACATTTAGTTTTCTTGATGGCACTATGAGAATCAGGGTTCAATTCTGAAAGAAGAAAGAAGCTACAAGGGTATTGTAATTGGTTCAAATTCACAACAACCCTCTCACTAACCTCTGCCCTTTTCAATGTATTGGCCACAGGAGCTGCCAGATTTTCCTCTCCCAGCTCTAGGCAGGCATAGCATATTCCATAACCACTCTAACTGTAGCCTCCCCTTGTTCATGAATACAGCTTCTGCCCTGTGTCCTGTGTGTTTGTACCCTACTCACGCTCACTGATGTTTTCACTGTTAACCTGCCATTTCTGCAGGCTGTCTTTCCTATCTCAGTGCTGGCAGTTCAAAGAGGAACCAGCCTACCATTTGAGCCATGGCAAAATTGTAAAAACGATGTCATGGCAAATACTATGGTGAGATCATCAACTAGGAAGCAGAGGACAGACAGAAGGAAATGCTGCTAGAAAGAGTTGATCCAATTAGCTTCGATGAATGCCATAATCTCCATAAGGGTGGAAACTTTTTTTTTTTTGCATGATAGAAAGTCAATAAGTGAACTGCAATAAAAGCCCATAAGATTTCTGCTCATGATTCCTTTTTCCAGAAATTGTTTTTCTTTCATTCCTTCCTCAAATAATAGCAGGAGCTGTTGTGTTGGTACAACTTAACCCTACCCTTTTTTCAGTCTTGTTGGGCCCTTGACCCCGAATGCTCCAGGAATCCTTCCTCTGGAATTTGGAATTTAGAATTGAGAGACTAGAGATTGGGACGTGTTGTGAGCTGGTTATGTCACTGCTCCAGGGCAGAGTTTCTCAGCTCCAGTCCTACTAGCATCTGGGCTCAGATAATTCTGTGTTTTGAGATACGGGGGTGGAGATGTCTTGAGCATGGTAAGATGTTTGCCAGCATCCCTGACCTCTACCCTCTAAGTGCCAGTAGCAAAGAGACTTCAGAATCATGACAATAAAAAAAGTCTCCAGTCATAGCCAAGTGCTCCCTGGGGTCAGAGTCATGCCCCCTCCTGAAAACTACTGAGAGAGAGAGAAAGAGAGAGAGAGAGAAAGAGAGAAAGAAAGAGAGAGAACCTGCAACTGTGAATTCGTGCTGCCTCAGTTGCTGTTCTTCCTCTAAATCTATTTGCTCAACTCTTTTCTAAATTCACTGAGATGAATACTTCTGTATCCCCAAAATAAATTCCTTTAAAAAACATGGCTATCTATAATTTGGTTTCCATTATAAGTAACCCAAAGAATGGTGGTATCATGTGATAAGCATTCAATAAATACTTTTAGTGTGCAAGTTCATCACAAAAAAATCCATTGAAAAACCAATGGGGGAGGGGGAAACCAACGTGCAAGGGTCTCAAGTCCCCCAAAGTAGGGGGTCACCCAAGATCTTACCATCACCCACAAACTGGAGCAGGGCCAGGTCTATCTGCCTCTTCCAAGGTGAGCCCTTCTGGAGGGCAATTCCATAACCAGTGGTAGCAAAGATGTACCCACTCCCGATGGTCACCAGCTTGCAGCCTTCGTCCCGCCCAGCCTTGTAATTTAAGACTGCCGCATCGTAGATGAAAGCGTCCAGTTTCCTGCAAGGACAAGAAACCAGGGAGTCATGGGAATGGCAGGGTACCATCTCAGGGCCCAGCTCCTGGCCATCAAGCATCACACACTTTCTTTCACATGGGAGATGATGGCTCAGGGCCACTCCGTCCCCTCATCATAAATAGATCTATTTTTAATGAAGAGCCAGAACTTTTTTCTCCAAGTTACAAGAGGCAGCTAAATAAAGGCATGAAAAATCCTTATGCCTAAGTGAGTAAACATTTGAGTTTTCTGGTTTAAGTGTTGCCCTTAGTACTCCCAACAGTGGAGGACAGCGGCCTGTTTAGAAAGGCGGCAGCAGAACAAAGTAAACTATTAAGGGGCAGGATGATTCAGGGGTAGCAGGCAGGCAGGCAAGGGACTCAATAAGAATAAGGTCTCTTCCTTGCAAAAGAAGCGTACTTCCTGTGTATTTATATTACAAAAATATGATGTAATAATTTTTAGAAATGCAAATAATGTAGAAAATACTAAGAATATAAATTGCCCATAATTCCATAACTCAGAGGCAATCGTATTGGTGAACAACCTTCCAAATTAAAAAAAAAAAAATTATTTGAAAGACAAAAAAAGAGAGAGAGGAGAATAGAAGCACTGACTTGTGTTCCATTTATTTATGCATTTATTGGTAGATTCTTGTATGTGCCCTGAATGGGGATTGAACGCACAACCTTGGTGTATTGGGACAATGCTCTAACCAACTGAGCTACCTGGCACAGGCCCAATCTTCCAAACTTTTTGTGCATGTGCACATGCACACACAGAGTCACACACATACACACCTCTTTTAAAACAGGGCTGGTAACTTTTCTGAAAAGATAAAAATAATAGCTAGCTTAGGCTTTGTGTGTAGTTGTCTGTTGCAACTATTCAACTCTGCTGTTGTAACATGTGATGGGCCAAACTGTGTCCCCCTCCCTCCAAGTTCATATGTTGAAGTCCTAACCCTCAGCACCTCACAATATGATCTTATTTGGAGGTGGGGTCATTGCAGATGTTATTGCTAAGATGAGGTCATCCTGGAGTAGGGCAGGCTTTCCTTTATTATGACTGGTGTCCTTATAGAATGGGAGGTGTGGGCACAGACACTAGGGAGGCGCCATGGGAAGGGGGAAGTGATGCTGCCACAGGTCTAGGAACCACCAGAGGTTGGGGGAGAGGTGGAGCAACTCCTTCCCTGATGCCCTCGGAGAAAGCACGGCCCTGTCAGCACTTTGACCTGGACTTTCAGGTCCAGGACTAGGAGACAAATAACCTTGTTGTTTAACCATCACAGTTTTTGGTACATGTTAATGGCAGCACTAGGAACTAATGCAGAGCACAAAAGAAAGCAGCCATAGATAATATATAAACGAATGGACTCAGCTCTGTTCTAGTAAAAGGCTACTTTCAACAAGAGATTGGCCCATGGGCTGCTGTTTGCCAATCCTGTTTTAACCCCTTCAAATGGAATTTTACCAGGCAAACTCTTTCCCAAATTATGTTCTCTTCTTATTTCACACAACACACAGTGAACATGTTTCATGTCAACAAACATAGCACTTTTCTGGGATACATTTATTTTTATTGAGGTATAATGTATATAAAATAAAGTGCTACATAAAAATTGACATATGTATACATACTTGAAATCATCATGCAGATCAAGGTATAGGACATTATCATCATCTCAGCAGTCCTCTATACCCCCACCAGTCACATCCCCTCCAAAAGGCTAGTGCCATATAATCCCCTTCATGGCATGGCTGCGCCTCATTCAGTCCCTAGATCTCTATTAGCTGGTGTGCATACTGTTTCCAATTTTTTAAGTTATTTAACGAGGCAGGAATGATCACCATTGAACATGGGGTTGGATACGAAACTCTAAAGTAGGTAGGAAAATGAAATTGGAGATAACTCCACTTCTTTGGCAACTTCTCAACATTACTACCTTTCTTTCTTTAACAAAAAACATAAAACAGTGAAGCAAAGAAAAATAAAAGTAGCAGGGAGAGGATGTAAAATGTTGCCTCCTTTCAGGGACAGCTGCTGAAGGATGCCCTATGGGAATAAAAGTATTTGTAAGGTTTACAGCTTCATTCTTCATTTTAATTTTTTGTTTCTGTAATGGTTAGAGTTGGAGTGGGCCTACAAGGCTTGTCTCACCAATAGAAAGACCCCGAACTTATTTCCTGCAGGATTAGAGATGTGGTTTTATACTCTGAGAGCATTAAAAGGGGATCAGACCATCGAAGCAGAAGAGGAAAAAAGCTGGGCTTTGTCAATGGTGATGGTGATCCAGAGCTGACAATTTCTGAGGAAACAGCCTTTCTGGAGTGCCAGCAAACTGAGACCAGGGGAAACATGGGCTGGGGAGATTGAAAAGGTAGGTTTGTGTGTGGTGGCTATAAGGGTTGTGAGGGAAGCAGTGGATGAGCAGGTAGAAGAGATCTGGGTTCCAGTCCAGCTTTGGCTGAAGGTATGTCCTCAGGAAAGTCACTTCCTTCTTTTGTGTGGCTGGTGATCCTGCTGAGATGCTCATCCAGCTCTGGGATTCTATAATTTCACAAGCCAGCAGTCACCTTCTGTCCCTCTTTATAGGACAGTTGAGACTGGATAACACGTGTTTCCTAAAGACGTCAGGCCATGGAAGACATTTGTCCTCTTGCTGAAGAGGGTGCTTGCAACGCCCATACTTCACACATCAAGGTTTCCATAGAGATGCTGAGAACGTGGGTTTTATTAAGACTTTCTAAGCCTCACCCAAATCTTTACTCTAAATTCCTCAAAAAATAAACAAAAGCACACTCCTATGGGTGCACAGGGGCATTCAAATAAATGTCAAGGCAATAAGCTGGTATTCATGGGGTGAAAGTTTTCCCTCTCCTGTTATCCCACCACATGCGGATGCATTTCTGGGGTGGAAATTTAAAACTGTACCCATCAACGAGATGTGTCCAATAGTGGTTTAAACCATTAAGCACAGATTTCAGCAAACCAATACTGTATTTCATGACAAATCTTTTTTTCAACTGCAAGAAAAATATTCCCATTGTTAAAAAGAAAGAAGTTAAAAATCACTGACATCCTCAAGAGTGGCTTTGGTGGCCAAAGTCTTTGCACACAGAGTGTACAATATTTGACCTTTGTGGGCTGCTGGGAATAAAGGGGGTCATATAAATAAAGTGTGTGTATGTGCAGTAACTGGCACATAGCAAATGCTTAGGACACACAGGTGCAACCAATCAAATTCAGATTTTACAAAGGCGCTCACAACTTTTATACTCTCTATGTGACAAATCCAGTTGTAAATATTTTATATGCATCATCTCATTTATTCCTTCTCACTATGCACAGGTTTATATCTATTGCCATTGCCACTGTGAGATGAGAAACTGAGTCACGGAGAAGTAAGATGACTCTTTACCACTGCCCTGCTTAGAAGTGTCAGAACAACCTTCAGATTTACACAATCTGATACCCAAGGGGGTTTGACCACGTGATCCATAAGATTTGAGAAATTAACTAGGGCAGCTCTGTCTATTGCTTATGAAATTCAGACTGGGGGTTACAGGTATACATCGAGCCCATTGATGTGAAAAAGGAAGCAAGGAGGAGACCAGAATAGAGTTTGAAAAGATTTGGTGGGTTGTTCGGCTACATGTGTTTCTTTCCCAACACACATATAGTTGTAGATTGTCTGGAGTTATCTCACAGAAGATGTGTCTGGCCCATTTGTTTGTGAGACGTTTAGGCATGGATGATCATGGTTTTATGTTGAAGATAAAGGTAAGAAAGAAGAAAAGGCTGCTTGAAACTTGAAGCCAAATTTAGATCAAAAGCACCTGGGGGACTGGAGATGGAATGCTGAGGCAGTGATACGTTAGGCTGCCACAGAGCAACTGGCAGCTCTGGGTTTGGAGCATCACAAAGATGAAAGGTTGGCGTGGGGGAAAGAGGCCTCAGAACTCAGAGCAGTCAGCGGGGTGCTTGAGGACTCACAAACAAGAAGCCCAGTATGCTTCTCTGTTCAGAGTTTTCTCCTTCTGGTTTTCAAGAGAAAATCGCCTTTGTCCCCACCTTCCCACCTGGCTGCCACCGCCTAAGTGCTGGGCGGAGGAGGCTCAAAGATCAGGACAGAGCCCCTATCCAGCCAACTCTATCCAACCAAGTCTACTCCCTACAGAGGGCTGATCATTTCTTCAAACATTGGTGACAAATGAAAACCTGAGCTCCCCAGCACGAGGGCTGAAACAGAATTGAATGAGTGCTGTGCTGGTGTCATGACATGCCCACCTCCTTGCCAGGCATGATAGAGGCTGTGTGGGTGCTGTCACCCTCTCCTGTCACCAACTGTCCTCAAGGAAAACAAATGATTAAAAATGACAGTGATTCAGAATGAGAGGGGGAAATAAGGTCTTATTTGAAAAGAAGCAAAGTAAGGACAACTGTCACATGTGCCCCATGCTACTTTAACCCAGCAGCTTCCTGCCAGGTTTTTTGACAGCTTTGGAGATGCTACAGCTTGCTGGAGCGTGTAGGCAGGATCCTGTTACCTCAGTCAGCCTTTCTTGTACCTGCATGATGGCCTGAAAGTTCACTCCAGACCCAAGACTGTTTGTGGGCAAATCTGATTTCCCCAACACAAAGGAAGACCATGGCCCTTTTAAAAATGAGAGCTTGTATTGTCAAGTGGCTTGACATTTCCTAATCAAAAGTTTCCGGTTTTAGCTCTTCATCTCCTCATGCATGTTTTCAGATGCTCTTGGACAGGGAGGTGTCTCAGCATATGTAAAGGCTAATTATATAGCTAAAGTTAATTATTCATTCATTAACATTCAAGAAGCTTTGAACAAGACATTGACTCGTTCTGATGAATTAATGAAACGTGTGTGTGTGTGTGTGTGTGTGTGTGTGTGTGTGTGTGTTTTGGAGATCGCAAGCATTACTGAAAATTAACCACCTCTTTGATGCTAACTAAATGTATTTTTGAGGTCACATCGAAGCCTTGCTAGGAAAGGAAACACATAACCCAGCCATCTAGGCCAATCAGCATGTCTGAGCAACTGTGGAACATGGATGAGTTTCAGATCCACCTCTGCCAGCTGTATGGGACCTCTTGGGCTTCTTATCTGCAAGATAGGGAATAACAGCTCTTCCCCAGGGATAGCTGTTGGATGGATGAAAAAGAAATGAAGGTGTTTTGGACATTGTAGATCATAATGCACAACCAGGAGCTTGTTGTGGCAGTAATGATTTAACTGGGCAGGAAACAATGATGATGCAGACCATCTTCAAGCACCCAGACATGGGGCTAATTCATGGATGAAGAGTATTTGTGGGTCCAAGAATTGGTACCACTGAGACATGACTACCTTTGCAAGCACCTGCTTAGGCAAGAGTCACTCAACATGCACAGAAACTATACCTGCCATCAGCACAGGATGGTCTAAAACTGGCTTTAAGGAAGTGGCTTAGAATCAATCATATGTTGACTCTAAGTTTGTGAACACAAAGTTTAATGCATTTTCAATAAAGAAACATTTTTTTTCAGAGCAAATTCCATTAAGCTAATTTAATTCCTAGATTGATGTCTTGCATAGCATAGTTAAATTGTTTCCATTTTTTTGGTAAAATATTTTCACTGTGATTAATTCTTTGGTGTTTAAATTTTATAAGGCTTTGATTCATTGATCAGCATTCAAACCATTACCGATTTTACTGATTTATAACTTCTTCTCTTTTGACATTTCTTTTGTGTTTATTTTTTCCACAAGTCCAATTCATCTGGGTCAAAATTGTGCAGAGATCCAAAACTGGCCAAGAAGATTGAAGTCATCTATGGATTCTTACTCAATTACAAATTTCACCCTGTGTGCTTTCAGCTGTTGTGAGTTTAATTTGTGTTAATTATTTCTACCAGTAATAGTCACTGTGAATTAGATTTTAAAAAGACTGATGGCTAATATTTACTTTTTAACTGAAGCAATTCTGAGCAATTTTGAAAACAAAGACAGAGAGAGGCAGAGATAGAGGGAGGAAGAAAAGGATGGAGAGATAGAGGGAATAATACAGATGGAGGTAAGCACCCAGTAAAACAAAGACAGGGAGAAAGAGAAATCATAGGGAAAAGAACAAGAAAGAGAGTGAGGAAAATAGAGAGTAAGACTCAGAGAGGGAAAGAATAGGAGGGAGATGGACTTATAGGGATGAAATAAGAGACAAAGAGAGAGGAAGAGACAGATGGAAACATACAGGGTGGAAGAAAGAGGGAGGGAGAGGGAGAGAGGAGAAAAGAGAAAGAGAGAGATAGGGCAAACACACACTTCACCTACTGACTAATAATCTCAAAAACAAGAAAGAGGTAAAATGATATGGCAAATTCCTGCTTTGTTTCTGTTAGATTTCACATTAGACCCAAACTACCATGTCCGAAGAGTTGATAGATCTGTAATGCAGTCTTTTAATTTTTCAGATGAGGAAACTAAGGCCCAGAGATCTCTGCCCAAGGCATTCCACAGTCAGTGATTCCCTATCAGTGTACTACTTGCTAAAGGGTTTCCCTAATCCAGGGGAAGTCCTCAGCTGGCATGCAGAGTCAGAGAAACAACACACAGGAAGGTGGGTAAGTCTGTGTACTTCTCTAAGTCTTGAATTCCCCATCTGACCAGAGGAAAGCTATCTCTCCAATGTGGGTGTACACCAGTTGAAAGAATTTGCCATGAATTCAAATCTGCCACACATTTGCTATGAATATGATTGGTGAATTATAAAGCACTATGCAAATGCTATTTTTTGTTCATGTTACAACTCATGTTCTGACACAGAAAAAATATTGATTCCTCCTGGAATGTAAATATTTTATAGAGTTCCTTAGAATATATTCCTCAAGGTTTGGGATCAGAGATGACCATTTACTGCAAATTCCAAGGTGCACCAGTATACAACCAAGAATGCTAAACCTGTTTTCTTTGTTCAGAATTTTTTAAATGTTTGCCATGGCCCAGACAGTATGCTCTTTGCCTGCATATTGCATTGAATCCATACAATGGACTCCTACGTGGAGGAACCAAAATTAGCACCATTTTATTGAAGAGAAAATGGGGTTTAAGAGGTTCATTTGCTCAAGGTCCCAAAGATGGACATTAGCAGGGAGGGAATTTGAATTTTGAGCACTATACTGGTAGTGATAAGTGATGCCTAAGAGCTTGTCAAAAACACTGGGACTACAAGGCAAGGAATTTCAAGGGCCAGAAAACATGAAAACAAAAGAGATAATGGAAAAAAAATAAATATTTTATAAAAACCTTATTATGTGTCAGACAGAGTGCTGTGTACTTTCCCTAAGCCAATTCATTCAATTGTCAAAGGAATTCCCCAAGGCAGGCTCAGGGAGGTTACTGCTTTGCCAAAGGTCACACAGCTGGTAATTATCAGAGCCAACGTAGAAAGCTAGGTATTTTCACTCCAAAGTCCATGTTCTGCATGAGGAGGCCACTCAGAAAACAAGTCAGTCAGTCAATTAATTGGCAGAACAAGACTACAATTTTCAAGACAGTTTGAATACTTTGACCCATAAATTATACTTCTTGTGATTATTCCTAGAGAACTATGTGTGGAAGAGTACAAAGGACTCATTGAGATTTTTAACACAGACACCTGACTAATATCCCCCAGAGGGAAATGGTTAAATAAACTGTGGTGCATGCATTCCAATGCATTGTTTCCATCAGTCAGAGAGAAGGAAAGCAAAGACACCTACAGATAAGGAGAGCTCTTCAGAACATATGATTAATTGGAAACCAAACTGCGACATATTGCAAGTTTGATAGCATCCCACAGAACGAAGTTTTATAATTATGCATAGACATATAAATATATGCCACTACATAACAAAGGTCTAGGAGAAATGAATGAAAGTAGAGAGCAGTGCTTACCTGGTTGTGGGGGTGGTTTGGGATTGGGACATGGTCAGGTGATACTTATATTTGTATTTTTTATTTTTTATAGTGAGAATATATTTTTAATGGAAAGCAATACAACACAGTGGTTAAGGGTGCAGATGCTAGAGCCAGTTCAAATCTCAGCTCTGAAGCTAACCAGCACTTGCCTGGACAAGTGACTTACCTCCTCTGCATAACAGATTATATTATATATCATATATATATACACACACACATACATACAGTGGTACCTCGAGATACGAGTTTAATTCATTCCATAACCTTGAGGCGTGGGAAACTACGAGACGCTCAAGTCGGTAAACTGGTGGGCCGTGTGCAGCCGGCCCATCCATGCGATTACTCCTATCTCAAATGTTGCTCATATTTCAAAGCAAAAATCGCTTGCTCGACAGCTCGTATCTCAAAAATCTCGTATGTTAGGGCACTCGTATCTCGAGGTACCACTGTGTGTGTGTGTGTGTGTGTGTGTGTGTGTGTGTGTGTGTGTATAAACTAGAGTCCCGGTGCACAAAATTCATGCACTAATAGGGTCCCTAGCAACTGGCAGTGGCCGACCAGGTATTCCCTCCCTTCCCCTGGCCCTACCCCCTGGTCAAATTCCCGGGAGAACTCCTGGTCAAGGGGACAATTTACATACTATGCTTTTATTACATAGGATTTCAGGGAGGAAGGGAGAGGGAGAGAAAGGTAAAAACATCAATGATGAGAGAATCATTGATTGGCTGCCTCCTGCATGCCCCCTACTGAGGATCAAGCCTGAAACCCAGGCATGTGCTCTTGACCAGAATGGAACCTGGGGCCCTTTAGTCCAGAGGCTGACATTCTATCCACTGAGCCAAACCAGCTAGAGCTGCATGACAGTTTCTATTAGATTTCACATTAGACTCAAATAACCATGTCCAAGGAGTTGATAGATCATGTAATTTTTCAGATGAGAAAACTGAGGCCCAGAGATATACCTAATGGAGATGTTGGGCCTCCCAACCTCAGAGGGCCACTGTGAAAATTGAATGAGGAATAGATAAAGTGCTTACAACAGAGTGAGGATCAACAAACAACCAAGATGAAGAGGCTGGGATGGAGAAGGCACAGAAAACCAGCCAGCTCAGTGATTAGATCCCTCAGTGGTGGGGTGGGAGGTTCATGCGCAAAAGCTGTATTGCACACATGTGCACTGAGCAGCCAGTGTGTATGGCGTCACTCCCAGCAGCACCTGTTCTGTGGATCCTAAGCACTGAGGCCTCACCCCACCAGACACCAGAGGAGAGTCTTCTCTGCCTGTGCTGAGGTCGGACACCAAAGTCTGACATGGTGCTGGGAAAACCACGCTGTAACACAGGTGACTGTTAATGTTGAAGGGTCGTTTGCAAAATTCATGTCCACCTGAAAACACAGAATGTGACCTTATTCAGAAATTGGGCCTTTGTAGATGTAATTAGTTAAGGATCTTGAAATGAAATCATTTAGGAGGGTCCTAAATCCAATGACTTAGAAGAAGAAATCATTTACAAGAAGAGACACCCAGGAGAAAAGGCCATATAGAGACAAATGCCGAGGGTAGAGTGATGCGGCCAGAAGCCAAGGAGTTCTGGGAGCCCCCAAAAGTTGGACCAGGCAAGGAAGGATCCTCCTCTAGAGCCTTCAGAGGGAGCATGGCTCTGAGACACATTGAGTGTAGGCTCTGATGTCCAGAACTGTGAGAGAATTGCTTTAAACCTCCAAGTTTGTGGGAACTTGTTATGGCAGCTTCAGGAAACAGCTACATGGGGGTAACTTGAAGGGGCTGGAGTTGAGTTTCTAGCACTCCTCCAGGTACATCTCTCTCAATAGAAGAATTCTGGAGTTGCCAGGGCAGGCGTAGCTTTTCAGGATTGGCCCTGGGCACTTACTAGGGGCTGTAAACTGGGTCTCCCAAACTATGCTGTAGCCTGGCACAGCGTGAGCTAGCCCGGCCCCAGGAAAACTCACTCCGTCACCTGCTGTTAGATCAAGACATGTCTAGCGAACACAGGCAGATGCTGTAACCCCTGGACCATTTCAGCATCGGGGTCTGTGGGAGCCTGTTTACAATGTCCACAATAAAGAAAGGAAGCACAGCACTGAGATTTTCTGAATCTGAGTTGCAGGTGAACAAAAACAGCCATTTCCCTGGTCCTAGTTCTGCCACTTCATAACAAAGGTGTCTAACCCTCCCCTCCATGTTGACTCACTTGCCTGCAGGAGCAGAGTTGGTCCATCATGGGTAGAAAAACAAGCTTGGTTGAGTTTGAATGCTGGCTCTGCCATTCACTTAACCTTTGAACAAATTGTTTCTGCTCCCTGAGCATCAGTTTCCTCTTTGGTAAAATAGAGAGGATTCTTTTTTGGCAGAGTTGAGTCAGGATGAAATGAGATCACGTATTTGAAGTCCTCTGAAATGCTCAGCATTAAAAAAGAAGAAGCAGTCCCTAAGGAGAGGGAATCCCCAGGGAGCTCCTGCTTCTTCAGTCTCCTCAGGAGGACCTTCCTGATCAGGTGGTTCCTGATATCAGGGTCCTTCTTTTGGCTTATTTTCCCCTGTGAGTTTATCTCTTTTCTCCATTTCAATGGAAGGAAAAATATCTCGCCCCCCCCCCACCGCCCCCTTTAAAGCCATTTAAGGTTTTCAAAGCAAACAGAGACATTTTCAAGTAAGAACAGAATTGGTTCTGGGTATTGTATAATAGCAGACGATTGGAAACAGGCTAACTGTGCAATGTTACAGGAATATGCACATTTCCTATTTTAAGATGTGACTCCAAGCATAGGCTCTGGAGCATGTGAGACCTCAGACACATTATTGAATCTCTCTATGCCCATTTCCTCCATTGTAAACAGGCAGCATGCTAGTCATTGTCTCCTAGTGTTGTTATGAGGTTTAAACAAGATAATGCAGGCCAAACATTCAAAATAAATGCTATCTATTCATTAGAGATACCTTGCCTTGTTCCCAAAACAACTCAGGTAGCTTATGCAAATTGCAGTAGAGAAAGGTTTAAACCTATTGATAAAGCCACTGTAGTTGAGTGAGATCAGAGGTGGAAAGTCCAAAAGCAGATCTTTAGGACATGAGCTCTTTCAAGTTGCTAACAGAGAGGATCATCAATAGAGCTCTGAATTATGTAGTAGTTCAAGCAAAAGTAAGTAGATTCAGGAATTGTGTTGTCCACAAGATAAAAGCATGCCTTATAGTGAAGAAAAAACAATCCCGTTCACAGCATGGAAGTCTGAGAAATGATGTGGGATGAGGATGACACTCTCAACAAATTGGTCTACAATAACAATAACAGCAAGCTTGCAAAAAAGAACTGCCTCTTGTAGAGCCCTCCAATGTCAGTCAAGGTATGATGAAAATACAGAACAGAAAACATTAATGAATATTCCTCCAGCTCAATGAAATATCACCTAGTCACTAAATGTAAAAACTGTCCAACAAAATGGTACAGATTTAACTGAGAAAAGCAAAACAGACTTGCATGCACACTGATTTAATACGTGTAAACATGTGGACAAATACCCAAAGGAAATGCAGGAAGAAATGAAGAATTATGTTCAAAAGAAACATTTTCCCCTGATTATTAGAAGTAATACTTTTATTGCAAAAAATGTGTTAAATATAAAAATACATGAAAAGGACCATAATTCTAATCATCTAGCAAGACTTCTGATAACATTTTGATGTATTTCATTTTAGTCTCCTATTTTCTCCCTCTTTCCGCTCTTTCCATCTCCAAGTTTACAGAATTGAGATCCCCTTTATTTAATTCCCCTATTTTGTAATGCTTTGTGGGTGGCTTTAAAATTCTGTTACTATAATTTTAATAGAACTTAACGAGAAATAATTCTAAGTTCAAAAAATAAAAAGATGTCTGTGCTTTCCTGAGCTTTTATTGAGGAAAGAATTCCTAAGTCTATGATGTGATAGCTAGCAATTATTTTTGAGTTTTATTTGCAGTGTGGGGTGGATCTCAGAAACCAGGTCATTGTCGATCTGATTTTCTCTGGAGATGATGCTATCCCATTTAGGAGAACAGCTCACTGAACCCTGATGCCTATGCCCGCTTTTGAACTCAGCCGCTGAAAATGAACCCTGCGAGTTTGATTCTGCTTGACTGATAAAATATAGCTAATAAAACCTGCTCAAACTGTATCCTTAAAAGAACTTCCTCTGCATAACAACTAACTTCATTGAGGATCCTTTTACCTTCATGGTCTAACTTTGCCTTGGAAATTTCTACATCCCTTCATCAGTTTCTTCTGAGGATGGAAATGAGGATTCTGTGATCTTGCCAACTCTCAAGTCATCAATTAATACATATACACTGAGTGGCCAGATTATTGTGATCTCTTAATGCATAATAATCTGGCCACTCAGTGCATATCTTATATAATAAAAGGCTAATATGCAAATTGTCCCCTCGACCAGGAACTCAACCAGCAGGCAGGTTGGTCAACTGCCCATGTCCCCTGCCTGGCTGGACCCCACCCATGCATGAATTCATGCACCAGGCCTCCAATACACACACACACACACACACACACACACACACACACACAGAGTAGCCAGATTATTATGTGTTCAGAGTCATAATAATCTGGCCACTCAGTGTTTATTGTGTCATATATGTATATTGTATACAATATTAAGCATGCATGTATCTGATTATATTAAACACATATCCTCAGTTTCCAATTCTCCCATAAACTCAAATCTCACATAACTAACTTCCAAGGCATTACCAAGTGAGGAGGCAAGCCTTCCTCCTACACTTAATCATGCTACAACTTAACATGCTCAAACCTAAACTCATGTTTCTCTATGCCCCTTTCTCTTTCTTGTTTTGCCCATTCCACTGAGAACATCATGTGCAGTATTTACCTAACGAACCTCTCAAAGCCCAGGCACTACCTGTACATGAGTCATTAGAAGTGCTCATGAAAACATGAATCCCTCAGCTAATCAGCCTGTTTGTTGGGTAATCAGTTAACCTTGTGGAAACTCAGGTTCTTCATCTCTTAAAGGAGGTAGGTTTGGTACCTAGCTCAGAGGAGTGCTGTGAGGATTCAATGAGATTATGCATGCGAAGCATGCATGGCTTCATGTCACAAATTGTTAGGTTCCAATAAATGCAAAGATGATAAAGAAATATGATGTTGTCCCAAAGGCACTTCCAACTTAACATGCTCAAACCTAAACTCATGTTTCTCTATGCCCCTGCTTCTCCTGAAATGCCCTTTCTCTTTCTTGTTTTGCCCATTCCACTGAGAACATCATGTGCAGTATTTACCTAACGAACCTCTCAAAGCCCAGGCACTACCTGTACATGAGTCATTAGAAGTGCTCATGAAAACATGAATCCCTGGACTGTAGGCTTTTGGAATCTGTGTTCTCAAATAGGGGCTCCAAGCCCACCTTTGCTATGAAGACAGTTCTGACATTTGAGGTAGATGTGATCACCCCATTCTTTTAATGATGCATAGATACATCATTTCATACAATTTACAACCTTGCAAAACAATGCTTATTGGTCAAAAGACAACCCTGTCTTCTAATTCTTTCAAAGGAATCAATGTAAAAGAAAAATTCAAATATGCTTGTCTTTGAGTTAGAAATAAAATCAGATAGGAAACTGAAGGGCTGGAGGGCTAAAGATTGCAGGCTCTGAAAGAAATGGGGACTTTTACAAAAATATTTATACACATAATTGTACATAAAATCAATTAAAATTAAAAAGTCATCCCACTGTGTCTTGAAATATGAGGCTCCTTGGAGCCTTAGGGATGTTGATAGTTTTGTTTAAATCTGGCATGAGTGCTATGCTTGCAGTTTCGCCCACTTGCCAAAACTTCTTGGAGAACATTGGCTCCTGATGACTGAGCATTTGTAAATCTAAATCTGTCGCCACTCATTTCAGCTTCAGTTTCCTCTTCCAGAGCAGATGTTCCTAAATCTGATTAGCGCACAGCAGAATCAACTGAGGATCTTGTGAAGGCATTCAGATTCCTAGGCTCTGCCCCCTCAAATTTAATTCTGTGGGGTCCAGCATCAACATTTTTTTTTCTTTTTCTTAATAAATCTTTATTTTTCAAATTATTACAATTGTTCCTCTTTTTTCCCCCATAGCTCACCTCCATCCCGTTCCCATCGCACCCTCTGCACTTATCCCCCCAGTGACCTCATCCATAACTGTACGATTTTTGTCCAGTCTCTTACCGCACCCCCACACCCCTTCCCCCCAAGAATTGTCAGTCCACTCCCTTTCTATACCCCTGATTCTATTATATTCACCAGTTTATTCTGTTCATCAGATTTTTTATTCACTGGATTTTTATATTCACTTGTTGATAGATCTGTATTTGTTGTTCATAATTTTTATCTTTACCTTTTTCTTCTTCCTCCTCTTGTTAAAGCATACCTTTCAACTTTCATATAATACTGGTTTAGTGTTCATGAACTCCTTTAGCTTTTTCTTATCTATAAAGCACTTTATCTGACCTTCAATTCTGAATGATAGCTTTGCTGGGTAGAGTAATCTTGGTTGTAGGTTCTCCCTATTCGTCACTTGTTTTTTTTTTATTTATTTTTATTAATTTTTATTAATTTTTTATACATATCTCCCCATTGCCCCCCCTCCCTCCCAGGTGTACCCCGACCCCCCAGTGTCTGTGATCATTGGTTATGTTTATAAGCATGCATACAAGTCCTTTGATTGATCACTTATTTACCTCACCTAACTTTAATCTTTCTGCTATAATTTCACAGTCTGTTTGATGCTTTATGATTTTTGTCCTCCTGAGAATTATCAATCAGTCTACTCCCTTTCTGTGCTCCTGATTCTATTATATTCACCAGTTTATTCTGTTGATCAGATTTTTAATTCAATTAATTTTTAGATTCACTTGTTGACAGATGTGTATTTGTTGTTCATAATTTTTTGTCTTTTACCTTTTTCTTCTTCCTCTTCTAAAAGGGTACCTTTCAGCATTTCATATAATACTGGTTTGGAGTTGATGAACTCCTTTAGCTTTTTCTTCTCTGTGAAGGTCTTTATCTGCCCTTCAATTCTGAATGATAGCTTTGCTGGATAGATTATTCTTGGTTGTAGGTTCTTGTTGCTCATCACGTTGAATATTTCTTGCCACTCCCATCTGGCCTGCATCGTTTCTGTTGAGAAATCAGCTGACAGTCGTATGGGTGCTCCCTTGTAGGTAATAAACTGTTTTTCTCTTGCTGCTTTTAATATTCTCTCTTTCTCTTTTGCTCTTGGCATTTTAATTATGATGTGTCTTGGTGTAGTCCTCTTTGGGTTCCTTTTCTTTGGGGTTCTGTGTGCTTCCTCGACTTGTAAGTCTATTTCTTTTACCAGATGTGGGAAGTTTTCAGTCATTATTTCTTTAAACAGGTTTTCAGTATCTTGTTCTCTCTCTTCTTCTGGCACCCCCACAATTCTGATGTTGGTACGCTTGAAGCTGTCCCAGAGGCTCCTTACATTATCTTCACATTTTTGGATTCTTTTCTCTTCTTGCTTTTCCAGTTGAATGTTTTCTGCTTTTTTATATTTCAAATTTTTGACTTGATCCTTGCCTTTCTCTAGTCTGCTGTTAGTACTCTGCATAATAGTTTTTATTTCAGTCAGTGTATCACTAAATTTATCCATCTTTTCTAGCATATTCTTGAAAAACCTTATAAGCGTGGTTTTGAACTCTATATCCAGTCGTTTTTTTTCCTCCATTTCTTTTGCTTGTAATCCCTTCCCTTGTCTCGGCATTTTCACTGTGCCGGGGAAACTTCTGTGCTGGATTCAGCCAAAGAAGCCTCTGCTGAGCTTGGGATGGGTGGAGTCTCAGGGCTTAAGGGACCGCCTTGCCTTCCAGTCGGCCCCACCCTCCACGGCCCCTGAGTCTCACGTGACTGGGTAATGGCTGGAGTGGTCCTTGTGCGATCGCGCACCCGCAGCGCCTCTAACCGCTGCCTTTCCGGCTCCCCTGCGAACAAGGACCACACGAGTCTAGGTCCCCAGGGTTTCGCCCAAAACAGGGGCCCAGTGGACTCAGAAGTGGCGCAGTTGGTAGGGTCTGTCTCCCGCCCACTTGTGAAAGCCAGCGGCACAATCAGCAATCCGTCCTCCGCATGGTGCCGTGCGTGACCGGACCTCCGATCCTTTGCAACTCCCCTAAATTTCCGTGCACTTCTCCCTTTTCACAGTCCAAACTCCCCCCGTATGAGTTTCGGCTGGATCTGGGGTTTAGTGTCGTAAGATAAGGGGTTCAATGCCGTTGGGAGTCTCCGTTTCCCTCCCGCCAGAGAAAGCCAGCCAGGTACTCCGGCACCCGCTCTCTCAGCGCGCGTCTCCGTACCTCAGCTTTTTGCAGCTCCTCTGGGCCTCTGTGAGCCCCTCTCTTTCCCTCTAGTTGTAGAACTTCCACTCAGCCAGCTTTCCTGTGGTTCTGGATGATGTCCGTTCTGTCTTTTAGTTGTAGTTTTGAAATTGTTGTGCGAGGCAGCAGTGTAGGTGTTTACCTATGCCGCCATCTTGGATTTTTCCATCAACATTTTTTAAAATATATTTTTACTAGAGGCCCAGTGCATGAAATTCATGCACTGGATGGAGGGTGTCCCTCAGCCCAGCCTGTACCCTCTCCAATATGGGACCTATTCCTCTCACAATCTGAGACTGTTAGCTCCAAACCATTCACCTTCTGCCTGCCTGATTGCCCCTAACTGCTTCTGCCTGTGAGCCTTATCACCCCCTAACCACTCCCCTGCCAACCTGATCAATGCCTAACTGCTCCCCTGCTGGCCCAATTGCCTCCACTGCCCTCCCCTGCGTCCCCCGCCCCCCCAGTTTCCCTTCCCTGCAGGCCTGGTCCCCCCAACTGCCCTCCCCTGCAGGTCTGGTAGCCCCCTACATCTTGTGGTGGCCATCTTGTGACCACATGAGGGCAGCCATCTTGTGGTCACATGGGGGTGAGTGACCATCCTGTGTGAGGATGTTAGGGTCAATTTGCATATTACCTCTTTATTATATAGGATTGATATCATAGAGGAAGGGAGAAGAAGGGAGAGAGAGAGAGAAACATCAATGATGAGAGAGAATCATTGATCAGCTGCCTCCTACATGCTCCTTACTGGAAATTGATCCCACAACCCGGGCATGTATCCTAACAGAAATTGAACCATGGCCTTCTGCTTCATAGGTCAATGCTCAATCACTAAGTCATGCCAGCTGGGTCAGGATCAACATTTTTACTAGCACCCACACTGCTCCAGATTCAGGCTAGGACTTGAGAAACACTGGTCTAGAAGCCTGGGGTCATGGACAGCTCATCCCCATTTGGTTCAGGCATGCCTCCCATGTCACAATCGACCTATTTTTAAAAAATTCTATTTCTGTCCATGTTTGCAGATCAGATCCTATTGTCTCACTGCTTTGCCTGATAATTTCTGTAACTGAATGCTTTAACTGGAATGCATTTCATTGTTAATTGTAATTTATTATTCATTTAAATTAGCAATGAAACTGAAGTGCTTAATTCCAATTTTCTTGCTGCCTATGTTCTTCTTAAAGCAATTTTGGATCCCACTGATAAACATTTGGTTGATTTAATCTTTATGTGCTATCTCAATGAAATGTGATTATTGAGCCCCTTTAGAACCTCTCAAATTTTAGCAAGAATCAAAATCACCCATAGCAGGGGATGGGACATGCTTGTTAAAATGCATATTTGTGGCTCCATCACTGGAGAGAAGTTTTTGGGCCCAAATGTTAACCGTGATGAAAGTAGGGTTAAGCCACTGGCCAGGTTTGAAGACTCTCAGCTTTCCAGCCTTGATCTAAATCCTTTCCACAAAACTAACAGGCATGTATATATGCTCCTGAATTGTTAATTCCCATGATGAGAGAGAATCATTGATCACACTATATATAGTGTGTCTGGGTTTTGAATTTGTAAGAGTTTTAAATAAGTGTTCAAGTGTTCAACATAAATAGAAGAATCTTAGAACTATTTTCAGAGGATGAAGCTTCCAATCCTCTCACTATTTAGATGGGGAAACTGAGGCTCAGAGAGGTAACACTTGTTCAAAGCCATAGCTTGCTAATGATAGAGCCAAGACTCAAACCAAGCTGGGACTCTCATTTGACCATAATACAAAGCCCCTCTTGTGTTCTAGACTCTTCCAAGAGGTTACAATCTATGAAGGAACCTCTCCATCTTACTGACCCTGGTGCACATATGAACACTCATGGCTAAGTAACAGGTGGATGTCATTGAGACTTGTGGGTGGAGGGGTAGGATCCAACCACTGGGATATGTGCTCCGGGATGTTGAACTCAAGGCTCACTGGATTTTCAGCTTTCAGGGGAATCAACAATTCAGGAGCATATGGTTATCCACCTCTACCTTCCAGAGGGCTGGAACCTTCTAGAGCTACTGCATGTAGTGAAGAAGGCAAGTGGTTATTTTTAAAAGCTGGTGTTGAGTCCATGAGGAGTTCATTTTATTATGTATTATTCCTCATTATACTTACTCTTGCAAAATTATTTTATCATATATCTCATATTTAAAATAATATATTTCCTAATGAAAAATGTAAAAAGGAAACAATATGTGAGAGGAAGACAAAGACCTCCAAGCGTGGCAAAGTAGACACTTGAGAAATAGAAGTGGAGGCCACATTGACACAGTATGTCTGATCTTGTGCTGTTCTGTGGTGGCTATTCTCAGAATGGGGTTCTGGTCATCATATGAGGAGTTGGAGTCATATGTTGCACTCTACACCCAGAAAAATTCCAAAGAGTAGAAATGCAACCAAAATGCAAAGAAACAGGAGAAAATTATTTTGTAGCCTCAGAGTGAGGAGAGCTTTTAAATTTCAACCTAAAATCCAGAGGCCATAAAAAAAGGATTGGGAAATGTGACCACAAAATATAATAGTCAGCTTGGAAAAGTATCATCTGCAAGCTCAAAAGGCAAAACAATTGGGGAAAAACATTTGTAATCATACCACAAATTTCTACTATAGAAATTAAGGGGGAGAAAAACAACAAACCAATAGGAAAAAAATAATGTTCATGAAAAGACCACAGTGGAAAAAAATAAAAACCATTCCCATGGCTAAGATGGAAAGGGATATAAAATGTGTCTTTTTGATATCTACTAAAATTGAACATACATTTTATAGTTTAGTAATCCCAGTCTTAGGTATATACCAAGATAAATGCACTCACTTGTGCAACAAAAGACATTCAAGAATGCCTTTCGAAATAGCACTCATAACAGCCTCATATGGGCACTACACAAATGTTCATCAAGATTTGAAGAATTAGATGAATTCATAGTGTATCCCCACAATGCAATTTTATATAGCAATCAGAATGAGAGAACTGGAGTGCTATGCAACCATCTCATAAACAGAATGTTGAGCTAAAAGAAGACAAACAAATAAAAAAAAACATATGGTATGCTTTTATTTATGTTAGAATAATAGTATAATATGATAGAATAAAGAAGAATCTACTTTAGAAGAGATAATGGTCATGGAAAATAGTGACTGGAAAAGGCTGTGGTTGACAGGGCAGGGTGTGGGAGAATTCTAGGGGTTGAGGATGTCTTGTTAATTGAGCTCGATGGTCAGTTTGTGCAAAGCTATCAAACATATTTCCTGCATTTTTTGGTTAATCCTCACCCAAGGATATTTTTTCCATTGACTTTTTTTTTTTTTTTTTTTTTTTTAGAGAAAGTAGAAAGGAGAAGGGGAGATGGAGCGAAATATTTATGTGAGAGAGAGACATATTGAATGGTTGCCTCCCAGATGCACTCCAATGGGGCCAGGGATGGAGCCTGCAACCAAGGTCTGTGCCCTTGATTAGAATCAAACCCCAGACCCTTCAGTCTGAGGGCCAACACTGTAACCACTGAGCAACCCAGCTAGGGCTATTTTTCTGCCTTTTTTTTTTTTAGCTCCATAAAACATTTGGAAAAACCCCTGCAAGCCAGAATGAACAATGCCCATGAGTTTTGGGTAAGGAATGGACTCAACATCCAAATACATGCTATCCTAGCTCTTGTCAGGATATCAAAGAGATTCTGAGGCTGAAAGGACAAACCGCTATCAGCCCAAAGTCCTGGGGAATTACAGAGACCAGGGCTTGGTGGTATCTGCCTCACCAGACAGATACAGAAGCATCGAGACCTTTGCAGTAGGTCCACAAGGAGAGGCTGTGGACTCAGAATAAGGCACTGCAGTAACATTTCCCTTGCCAGGAATCCCTGTGACTGGGACACTCCATGTAATTTAATTTTCTGGAGAGGCAAAACTTTCCTCATTAAACAGCTCCTTCATTTAAAAAAGAATCATTTTTAGTGATACCCTTTCAAAAATGTATTTTGCACATCTCTGATATTTTGGTAAGTCCACAGAATAGAATTGAACCTTTACACCAAATTACAACACTAACAATCAGGTCAACTTTGTGCCAGGTGATTTCTGAAATGCTTGCCGGCACATTTTCTCACCGAACCCCTATCAATGAGTTCCTAGTAGTACTCCCATTTTGTATATGAGGCTGAGAGCCATTGAAACACTGTCCAAGTGCACACCACAAGTAACAGCAGGGGAGGAGAAGTGTGCTCTAGCTCCACAGCCTAAACTCCTAACCACTGTGCTATCTTTTCTTATAGCCCGAGGAACTTTGCATCTGCTATACTATGCATGACACAGGTACACAAGAATATTAGATTGAATTCTTATTGCTTTTCTTTTCATATTGCCTTTCTCTTTCATGAATGTTATACTGTTAGTTTTCACATAAAGTTACACCCAAAAGCTTCTACCTAAAATCAGATAAAAATCTATATAGCACTGTGTTTTCAAATAAACTCTCAATCTCCTTAGATCTTTCTGTTAAAAAAAAGAAGAAGAAAGAAAGAAAGAAAGAAAGAAAGAAAGAAAGAAAGAAAGAAAGAGAAGAAGAAGGAAGGGAGGAGGCGGAGGAGGGGGAGGGGGAGATGGAGAGGGAGGAGGAGGGGGCGCGGGACGGCGAGGAGGAAGGGGAAGAGGGAGGAGGAGGGAGAGGAGGGGAAAGAGGAGGAGGAGGAGGAGGAGGAGAAACAACAGGCCCAAAATGGAGTCATTTATGCTAAGCCTCACATCAGCAAACCAAGACTTAATTGCGATTTTAGCTTCTTCCAAGAATGTGACCTTTAACCAGTCAATCTGGTCTGCACTAGTAAGATAATCTGCCTGATTACCTGCTCTTTTCCAAAGGAAAGTGACCTACCATGAAATGATCCACTTTTTGCTAGAAACTTCTTTTCCTGCCCCCTTCTGCCTATATAAGCCTTGCATTTTGCACAGCTCCTTGGAACTCCTTTCTAGTTGTTAGATGAGATGCTGCCCAATTTATGAATCACTGAATAAAGCCAATTCTTTCTCTAAATTAACAGTGGCCACTCAAAACAAATCACCCCAAGATGTGCCACTCTGACATGCAGATTACTTTAAACTGAATACAATGGAGGCCCAAGAGACTCAGAAAGAAACCTTGTCCTGGCCCCTTTCCTGCCTAAAAGAATCTGCTCTGGGAAAGAGGGTGTCAGCATAGATAACTATAGTTTAATGTGACTATGTGCAGTGTACAGGGAGGAACCTACCAAAGCCCATTTGATCGGAGTCCTCCATGTCCCATTGTTTCAAAGTGGCCCAGCAAACATTTGCTTACTAAACATTAACTTTTTTATCCCCTTGTAAAGTTCCTCAACTTTCTTTTGAAGTCCTGACCCCTCCTCCCCCAACTCCTTAGTCCAGAATGACACATATACCTCATTTTACCTCACTGCCCTTGAAACTATTGTGCTTATGTGAATTTCTCATGGGCATGTATTAAACTTGATTTTCTCCTCTTAATCTTCCCATGTCCTTCTAATTATTCTACTGGCCAGAAGAACTAAAAGGAGTAGGAGAAAGTTTCACCCCCAAGATATTCAGTTGAATTTTGCTTTTTAACATTTCTATTTGGGTAAAATAGCCCATAGAGTTGGGCCAACTTCTTTATCAGTTTAAGAAACCCCACTGACTCTCTGCATTTCAAAGTGTCCTGGATTTGCTTTTCCTTAACACAACTCAGAAGGAAACTTGTGATGCTCATCAGATTAACAAAAGCAGCCCTTAACTGCAGTGCATCTGGCTGCCCTGCTCTCCAGAAAATATGCAGTGGGGGCAGTTAAGGACCAAGGCATACAGAAAGTCATTTTCTGTGAGGCTTATCAGCTAGCAGGCCTGCGGAGAAAAAAGGGCCACTATCCTTACCCTGTTTTCAAGCTGACCAAGGCGTCCTCTACACCCTTCTGATTAAATTTGGTCATGTACTGATGCATGTAGGGGTAGTTATTCCGAATGTTTCTTTCCGTACTGCCATTGGGCACTGTGCCAAATCGAAAAGGTGGAGAATAGTCGTGAGGTCTCTGAAACTGGAGAGAGAAAGAAGGAGAAGAAAGAGGAGGAAGAAAAGAAGTCAGCCATTACTTTGCCTTGTGTCAGGAGTTAAATATATACATGCATTAGCACAGCAAAAACACATTGTTTTGTGCTTCTTAATCACATCTTTTCACTGTGTCTGTCTCATTCCATGCTCTTCCTCAGTCCATACTGGTTGGGCACACAATAGATAATTATTGGACTGAACTTATTGGTGCCATTGTAGACAGTAGCCTTGTGGGGGGCACTGAGGACCTGGAAGAGCTCAGGAAATGTTGATTGAGCAGGAATGAAGGCATTATTTTCATTTGGTTAATTTATCCATCTTATGATAAAACTAGAGGCCTGGTGCACAAAATTCATGCATGGGTAAGGTCCCTAGCCCTCGCTGGCAATCAGGGCCAGTCAGGGCCTTTGGACTGCTGGCCAGAGCCTTCCTTCCCCCAGCTGTAGGCTGCTGGCTGGGGTCTTCCTTCCCTGGCTGCTGGCTGCGGGCTGGGTCCTTTCTTCAGCACCATCCCCTGGTGGTCAGCACACATCATAGTGAGCAGTCAAACTCCCAGTTGGTTGAACTCCCACTGGGTCAAACTCCCCAAGGGATAATTTGCATATTAGCCTTTTAATATATAGGATTTTCTGTGATCCCCACCAAGATCTCTGAACTCCATTTACAATGACCTTCACCTCACCCAGAAGATGAAGTGGAGCAGATTTTGCCACCCACACATATGCTTCTTTGGCATAAGAATTATTTGGGGCTGATTATTAAAAAACAAAAAACAGCAGACATGGGAGAAGTTCTGAAAACCAAGTAGAAGTTACCCTCCTGAGAGAGACATTTACATTTATGAGGAAAATCTCCATTTGTAAGGATATCTTTCTTGCTGTACCTTAAAGAGGAAGATGACTAAATCTCTAGGAACTCTTACCAATGGAAAAGGCAATGGACTTAAGTCCACATAACAAACATACCCTTGCTAACTGTGCTTTTCCTGATAACCTTGGGTAATTGGTCTCTCTCCCCACCCCCCAACATCTTTTGTCTTTATTTAGCTGGAAATGGTATTTAATGTGGTAACTTGGGCTGTTTAAGGGAGTCACTCAGGTTTTTTTTGGTATTTTCCATGCATATAGGAATTATGGGGGGGAAAAAGGAACGTGGGCCTCAGTTTTTTGTGAAATAAAATAAATCTAGAGGTATATTTGGCTACAATTTTGAGCTCGGGTCTACAGGTTGTAAATTCAGGTTCTATCACTTCTAAACTGTGGGACCTTAGATAAGGCACTTCTCTTCACACTGCCTCCATTTATTTTTACCTGTAGAGTGGGAAACATATTAATACCTCTCCTTTAAGGTCAATGGGAAGGTCTAAAATTATAACATTTGTCAAGTATTTAGAATAGTGCGTGAAACAGAATAAGCACTCAAAAATAAAACTATTACTATTTTCATTTTTACTGTCATTATGGGGGAAAAAAGGAACGTGGGCCTCAGTTTTTTGTGAAATAAAAAACTAAGTAAGTAGAAGGAGATGTAATGAGACAACAGGCTAAAGTCTAACCTCCATTGTTCCTCAGAGATCATGCTAGTAGCCCCTCCTCTTTCAGAGGCAAGGGCCTTGGGACCCAGAGAGGAAAAAGACACCCAGCAATTCCATAGCAGAACCAGGGCTAGAATCCAGAGGCCTTTTGGACTTCCAGGCTAGCATGACCTCCACAGAGCTGAGAACTGCCAGGGAATACATGCAAGTTTACCCAAGGGTCTGGCCAAGGAAATATATTATTCTTTTTCAGACTTCATTTCACTGTTAAAATTTCCAGTTGAAAACCACTTCCCCTAAATTAAGCTGCTGCTGCCTAATAAGCTACCACAATAGGATTTGAGGAAAATGGCCATAGATTGTCCAAAGGAGAGCCTCTTGCATGTTGTGGCGAAGTGTGTGTGTGTGTGTGTGTGTGTGTAATAAAACGCTCTTTGCCCTCAACCCAGCCAGCAGCAACTCAACTCATCACTGAAAGAGGAGGAGGCCTGAGCCCAGGCTTGCTCACCAGGAAGCTGCCTGCTCTGGGAGATGAGACAACAGTGGCAGTTCATAAATCTAGGTGTTGTAGCAGCAGCTCCCAACCTCCAGAGACATCCAGAGAGAGCCAATTTGACTAAATGCTTCCACTTCCTTCCCCATCTGTTGCAGAGGAGCTGAGGAGCTCTGTTAGACTCCCTTTCGTCCCTGCCTCTGGTTTGCACAGTGACTGGCAGATCATCAGCCTCTGTGATGAATTCCCATTCTCCATGGGCCTTGACTGTACTGCTATCCACACAGAAGTCAGCCTAGCCCTGGGATCCAGAACCTTTCTCACTGGACTCATGCTGTCATGACTCAGAATACATCTCCCACTGCCACCTTGCACACACACACACACACACACACACACATCACTTCCCAGTACTCACTCTTTCTACATACTCGATGGCAACTATTATGCTCTATTTTTTGGAATGGTCACACCCCTTACATTAATTTCACAGCTAAGGAGTCACGGTCTATAGTGTGAAGAAGAGGGGCAAGCACAACTCATCTCCTGAGTCCCAGGCCCTTGTGTCAAAGACACATTCTGTGTTTCTTGGGGAAATAGTTTCTAGTGGCACTTTCTCCCAGAGAGTTCCTCATGCAAGTAGAAAGAGACCAATGTGAGCTTTAACATAGGAATGGGGGATACAAATGCTTACACTGCCAGGAGGACTTGAACTTGGGCTCAGAGCATTCAGCTTTTCATGTGCCACATAGGAATGTAGTCATTGTGAGCACCTGTGTAAGTTCTCTGAGCCTCAGTTTCTCTGTCTGTAAATTGGGGGTTGCTTTTACAATTAATCACAGAGTGCTTGGAACACTTCCTGGCATCTGCATGTTTGATATGCATCACTTGTTGTTGCTGAGCATGGCTTTAGCCATATAATGAGCCAGTGTCCTTCCACTATGGAGAACAGAAGATTAGAGGGTTATAATATTCTAATGATTTTCCTCATCCAGTATGTGGCCAGGTCTGAAAGTCATCCAAGTGATTAAGACATGGCAAGCAATTTATGATGGAGGAAGTAGAGATGCTGGTCTGGGAAATAAATTGTGTTGGAAGAATGTGGCAATGGACCAGGACATTTCTCTGTTCCTCTTATGAACCAATGCTACACATTTATTAGAAATATCTGTCTTCTGTGGCTGTAAATCAGGAACACTGGCAACTAGAGGCCTTATTTCTAGTGCAGTCTTCTCCCCCTGGTGGAGTTCGACAAGCTTCCTGTGTCAGCATCAAACAGCTATGGCCCTTAAGAGGCTCAGAGGCCTCCATTCAATCAACAAGTATGGTGGACCAGGGCCACCAGCAGCATGACCCCAGTGCTCAGAGGCAGCACAACTCCACAAGAACCAGAGGCAGTTTCCCCAATTCCCTCCATTGTTGTCACAAAAGGCAAACTCAGGGCAATATCATTTTAAACTTCAGAAGTAAGAGGTGGTTGAATCAGTCAGGGTTGGTGAGAATGAGAAAGAGGAGGTTGATAAAGAGAAGGGCAGGGAAGACACAGTAGATTACTTCTAATCTTCACATCAACCTTGCCAGCTGAACTTAATACTCCCCCCTTATACTCCCCCCCGCCTTTTTTTATTAGGAAACTAAGTGTTGGAATACTAACATACTGAAGGCCATATAATCACTACATGGCAAGGCCAGGATTTGAATCCAGGTACATTTGACCCCAAATATGACATTGCTCTTCCCACTATGTTAAGCTGCCTCCCAAAGACGGGTTTTTCCTACCATAGTGAGTCCCAACAATTGGATTTCCAACTTTCCTTAAATAATTCCTAGGGGAGCATCTACCAGTGAATATGCCCACGTGTTATTTAAACCCAGGCTCATCTGATCACACCACAGACTCCAAAGGTGCCTCTGCACAGCAAGCACTAATCATGCAAATGGCTTAATGTATTGCAAGCCTGAGTTGTTATACAGGTATTCGTGTTTTAAAGAGAGAGAGAGAGAAACCCACTATGAACAGTATTAAAACGAATTGATTCAATATAGATTTGTATTGTGCAAACTTTCTTGGTGTATCTGCTATTAATCTTCTGGGAGCATTTAGCTTATTTACTCCAAGAACATTGCTGTTTATCTAATTGTATCAAACATTTAATTAAAAGAGCTCTCTGCTTGCCGCTGATGCTCTAAGGTTGCATCTGAGCTGTGTCCCATGAGGACGCAGTATCTGTTACTAGGTGTTTCCAAATGAGAGGTCAGTCAAATTATTAGTGGTTCTAATTAGTTTTCCCACAAGCGGCCATATTATTTAGAACCAAAACTATGTAGCAGGGGACTTTTTTCCCTCGTCTTTGAAAATAGCAACAAAAAGCAGAGTAGACTGCCAATGATTTTCTTAAAATATCCTCACATCCTAGGACATGGTTCCTCAGTGCTTCCCCTGCACCTCCAGCCACTTCTAGAAACTGTACCTTTGCTCCCATAATGTGATAGAGCTGGGTCATGGGGCATCGTGCCTATAGGGGACTTATAGGCACCAAGGTACTTGCATGCCTGCAGCTCCTTTCATCCTTCTACATGTAGGATTCCCAATTGATAGGGAGAGGTAAGGAGACATGACACGTTACATGCCAGGAAAACATCTCAGAGTCCATATGTAAAAGAGCGGAAATGGGACCCAGCTTTCCATCTCTAAGTGAGGGGCTTTCTTTATCTGCTGCCTCACAGATGCCATATGCTTTAGATGGGAGTCAGCCAAAAGTTGACCCTGAGCCAAGGACTTGGGTGAACTTATTAAGGAAGGGTGCCAGGAAAAATCAGGGCAGGAATGCAGGAAGAAGATCAGGGGAGGGAGGAAGCCAACACACAGGGTGTAATTTTAGGCAAAGTCTCAGCCTCAGCCTGATCTTGCAGGGAGCTCTGGAGAGGAAACTGCTTTGAGTTTGCTCTGCCTGGAAGCAATAGAGCAGCAGGGCATTTGTACCCTCACACTAGTTATGGTTAGTTACAGACAAATGAAAAGATTGGGAGAACATACATTCCTAGGCATTCACAGTTCCTGTGCCCAAAGGTAACTATCCTGTAAAGACCCCTTGTATGAGCCTTTATAGCAAAGGTGAGGCTGGGAGCACAGAGCTAGAAAAGAGATCTCAGGACAACTGGGGTCAGTGCGAGGGGTTGGGGGAGTGGAAGGGATGCCGATAATGTCCAACACTTTGATTTCTTCATTCATTAGCAAGTATGAACAGAGCACCTACTAAGTGCCAGATAACTCTTTCATATGCACTCTCCTGATACCTCCTTCCCCAAGTCAATTTTAAATTTTTAAATTTGATTTATTGGGATGACATTAGTTAATATAATTATATTGGTTTCAGGTGTACAATTCTATATTACATCATCTGTATATTGTATTGTGCATTTGCCACCTCAAGTCAAGTCTCCTGTTATCACCTATTATCTCCCCTTTATCCTTTTCTAGCTGCCTGCACCCCACTTCCCCTCTGGTAATCAGCATACTGTTGTATGTGTCTATGAGTTTTTTGCTGTGTGTGTGTGTGTGTGTGTGTGTGTTTCTCTCAGTCTGTTTTCTGAATCTTTGAATCTGTTTCTATTTTGTGTGTTACTTTATTTTGTACATTAGATTCCACATATAAGTGAAATCATATGCTACTTATCTTTCTCTGACTGGCTTATTTCATTTAGTGTAACACTCTCCAGGTCCGTCCACATTGTCACAAAAGGTAAGAGTTCTTTCTTTTTTATGGCCAATAGTGTCCCATTGTGTAAATGTACCACAGCTTTTTTATCCACTCATTTGCTGATGGGCACGGGAGCTTCCCAAGTCCACTTTAATCTCATTAGTTTTATCTCATTTATGGCACTCATTTCTGCCTAGAATAGATTCCATTTACATTTACTTGTTTGCTGTTTATTTCTTCCTACTGCAATTTGAGTTTCAAGGGAGTACCAGCTCAGGCTGCCAAGTTTACCACAGTGAAGACCAGTCCCAAGAGGTGATATCTTCCCTACGACCTGAATGGGGAAACCAGTGATGAGAATGGGAAGACACTGGAGGCAGAGGAAACACAGTGCAAGGGCACAGAATTGGAAACAAACTTGGAGTTTTTAAGGAACAGAGTGGGGGCCTTAGTGATGGAGAGAAAGGGAATATATAGAGTCAGCCAAAAAATAAAGGGCTTTGTCACCATGGTGTGAAGGATGGTATTTACTCAAGCTACAGCGGGAAGCCATCAGGAAGAGGCCACGTACTACCTAAGGTGATGGCACTTTTCTGAAGGTGACTCACTCCAAGCCCTCATCATCTCTCTGATGACAGGCTCCTCTGTCCCTCTTTCAACCATAGTAGATAACAGGAAAAAGCTGTTAGGGCTTTTTTAGGACTGATTTTCTATTCAGCAACTTATTGATGAGTGCCAAAAAGCCTATATGTAGACTTATGTCAACAAGACGCAATAGTGATATTTTATAGAGACAAATTATCCACACACACGAGACAGAAAATCTTTGCAGCGCTGTAATCCCCATACTGCTGAGCTTAGCAAGTTGAGCTTTGCTTTTGGAAGCTAGAATTTCAATAGCAGGATGCACCCCGTTTACCTCCTTTCTTCCTCTCTGTGCATTTCTGAATAGCCACGCATACCCTGTAAACTTCCTTACATTTCAGGGGAGAATGAGAGCAGGTGTGATCACTCCTATTGCACAGTAGTAAGCACAGCCCCATGAAGGAGGATTCCAGAGTAAAAGGAACTGGTGGGAAATGAAAAACTGATCCTTTCAAGACCCTTGAAGACATTTCAGGTGAGCCAGGCATGCTGAAATGGGACTGATTGGCCACAGAGTGAAAAGCAGCTGTCAGGCTCAGCCAGCATGGCTCAGTGGTTGAGCAACCACCCATGAACAAGGAGGTCACAGTCCGAGTCCCAGTCAGAGCACATGCCCGGGTTGTGGGCATGCAGGAGGCAACTGATCAATGATTCTCTCTCATCATTGATCTTTCTCTCTCTGCCTCTCCCTTCCTTTCTAAAATCAATAAAAATCTATCCTTTTTTTTTTTTTAAAGCAGCTGTCAGCTTCCTCTCTGGGTAGGGCTTAGAGATGATTTTTTTTTTTCATGTCATAGATGAGTACTCCAAGGCATGGAGTCTTTAAGAGATTCCTCCAAGATCACAGAATCAGGAGGTACTATAGCCTAGAACACCTCACTCCACCCCAAGTTTGTCCTTGTCCAGGCTCAGAATCTTCCTCGACATCACACTCTCCCGGATAAGACAGATTGCAACCAGAGCTGGAACCCTGAGCCACAGGGCCTCATCACTGGCAAGAGTATCTAACGTGGGGAAACTGATCCCAAATTAGATCGGGAACCTTTCAGATCTAGGAGAGCTAAGCTATGGCTCTGTTTTTAGCATTTTCAGAAATACCATTTAAATCGAGAGGGAAAAATCCTCTGCCTTTGTGCTTGAGTGGATGGGTCTGGATAACAGAGTCTGAATTGCTCCCTTCTGAGAGAAGAGCACTTGCGATCCACCCTCCGGCAACAGATAGCAAGATCACCTTACCTTTTTGTCACTGAGGCCAGTCACTTGGTCCACAAATTCCTCCTGGATCATGAAAGCAGCCAGATTGGCTGTGTAGCTAGCCAGGAATATGACAGCAAAGAAGGCCCACACTGACACCATGATCTTGCTGGTGGTGCCTTTAGGATTCTGGACAGGCACGGAATTGTTGAACACCAGGCCCCAAAGGAGCCATATAGCTTTTCCAATCGTAAAAGAAGGCCCATGGGGTGCTGCAAACGACAGAAAGGACATTCTCAGCATCTTCCGAAAATGTGAGTGTTTAATAACTACACAGTGGCCACTGACGGTTGCTAGAAGATAGAATTATGTCACAGTTGTGTCCCTTCATTGCCTCAGAACCATAGTCACCATATCTCCTTTTTTTTCTTTAAAAATTAGAATTTGTCCTACATTTCTATTTAGCTGGATTTTTGCCAAGTTTTTTTAAAAGAAAATAAAAGAAAAATAAGAAATGATTACGCAAAACATGGGTTTGAGTGAGAAGTAGTGTTATGACCAGTTTTAAATTTTATTTGATTTCCATTGTGTGGGCACTCTCCTCGATAAACGTAAAGAATGCTTTACAGAAATGTGGGACGGGGAGGGGGCTGCTTCAGTATTCACCCCATATGCTATCACATAAGAAGCATGCAATTCAGTTGGACTGATGTTTTGTATTCTAATGTGATTGTCCCTAGCACTTGCTCCTATTCAAACTCAGATGCAAAGCATTCACAATATAGGAATTAAACCCCACTAAAACTTTCTCCAAATGGAGACATTAAGGAATAGAACTATAGGGCTTAATTTTTCAAACACTTCACAGATGGAAGATGCTTGGTTGCAGGATCATGAAAAATAAACTGTGCTATCAGGGCACTCTTCCTGTGCGTGAACCCTGACACACTTGTGTCCCTAAGATTCTCAGATGTTCCTGCAGCAGACTTAACTCAAGAGGCAGAACAACATGATGAAATGTGGGGTGAGGAGGACGCAGACCAGAAAAAGTACATGTTAGAGTTTCCAGGTCTGTTTTGCACAAGAGGGGGGAAAAATCAATATATGCCCTCATTTCATTGTAGAAAAGGTCTTCCTTTAACAGAAGGTTAATTTTTATGCCATTTAAGTAAATGACGATGTAAAAAAAATGATTTACTCAGACTTCAGCTGGAGATGCAGGCAGAGTGGGTAATAAATAAAGTGGTAGAAGTGAATGCAGATTGATGGAACTGATGAAGTTCTGGGCAGGGAGCCTAGGAAACAGACTTTTCCCACATTGGAGGCCAAATGCAGGCTACAGCAATACTTACAATATCCATACACAATGCATAAAAGAAAAGGCAATTAATTGTACTCTTTTAGACCTCAGTCTCTCCTGTTTCTCTTTGCCCAGTTTTATGATCTTCTGGGCTCATTCCCAACAGGCCGAGAACTCAAGAAAAAATAATGAGAGTCAATCCACTTAACTTCACGAACCACTTCATTTTATTAAGAGTGCATGTTGATCAGAAGTGACAGCTCTTTGGGAGTCAGAAATGGGCAGTTGCAAAGGATCTGTCCAAGACTTTTGTGAATTCCTGATTCATGAATACTATTACTAGGCTATATAATTTTCCTTTGAAGTGCAATAAAATGGAAACAAAACCCATTTTGCACAAAGAAACAAGTAGCTGCTATTTCCTGAGTTTCCACAGGCAGTTGAGCAGGAAATAGAAACCCCTGATGTAATGGAAAGGCTAGCGAGTTTGAATGCTAGATTCTTTTCTTTACAACTATCTTCTCACGAGTGCTTCAGCCAAATGAAAAATTATTGCACATGATGGTCTCTGAATGATTTTTTAATTCTCTGGGATATATCTCAAATTTATTCACTTACCTCCATCTCTATTACCCCATCCAACTCCAAACCACCTTCTTACCTGGTCCCCTTCTTCCAATGCTGCCACCTTTCCCATTTTCTTGACAGAGTGGCTCCAGGGACCTTTCACACTGACCATGTTTTATTCCCCTTATTATCTTCAATTATATATTGAAGGAAGTCAACAGCCTATCTTTCTGAATTCATCTTAAACCACTCTCCACCTTTCTCACTCACATCTTCTCTGTTTCTTAGGCATATCAAGATCTGTCCTATGCCAAAGCCTTTGTATTTGCTGTTCCCTCTGCATGGAATGCCTTTCCCTCCATTTTTCTCATGACTTGACCTCCTTTTTTCTCATGACTGAACTCTTTGCATTCTTCAGGTCTCAGCTCCAATGTCATCTCTTCCAAAAGTCCTTCCTTGCTTGACCATCTTATTTAAATAGCATCTCCATTCCATCATTTCACTTTGTTCCTTGCCTTCTTCTTGAGATTTATTACAATCTGTGATTATTAATTCATGTATTTACATGTTGTCTCCACAACTAAACTCCCAGCTCCCTGAGGGTCAGGAAGTTTCTGTTTAATTTACCACATTATCTTCCTGCATCAGTACAATGGCTGGCACATAGCACCCACTCAACAAATAGTCACCAAATAAGTGCACAAATTCATAAATAGTACAGACGCTGATTCTGCACATGTGAAGATCTATTCTACTGATCACCCACAGAAAATCGTCTCAGGTTCCACTCTATTAGAAAGCTCCTTACTTGCTTGTTGCATCATTCTGTTAGTGAAGACATAGGCCATGCTCCCATTCAAATTCAACACGATTTTTATGGTATTTTTACTATGTTTGATTGATTGGAGATGGTTTATGTAGTAATCACCACTCTTTAATGATGAAGAAGAAGTGGGAGGAGAACAATAAAACAAAGTTTCTAATAGATTCCCAGGACTGGTTGGCTGTTTCCAACATTGGATCTTCCGTGGGAAAAGAATATATGCAAATTAAAGCATCTTGTTTTTTAATAACTGTACCTTGAAGATCTGCTGTCTTCTGCAACCTCAAGTCATTTTTCCAGAAAGGAGTGTTGGTCCTGGCACCTTTCTAATATACTATCCACTTAGAATTTATTGTGCACTGGGGAAAATTCACTCAAAATGATGTAATGTGTTTATATACATGACATGAATATTGGCTTGCGTGGGAGCCTCTTAATAAGTTATAGCCAACGAATGCCTCCCAATTCAATTTCCTATCTACTGATTGCCACTTTGTCAAATACATTGCACTAAGGTCAGGTACTGTCAAGAAGAAAATATAACTCTTTGGGGAAAAATTCCATTTTATAATTACATTTATTGTCAAACAAATGTAATTATAATGCAGTACTTTGGATGATATTCTTAAACTAGATTGTGTAAAGTCATTTTCTTACACAGACTAAACTCACTTCCATTTTAATATTTCTTTTGACAGAGATATTTTAAATTAATTGCCAAAAAATATTCGTCAAATCTGCTTAGTCAACAAATAGAATACCAGTAGTTTTCACTTAACTATGAACTTCACGTTATAACAAGTCAAATGTTTCATTTTGTTTTATCTTTTTTGTTCAGTTGTCGTGAATAAGAAATACTTGTATGGGATTAAAAGTAATATCAATGACTATTCCTACAATGAGTTAACAAGGCAAATAGAGGATCGTGTGTTCTAAATCTGAAACGTTAATGGGAAGTAAACAGCATTAATGTTAAATCATGATTATGAAGGTGTTCTCACCTTTCCCTTTGGCTAAGTTTCTATTGTATCCAACAGGACTAAAGTATTCAAAGACGAAAACAGCGATGGCGGACACGATGAGCAGCATCACAAACATCATCACCCAGACGGAGGCGCTGAATGGTTCTGCAGAGAAACAAGCCAGAGATATGGAAACGTATTCAGTTTGCCCTTCCTCATAGCCAGGGCCAGCATGAAGCCCAGAAGTCCATTTGCAGGCTCACCAAGAAACTTTCTCTAATGTGCATCTGATCATTCAAAGGGAGCTAGTCATTTTTTATTCATACATTTGAACCATTCTTTATTCTACAAAATATTTGAGGCACTTTTATAAGACTGCACAGACTAGGATAAAAATAAAGAAGTGCATATGACATTTTACAAATCAGGTCAAGGATAATAAAAACAAAATAGAATGATAATACCAGGGGAGGTAGCTAGAATGCAAATAAAGAGGCCACAGGAACCTAAATAATCATAGAATCATCCAGAGAACCAAACCAGGGCTAGACTCCAATAGTCGGCCATCAGGCTCCTGCCAATTAGCATGGGTTTTATTGTTTTAATTTTAATTTTTACATGCTGGAGAAATGGTGTACAGGGGATTCTAGATATAATGAGAGAGTTACAACCTGTTAGAAAAGGATCATAATGCGTGGGGTTGATAGGAATATTGGAAGGCCGTGTCTGCACCACTGCTAACACACTCTTCCTCTCACCTCCTGCTAAGACAGGTGAGATCTCTATAATTTCAGAATATTTTTGATGTTGGTAATGGGCTTCAATGCAATTGGGAAGTCATTTGAGAGCATTTCCATGATATTTCAATTAAAGAGCAGAAGAAATGAAGTAGTAGATGGATAAATGACTATTGCCCCTAAAAGTAGTTTCCACCAATTCATTTTTATGTGGAGAACACAGGATGGCAGGCCAACTCACAAGGTTCTAAATCTTAGGACACTCTAAAAAGGTAAGAGATAGTCTATAAAATAATGAAGATTTTTATTTAATCTGATTGAGGATAGGAAAATGAGCTGAATAAAGGCATTTTATCTGTGTATGACATAGATTTGCTAGAAAATCAGCAGACTAAAATATTAAAAATAAATATACAGTACTGGGCAAAATAATAGTACAATACTTAGTAAGTAATAATATAACAATAAATTCTGTGTTTCACGTATTCACTACTTTTAGTTTACCCTGGATCCCCACCAGAATGCATCATTGAAAAGAAACTGCCTTTGACACCAACAAACTTTAATCCTTTTCATCATAAGCAAACATTTTCTGAGGGTAAAGTGTAAGAAGCCCAATAATACCTTTGGACAGTAGACATTTTATTATTTTTAAATTGTTTTTCTGATGGAGCTAGTGATACTCATAAAGAACTAAGCTGATAGCAGTGTGACTACCTAACAGAGCTAGAGGTCATCACAAATTCCCATTTAATGAACTTAATATATATAAAAAACTAATATATCTGAAGCTTTAATTGTATTGGATACTTCTAAAACTTTGTGATGCTGTTCAAAAATTTTTTTTGTTTGATTGATTGATCGATTGATTGAGAGAGAGAGAGAGAGAGAGAGAGAGAGATAGTTCTGTTGCTCCACCCATCCATGCATTCACTGCTTGACTCCCACCCTGAGCAGGGACTGAACCTGGAACCCCAGTGCATCAGGATGATGTTCTAATTAACAGAGCTACCTAGTCAGGGCTATATTTTACTCGAGGAATTTTCAAACTTTCCTAGAGTAGCTGTACTATTTGCAATGTGGTTTTGAAAGTGTAAATATGCTAAAAAGCAACAGATAACAATAGAAATCACTTGACTTGTATAACATAAAATGAGCCTGAAGAAATCATTGAGACAATTGAAATTTATCTTAGTTAAATTTAACTTGAGTAATAAACAATATTAGGTCCCCAAAATAACAGAATGGTAATGAGGTGTATCCAAAAAGGGGAGAAATAAATGAATAAATAATAAAGAGATTAAAATTACTTAATATTAAAAAATAGATGTTAAATTCTCCATGTTTGGTATACTAATGGGATAGTGAGTCTTAACAGAGAGGATCATTGTGATGAGTACATGAACATATGTATGGGAAACATTTGGTAGTTTGTGCTGTACACTGTATACATGTAACAGACTGGATGAAATAGCTGTTTGATTCTACAGTGAAAGCAAGACTTGGTAGGGCAGGGTGCTGTTCAGGGTCCTGAAAATGCATCCTGGTGTTTAAAAGATGTCACTTATTGCTCTGGTAACTCTCTTTTCTCTGTAGGTTGTAATAACATTATAATGACATGTAAGAATCCATGAACCTGCAGTGGGCTTCATTTGGCATTTGATTCATCCTAGTCACTGATTGGTCAGAAAATAAGGTGGAAGCTGAGCAAGTAACTGATGCCAGATGATTTCCAGCTTGGAAGGGACATCTATCCCTTGACTTGTGAGCATGGCACAGAAATAAAAGTGTTCTGCTGCAGGATTCTGATTTTAGTAAGTTTAAATTAGGTTCCTATTAATGCCCTGAAGGTTTGCTATCGTCAGATAGCACACATGCACACGCACATGTGCACACACACACACACACACACACACACACCACAACAAAGAAAAGCATTAGAACACTGGTGAAGCACTATCTATAATATCTAAGGAATGACCCAGAAATATGTTTAGATAACTCTGGATGACATCCTCTACTGGCTTAAAACAGATTCAACATTCATCCACGAGGGAACTTCAATCTATGAGACTCCAGGTTAGCATTTCTTTGGATCAAAGAATCCAACCTTCTTAGAAAGTCTTTAGAATTAAATGAATGGAAATATTGCAAGATATGTCATCTCTGTCCTTGAAGAGCTGCTGGTTACATTTTTACACAAAAGCGTAGAGGCATTACCTGCAAGGGTTTCTGATGTGAGTTAATGGGGCTTGTGGAGGAGAGAGAATAGGAAATAATGAAGAGCCATGCAATCAGATTTTGAATGTTTTGGCTCTTCCAGGTGACTGAGCCAGTGAATGGAAAATATGTAGCTTAGTACGCTTCATTATGGTTTTGAAAACGTGCAGATAATGACCATAAATAAAGGGGTGCACAGTCGATTGAATAGGGATGTAATTTAGTGACTAGGAAAAATATTAAGCTCTGCTGGGTAAAAACAGCTTCGAAAATAGTGTCTTCTAGCTACAAATTATTTTGTTTTGTTTTATTTTAAAAATACAGTAGGAAGAGTAAGAAAAAAAGGAAGTTTGACTAAATTTAGGAAAAATACTTGACTTTTTATGAAAATGTTCTACTAATGCAGGTAAGATAAAAACCTTTGGAAACTGGGTTAAAGCCAGATTCAATATCAATGACCCATTTTTATGAAACAAGCCAATTGATATTGTTGTCTCTCTGATTGAACTGTAAAGTTCTGCCTAGCTCACTAAAGAGATGTACGTATGGACAATTTGTGAAAAGAAAGAGATCTCTTTCCATGAATTCACTTCCTCCAATCTTTTCCTTATCTCCAGGGCTAAGGATCCCTATTAAAAGGGTCTGATAGGAAACTGCGGTTGGAGTGTGGACTAAGAGTGACTAGAGAAAGGCAAGAATCAAGTAAAAAAATTGAAATATAAAGAAGCAGACAACATTCAACTGGAAAAGCAAGAAGAGAAAAGAATCCAAAAATGTGAACATAATGTAAGGAGACTCTGGGACAGCTTTAAGCATACCAACATCAGAATTGTGGGGGTGCCAGAAGAAGAGAGAGAGCAAGATACTGAAAACCTATTTAAAGAAATAATGACTGAAAACTTCCCACATCTGGTAAAAGAAATAGACTTACAAGTCCAGGAAGCACACAGAACCCTATATCATATAAAAGGCATCCAAAGAGGACCACACCAAGACACATCATTATTAAAATACCAAGAGCAAAAGACAAAGAGAGAATATTAAAAGCAGCAAGAGAAAAACAGTTTATTACCTACAAGGGAGCACTCATACGACTGTCAGCTGATTTCTCAACAGAAACGATGCAGGCCAGATGGGAGTGGCAAGAAATATTCAACGTGATGAATAGCAAAAACCTACAACCAAGAATAATCTATCCAGCAAAGCTAACATTCAGAATTGAAGGGCAGATAAAGAGCTTCACAGATAAGAAAAAGCTAAAGGAGTTCATCAACTCCAAACCAGTATTATATGAAATGCTGAAAGGTACTCTTTTAGAAGAGGAAGAAGAAAAAGGTAAAAGCCAAAAAAATTATGAACAACAAATACATATCTATCAACAAGTGAATCTAAAAATTAAGTGAATTAAAAATTTGATCAACAAAATAAACTGGTGAATATAATAGAATCAGGAGCACAGAAAGGGAGTGGACTGATAATTCTCAGGGGGGAAGGGGTGAGGGGTGTACAGGGAGAGACTGGACAAAAATCATACACCTATGGATGAGATCAATGGGAGGGAGCTAAGGGCAGAGGGAGGGGTGGGAGCTGGGTGGAGGGGTGCTATGGAGGGGAAAAAAGAGAAACAAATGTAATAACCTGAATAATAAAGATTTAATTTAAAAAAAAGAGTGACTAATGAGTGAGAGTTTATCCAATAATTAGTAAGATTCTGTACATGTTGCCTATATGGATCAGTGGTTTACATATTTCATGGGATAGTGAGGCTCCCTTCTTAAGACATGGGCATTGTTATCCATTTCAGACCAAGGCACAAAAGGAACACAATGAGTTCTATATTGGTAAAGGTTTACAATATGCCAACAAGAGCTATGACATTTGAAGCAGAGGGTGCAAAATTGTTATCCAGTGAATGTGATGGATTTCATCAGCTTAAATGTATTATAAAAAAATGAAAATAGTAAGTCCATGCAACTGTAAGTAAGGCAATATCCAAAATCCTGCTCTACCACATTTCACTCAAGAGAATAAAGAATAAAAGTGTTGTTGGGTGCTGACATTACAAGTAAATGAAGACAATGGAGGAATAAGGCAATGGGCTTGGAGATGGTGTCCACAAATTGGCTCTAGTCTGCAGTTTTAATTCTCTAATAGACAAAGGGTGCTGCTGTTGTTTTGTTTGGTTTTATTTTTTGTCATTTTTAAAAAAGTGATAATTAAGTTGACCTTAATCGAACTATTTTTCACCCTCATACAGTTTTTTTCTATGTGTCAATATTCATCTTAACCTTCCCAAATTTAGGACAAAACCACTAAGAAGGGAATGTCAAGGACAAGTTCATCTGAATTCCATGGTCTTCAAGATAGCCACTATCGAGAAAATATTTATGCTAACCAAACACTCAACTCAACCTTTCCTATTAAAGAAAAAATAAATAATGCTTGGCTATATTCGATATAGTTTCAATTACTCTAGTCAGGCTACCTACATCATATATATTTATAGTGCTAAAGAAAACCAGACAATAGAAAATACAAATCTACTTCGTCTTAAAACAATCTTAGGTCAAAACATAAATGTATGAAATAGTTAAAAGGAGCGTAAATAGAATTTCCTCCTTCATAAGCCAATAATCTTAAATGATAGTCATATAAAATACGACTATTAATTTTAAATCAGTGTTTACTCTTCAGACTACTCCTATGCTATTTATTAGAGTACTGATATAAATCACTGAAAATACATCAGTCACCATTATTTTCACTCTTATATCCAGTAAAGAAGTGCCTCTCATTCTAGTGAGGGATGGACGATGGGGGTGTGGATGCTCAATAATGGTCTATGGCAGTGGTAGGCAAACTCATTAGTCAACAGAGCCAAATATCAATAGTACAACGATTGAAATTTCTTTTGAGAGCCAAATTTTTTAAAGTTAAACTTCTTCTAATGTCACTTCTTCAAAATAGACTTGCTCAGGCCATATTTTGTGGAAGAGCCACACTCAAGGGACCAACAAGCTGCATGTGGCTCGTGAGCCGCAATTTGCCAACCAGGGGTCTATGGGCTGATTTAAATTAACTGGGACAGATACGTTTATACTTTAAATGTCTTCAAGACTGTAAGAAATAAAATATGTATACATGTAATACCTTAATCAATAAAAAAGAATTATGCCTACTGATCTACATTCTACACAAATCAAGACCAATATCTAAATATGTGATTGTATTTTTAGCAGATTTTTTCAAGTTCAAGATAAGTGAAATATGTTAACTGAGGAAGAAAGTGAATTGGGATCATTCAAATGTGACATGTTTTGGAATATGCTGATGTGGTTAAAATGGAACTGAGCTAGTTCCTACCTGGTTTCAGACTTGGAGCAAACAAGACAAATTACACAAAGTTCATTATAGGAAAATAATAGAGACTATGAAGGTCAGATACCTAGAAAAGCAGAAGGTGACACGGTGCCATTGCTTCTTGAAACCATGACACTGATTCCCGTCTCCACAAAGGGCACAGAGAAGTCCACCACTTCTGAACGTTCCTCATTGATGGTGAGTGAGCCAACTGCCATGACCGCCCGCTGATTGACCACCTGGGTACAAGGTGAAAAAGCACAGTACCTTTATTTATCCTCCTCTCCATTCCCAAGGACCTCAGGCTCTAAGTCTGAAGGGGAGCTTGTGGGATGAGAAGAGAACTTACTTCCCCAATCATTCCATTCCACACGTTGTTCACTTTTTTGCCATGTTTCCCATTTGTCACCAGGTAGAGATCATAGGTAAATTTCACAGATCTGGAAAGCTTCTTTAGGATGTCAATGCAAAACCCCTTGCAGCATTTTTTCACATTCACTCCCTCATTGGTGGAATTACTGTAGAGGAAAATCCCAAGACCTATTAGACTCTTAGTACTGGAAAATTTGTTCATAATCATTAGCTACACTCTTCCGCTACTTTTCACATGGGAAATTGCAGCTCAAAGTGAGGAAGTGGCTTTTCCAAGGACATGCAGTGAGTTTATAACAGCAAAAGTGAAAAGTGCTCTTAATTATGAGATAATCATGACAACGGCTAACAGTTATTGAGTAATTACTATTGGCTATGCACTGTGCTAAATGCTTTGTACTAATTATTGGATTAATCTCCATGACATTTCTCTTAATTAGGTAGTATTTGTATCCCTATTGCACAATGAGAGTGATTGCCTCTTATTTTTAAAAGTTTATAGCACATATACACTTTTCAGAACAAATCTGATCTAAGCTGGTTTATAAAAACTTTCTGGAAAATGGAAGAGAATGGGAAATTTGCAGGGGAAGGAGAGTTTTGTAATACCCTATCATTGCAGATAGAGATCTGCAACCAGAGGGACAAAGTAAGGGTGACTGGCTTAGAAAATGCCTTTCCTTATTAAGAATAAAACCGTCTTAGCTAAGAATCAGGAGACTTGAGGTTTATCTCCTGCCTGAGTCCATAGATTCATGTATCATGATGAGTCATCTGTCTAACCAGGGTTCATTCATTCTTTTTGTTTGTTTTGTTTTCTGTTTTTTTAATTTCTTTATTGATTAAGGTATTACATATGTGTCCTCATCCCCCCATTACCCCTCCTCAACCCCAACCCCCACTCATGCCCTCACCCCCCCTGTTATCTGTGTCCATTGGTTAGGCTTATATGCATGCATACAAGTCCTTTGGTTTATCTTTCCCCCTTACCCCACCCACCTTTGTTCATTCTTAACATTTTCCCTCTCTACCTACATGGCAAGAAGAGTAAAAGGTGACACTATTAAATAACAATGCCCTTAATCAGAAAAAAAAAAACACCTCTGTTAAAATAGAGTTTTTTAAAACTGTCTTAAAAGATATCATAACCTACCAGGGTTATAGTCATTGCTCTGTGCCAGCCAGCCACCTTGCTTTACTTGCCTGACAAAGTCATACTCAAAGGACACTCATAAAAATCAGAAATGCCTTTAAAAAAGAAGGAAACAAGGCCTTGACAATTGTTAGCCAAAAGCACGTAGAAACAACTCGTATAGGAATACTGAGACCTCTCTGAGAGGCACACTGATTCCACCTTGTATTTGGTAATTATATTAGCTCGACTCTCTGCCTTTGAGTCACTCATGCCATGAAATATGTGCTCTGCTTGAATATCCCATTGTTGGCACATCTATACTCAAACTATTACCTGAGCACAGACATGATGTTTACAGAAATCCAAACTCATAATACATTTCCACATCATATACAAAAGTAGGCTATATAGTATTACATACAGAATGATCACAGCTACATAAAAACAGATGAGATTAGAAGATATCTAAATAGAAAAAAAATAAATAAGAAGCATAGCTGTTTTTGAATGGTGAAAAAATTTTTTTTCGTATTTCCCCTCTTACATTATCTATAGTGAGTACATACTATATACATAAATGGATATAAACACACATAACGCACCATTAGTGAAGATCTGCATCTATTACCATGAGTATAAATAGATTTGATCAAATAATTTTGAGATGTGAAATTGGGTTGCAAAATGAAGTCTTTATTTCAATGGCTTGCTTATCTCAGAATCATAAATCACCTATTCTGAATGACTGTTTCACCATTGCCTCCTTCCTACCCTGTCCCCAATCTCTGCTCAACCAACTTGCTTCTCTCAGCCAGGACCATTTTGGAGACCTTATTTTTAGCCTAGAGACAGGATAACCTGCTCTGACCCTGCCACCCTCAGCTTAGGGGTCATGGGAGGTTATACCTGTGTATATTTACATATAATAACTGGTGGACTCAACCAGTGTAACAGGAAGTAGGTACCTTGCCTATCCCCACAATTTCCCAGAGCAGAAGGAGGCCAGGCTGGAATTACAACTGCTGTAAGTATATTAAGGTAATGGCATGTCCAAATATGATTTCCTTTTGGTATCTGTGACTCTGAAAAATGTGTCAAAATCAAATTATCTTTCTTCCCAGCCACTACAGGCCATGCATCCATGCCTCTTGTCCACTTCTTCCCATTTGTGTCTCCTTCACTCTCTGATGCTTGCTTCTTTTTTGTTGTTAGTTTGTTTTTTAAATATATTTTATTGATTTTTTACAGAGGAAGGAAGAGGGATAGAGAGTTAGAAACATCAATGAGAAAGAGACATCGATCAGCCGCCTCCTGCATGCCCCCATTGGGGATGTGCCCACAACCAAGATACATGTTCTTGACCGGAATCGAACCTGGGACCTTTCAGTCCACAGGCCAATACTCTATTCACTGAGCCAAACTGGTTTCAGCTGCTTGCTTCTTTTATATTCCTTCCCTTGGTCAAGATTCCTGGAAAAGTTTGAACAAGAATTACAGATGCCCCAGGTTTAAGATTCAGGGCCACAGGTATATAGAGACTTATATAATTCTTTGGCCTTCCTGGGCACTTTAACCAGTTTATGAATTAATTATATCTCCACATCCCCTACTACTAAGTTGTTTCTAGATATGAATTCATTGGTGCATTTTCACCCAACAAGCATCACTGAGTACCTACTCTGTGCATGACATAAAACTAGGCCTGGCACATGGGACGAAGAAGACATACAGCAAATGCAATAGTTGAATTTATCATGGGGGCATGGAAACATAACCAGCTTGTAATGGGAAACTTGTAGTTGATTTGTAGTTGATTTCTATAACAGCCCTTGTGTGTGTGTGTGTGTGTGTGTGTGTATGGCTTAAATACATCGACATCTGAGAAATGGTGCCATGCACTCTCTCTCAGCTCTCTCTCATAACCCAAAAACAAATATAGGGAAAAGGATCCAGTAAATCCAATTCTTTGGCTCTACAGTTTCCCAGTGTGGCCCCTGCATGTGAGCATGGCCACATTAGTCAGTTAGAGCTGCTTTCAGATGCCAGGCCTGCTACTAACAACCATGAACACTATGACAAGTCTCTTCACTCACAGCCTCAGTTTGCTCTTTTGTAAATTGAGAAGACTGATACTTACTTTGCATGGTAGTTGAAGAGATAAAATAAAGTACCTAAGCACCTCTCACATAAGCACTTAAACATATATCTCTTCTCTTGTCACCAATGATTTAACAGTTTGGTGGGGGGGGGGTAATTGATAGTATGGACACATTTCTTTCTATGCAGCAAGGCCAGATCATTTTTCCTTAACATTCAATTATCAGGCTAGAAGAATACTCTGATTTCTCAACTCATTTCCTATTACCTGTATTTTTAAAGATTTACGGGTGCCCTCAAGACCTTACCATTTACTAGAAGTGAGAGACAAAGAGTTTTCTCTAGGAGAATAGCATCAAGAAAACAAATACAACCACATTATCTAATAAGGATCTTTTTTAGAATCAATTGGCCTGCCTCATGTTATCTTTAAGAAATGCAATTGGACCAATCAGTGTTAATATTGGGATTAGTGGAACCTAGTAATTTTCTATTGCTCTCAGGTTAAAAACAAGACTAATACTACCTAGATGCACAGTAAACTTTTTATGTCCCCAACTGAGAAAAAAAAGCTGAAAGTCATCACCTCCCACAGGAACTAAACATGTGAATCTGAACCTGTTAATCTGTTTATTCTTCAGTGGAAAGGTCAATTCTTTCAGAGAGAGTAATTTATTTGGGGTTCATTTTCTCCATACAAATGTGACTCAGGATTTGGTGATCTATTGCTTTTGGCTCAAGGGCTTCTGCTTTTAAGACTCTAAACCCTATTATTGATTGTAAAGCACAAGAGGCCCTACTTATTGGCCACAGTGAAATAGAAAAGGCATTGTTATCATAAGGGAGGTTTCTCACAGAGGTTATATTCTTTGCTCTGTGTCAGCCACTTGTTTTCTTCATCTGACCAAGTTCTGCTCAAAGAACACCAATTCAAATAAAAACATTGACAACTGTCCATTTTTCCCCCATCTCATCACTCTATATCATTACACTAGGCTTTATTCTGTTTCCCAAACTCGATGATCTCTTTCCTTACTCAGGGCTTTGCATCAGCTGTTCCCTCTTCCTGGAAGGCACTTCCCCCAGTTCTTCTCATATTTGGCTCCTTTTCATCCTTTATATATGAACTTAATTCTTATGTGTGAGCTAAAGGAGCCCCACATCCTCAAGCTACCATCCTCTCACACTACTTTCTTTCCATCCTTCCCAAAGTTTATCATAATATGGAACTGCCCTGGTCCTTCATTGATTGAGCTGATTTTTACTTGTGCATGCTTCATGACTGCAAAACTTTTGTCTTTCCTGTCTACTGATGCATCCCCTGTGCCCAGAACTTTCCTTCACTCATAAACTGTACTTAATGTGTATTTATTTATTGATCAATTCATTCAAAATTTCAATGCCAAAGAGGCTGACAACTCCAAAAAGGCTGATCATTATCTTTTGAATAATTTCAGAATTTAAATTCCAAAGTGGCTGAATACTGGTAACAAAGTGTTCTCCAAACTGAAGTGTGCCTTCAAAATATATTTAGCAATCATATTTTTAAAAAATTATCTCTATCCCAAGAGCTGAGCTCTGGGGATTTGCATCTTGTATAATGTGGGGAAAAATATCCTTTTATCCATGTTTGCAAGTATCATCAGTATCAGTATGTCATGTTCTGTGCTTGTCACTGGGGGTAACAAATTAATAAGTCACATTCCAAATTTGGGCAACTAATAATCCAAGAGGAAATACAGACAAACTATAAGCCACAAAAAATGGTAACAAAGAAAAAGATAGAGTAGTAGGGACTGGGTATTTGTGTTCCTTCAAATTCATATGTTGAAACCTAATCCCCAATGTGATGATATTTAGAGGGGGACCTTGAGGGTAATTTGGTCATGAAGTTGAGGCCCTCATGAATGAAATCAGTGCCCTTATAAGAAGAGCCAGGAGAACGTGTTTCCTCTTTACAAAGTGAAGAAAGGACGATAAGCAGAGGACCCTCATTAGACAATGAATCTCCCAGCACCTTGATCTTGGATTTCTAGCCTCCAGAACTGTGAGAAATAAATGGCTGTTTTTTATGCTAACTTGTGATAGCAGCCTAAACTGACTAAGATATGGACACATATCCAGAGCATTGCAGAAGTATGGAGAACTAACCCAACTTGGGAAGGGAAGAGTTAAGACTTACAGGACAAGCAAGAACTAGTGAAGTGAAAGGAGGCAATCAGAAAGTACTCTAAACAAAAAAAGTAGATTTCCATCCAACTGTAGGCCTTTTTCTTCAGTGAATCCACCACAAGGGTAGTATTTTTGTTTATGTTTGCAATAACAAAGACTATAATCAGGGCCTTGTACTTGGCCATGAAGTCTTGTGCTTCTCCAAAAGGTTTATATGTTAGGGAGAAGTCTTCACCAGAGGCGCTGATACAAAAATCCATTCCTTTTTCAATTGTAATGAAAGAGGAAGTGACGTAGTTGCCATGCTTGCTTGCTGCTGCTGAGCTGGGATCCTATCAAGGGTCAGATCCCCTTGATCACACCAGAAAGTCATTTGTAAGATGTGTATTGATCCCCAAATAGAGAGAACTTCTAAAAAGTTTTGAAAAGTTTGCATCTAGGAAATATAAAAGAGATGGGAGGAAGTGAAAGGTGTGTGATTGGGGGAGAGGGGCAGCCAGAAAAATACAAAGAAATTAATTGTTTAAAGAAAGATTGAAAGAGAGGGTTGATTCCACATAATGGATAGAACATGGAACAGCATTTGAGTCCTGCCTCTTCCATTTTACCAGCTGAATGGCTTTAAATGTGTTTCTTAATTTTTTTTCCATAACTCCATTGTTACCATGTCTAAAAATGACAAAATTGTTTACCTTGCATTGAGGTTGTTGAAATTAAATAAGGCAAACCACTTTAAATAGTTCCAGTTTAAGTAGTTTTAAAAAATCTATCATCTTATATAAGAATGTAATAAGCAAATGGTAGTTACACCGTGAAGTGTAACGACTAACCACATAATGACTGCATCACAGATGAGCAGGAGGGTGAGGCATTGAGCTACATGTGGGCAGCGGAGGAGAGCTACAGAAGGGGGCAGGGCAGCAAGCCATGAGTGGGGGGGGCGGGGGGGGGCGCCCAACGGGCCAGGGGAGCTACAGGAGGGCAGGGCAGCAGTCGGAGAGCTACTGGAGGGTGGCAGTAGGCTACTGGCAAGCTACTGGCACACAGATTCGTGCACAAGGCTACTAGTTACACTTATTATAACAGGGCTTATTCTTTTACAGATTTTGTTATTATCAAGGATTGGCATTTAAAGGATTGGGCACATACAACATGACAGGGTCCCCGACTCACTTGATTTTGATGAACTTCCGACAGGGTACAGTGTTTCTCACACATGACTCGGTCAGTGGGTCTATGTCTTCCACGATGACAAAGGGGGCCTCTTCAAGGGTGACAATACTCAGATGGTTGTCGTCCGGCTCACAGTCCGAAAAGGACTTGTACCTCGGCCACACGGCGTGCCTCAGGCTCAGGGTCTGGTTCTCCCACTTGCCCACCTGCATCATAAAGACAAAGACAGGCCTATGCTTTCTAGCACAACTGATTTTTAGAAAGGTGAGTCTTTCCCCGTAAGAGACACAGGAGAAAAATCCATCCATCTTAAGGGTTTTTCTGCTACTTGCCTCACTGAATGCATCTGCTTTACATGCTGAGAAAAACAAGGACAGAGGGAGAGCAGAATATTGGGCACAGACTCGCCCCAGACTTATGACATCACGGGGGTTTTGCCTAAGCACTAACACTTTTAGAGCTCCCCAGGTGATTCCCAAGTCCTGCCAGGTTCAGGATCACTGATACCATGAAAATAGCATGAATTTTTAGAGGCAGAGAGACCTGGGCTTGAATCCGAAACTCTGCTACTTATTATTCGTACAACCTCAGGCAAGATCTTAATCACCATGAGTATCTGTTTCTCACCTGAAACTATTCCACCTACTTTAAAGGTGCCTAAAGTTGGCATAATTCCAACTACTTTATAAAGATGTTGTGAGAATTTTTTATTGATTTGAGAGAAACATCAATTTGTTCCACTTAGTTATGCATTCATTGGTTGATTCTTGTATGTGCCCTGACCCGGAATCAAACCCACAATCTTGGCGCATTGAGACGATGCTCTAACCAACTGAGCTACCCAATCAGGACAGGATGTGTGGAAATTAAACAAGGCAATTTATGAAAAACATGTAGCACAGTGACTGGCACAGAGTAAGGACCACATACATTTCTTTTTAAATGTAGAAGAGAGACAACAAAAAGGAGGAAGTTCTCTTTTTTTTAATGCAATATATTAAAAAAAAGAAGAAAGGGGAGAGGAAGATGAAGTAGAGGGAAAATTAGGGGGACAGACAACACCAGTGGGACAGAGCAGGTGAGGAAACAGAAGCCAAACTCAGACATGGATCTATTTAAGTTGCAGATTGAGGTGAACTTTTATTAATCCAGCACAGAGTGGAGACTTCTGCTTAATACACATCAAGATCTGTCAAAATAGAATTGATGTGTTCCCTCTGAGCAGCAGCCGGCATCTTAGGGAAATCAAATTATGTTTTGAACCTTAATTTTATTTGATAGCTTGTTGGCACTATTCGCATGCACATAGGAGAAAGCTGCCCCCATCATCGCACTTCCTCCTTCTTCACCCTCCACCCACATGCAATTGCTTGACACCACAGGTTAGCCTTTTAATTGTAATATCAACCTCAATGAAAAGACCTCGTCTGAAATGCTAAATGCCAAGTCCAGGCTCGCCTGTATTGACATTACCCACCGGCCCCTCCCCCTGAATGTAAGTGTCACCTGAAATGAATCGCAGGTCCTTCAAGAGGATTCAGACTCTCTGAACACCAGGAGAGGTGGAGAGGTGGGGGGGTGGGCATGGGCAGAGGAGATAAGGCAGCCAATGTTCTCTAAGATGACCTCATCATTTGAACTAGAAAATCTTTGCTTCTTGTAGAGAAATAGCCCATGTGGCTAATTAAAAAATTGTATAGCTTCATGGGTATCTTCCTTTTTAAGATAGGAAGAGGATCAGAGTAGTTTGGGCAAACAAACATGTTCATTTACCCATGCTGTGATATGTAACACTAGCTGGAGAGAACGTTGAGTGTTGAGCCCATCAAATTCTTCATTCACTCAACACGGATTTATTGAACACCAACTCTAAACTGGCACCAGCCCGGGAATACTGATGAATGAAAACAGAACACTTCCTTCCTCCTTGGAACTATCAGTTGACTGCAGGTCAAAGATCAAACCTTTAATAATAAATAGATTAAAGACATATCCAAGCTTTTCCTTTTGGGGAATGTTATACCAACTACACCTTGTTTTTTTCTTCCAGAGGCTGGGTAGTTCAGTGGGTAAGTGAATGGCTTTTGGAGTCAAATAGAGCTAAGTATTAATCCTGGCTTCACTCATTAGCTGAGTAGCCTTAGGAAAGTCACTCAACCTCTCTGAGATTCACTTTATCTTTAAAATTCAGAAAATAACAGGATATACCTTTCAGGATGTAGTGAGATTTGAATGAGCCAAAAATATACAAGAAACATTGAGCATAGAATTTAGCACGTACCATACATGTGCTATTATTTTATTGTTGTACTAGGCATTTAAGATGTAGCTCTAATATCACATAATCTTTAAAGAAATTCCTGTCTTCCCTAGTAATATGGAACTTGCACCCATCTCCACTAGAGCATTTGATGTTATAATTGTAACAATATCACTTCGGGACCAGGAAATGTGGCAATCTCACCCCAAATCCTACATGATGAGGATTATTATTCCAACTTCACAATTCAAACAACAAAAGCACAGCTAATAAGTGGTGGAACCAGAGCTATAGTCTGGGGATGTCTGAATCTAAAGATGCTTCCTACCCATGTGTCTATTAATTGATCTGCATTCATTATATTATAGCTCCAATACCCTTTCTTCCTTAGAGACAAGCACTAAAGTCCCAAAAATAAATAAATAGAGGCAAAGACTGTTTAGCTAGCAGATCTATGGTGATGTCATTGACCACATCACATACCCTACACAGTGGGAAGCAGGCAAAAGTTCCATCCAGCTCAAGGCTGACTCATTGAGAGAGAGGTTGCAAAGGTTTATAAGTTTCCAGAGTGCAATAACTCCCTAAATCTTCTCTCTCTCCCTTCCCAACATGTCTAAGTAAGCACCCATGAGTCTTCCAAGGAGGGTAGAAGTGAGCGGTGAGTGGAAAAATGATCAGAAATGAAGTTGCTGTATAAACAATGCCCTAGATCCTGAGAGCTCTTGTCTACTTCTTTGGATCTGACAGGATCCCATTCTAGATACCAAATATGCCAACTTCAAGATTTTATATACCAGGGAGAATCCAAGATGGCGGCATAGGTAAACACCTACAATGCTGCCTCGCACAACAATTTCAAAACTACAACTAAAAGACAGAACAGACATCATCCAGAACCACAGGAAAGCTGGCCGAGTGTAAGTTCTACAGCTAGAAGGAAAGAGGGGGGCTCACAGAAACCCAGAGGAACTGCAAAAAGCCGAGGTACGGAGAGGCATGCGCTGAGAGAGCGGGTGCCAGAGAACCTGGCTGGCATTTTCTGGCGGGAGGGAGACGGAGACTCCCAACGGCATTGAACCCCTTATCTTACAACACTAAACCCCAGATACAGCCGAAACTCATACCAGGGGAGTTTGGACTGTGAAAAGGGAGAGGTGCACGGAAATTTAGGGGAGTCGCAGAAGATCAGGTCTGGTCTCGCACGCGCATGGTGCTGCGCGGAGGACAGACTGCTGATGTGCCGCTGGCTTTCGCGACTGGGCGGGAGACAGACCCTCCCAACTGTGCCACTTCTAACTCCACTGGGCCCCTGTTTGGGGCGAAACCCTGGGACCAAGACTCGTGTGGTCCTGGTGTGCAGGGGAGCCGGAAAGGCAGCGGTTAGAGGCACTGCGGGGAGCGCACACAAGGACCGCTCCAGCCATTACCCAGTCACGTGAGACTCAGGGGCTGTGGAGGGCGGGGCCGACTGGAAGGCAAGGCGGTCCCTTAAGCCCTGAGACTCCACCCCTCTCAAGCTCAACAGAGGCTTCTTCGGTTTTGCATCTGGTATCATAAGGCTGAATCCAACACAGAAGTTTCCCCGGCATAGTGAAAATGCTGGGACAAGGGAAGGGATCACAAACAAAAGAAATGGAGGGAAAAAAAACGACTGGATATAGAGTTCAAAACCACGCTTGTAAGGTTTTTCAAGAATATGCTAGAAAAATTGGATAAATTTAGTGAGACTCAAGAGGAGATGAAAAAGGACCAACTAGAGATGCAAAAGCGCCAACTAGAGATGGAAAAGGTCCAACTAAAGATGATAAAGGACCAAATAGAAATTAAACATACACTAACTGAAATAAAAAATATTATACAGAGTCCTAACAGCAGACTAGAGAAAGGCAAGAATCAAGTAAAAATTTTGAAATATAAAGAAGCAGACAGCATTCAACTGGAAAAGCAAGAAGAGAAAAGAATCCAAAAATGTGAACATAATGTAAGGAGACTCTGGGACAGCTTTAAGCATACCAACATCAGAATTGTGTGGGTGCCAGAAGAGAGAGAGCAAGATACTGAAAACCTATTTAAAGAAATAATGACTGAAAACTTCACACATCTGGTAAAAGAAATAGACTTACAAGTCCAGGAAGCACACAGAACCCCATATAAAAGGCATCCAAAGAGGACCACACCAAGACACATCATTATTAAAATACCAAGAGCAAAAGACAAAGAGAGAATATTAAAAGCAGCAAGAGAAAAACAGTTTATTACCTACAAGGGAGCACCCATACGACTGTCAGCTGATTTCTCAACAGAAACGATGCAGGCCAGATGGGAGTGGCAAGAAATATTCAACGTGATGAATAGCAAAAACCTACAACCAAGAATAATCTATCCAGCAAAGCTAACATTCAGAATTGAAGGGCAGATAAAGAGCTTCACAGAGAAGAAAAAGCTAAAGGAGTTCATCAACTCCAAACCAGTATTATATGAAATGCTGAAAGGTACTCTTTTAGAAGAGGAAGAAGAAAAAGGTAAAAGCCAAAAAAATTATGAACAACAAATACATATCTATCAACAAGTGAATCTAAAAATTAAGTGAATTAAAAATTTGATCAACAAAATAAACTGGTGAATATAATAGAATCAGGAGCACAGAAAGGGAGTGGACTGATAATTCTCAGGGGGGAAGGGGTGAGGGGTGTACAGGGAGAGACTGGACAAAAATCATACACCTATGGATGAGATCAATGGGAGGGAGCTAAGGGCAGAGGGAGGGGTGGGAGCTGGGTGGAGGGGTGCTATGGAGGGGAAAAAAGAGAAACAAATATAATAATCTGAATAATAAAGACTTAATTTTAGAAAAAGATTTTATATACCAGACAGAGGAGAAAAAACATCCTTCTCTTTCCCCTCTGATATCCTTATTTCAAAGGACTATAAATGAGTCCAGTTTTTATAAACATAAGTATTTATTGAATGGCTCCTGGGTACCAAGAACTGTGGTAGACATGAAGGATACTATAAAGAAAACAAATTACTTGCATGGAATTCTTATGCTAATTGGGAAGACACACATGGGTCAAATAATTACACAAAGGTATATATCATGCAAACCAGGAGGAAGAAAAATAGTGAGTGGGTATATGAGAGAAGAGAGGGGGAAATAAATCACAGAAGGCTTCCTGGAGGAGGTGACACAAACTGAGATTGCAAATCTAAGGTGAGTGGGTGGGAAGTAAGAGGGAGTGGAGGAAGGAAGAATACTCCAAGAAGGCAGGTCCAGGTGATGCAAAGCCTTGTAGGTCCTGTCAAGGAGTTGGGATTTATCCTTAATTCAGTCTGTTTAGCCAAAATGAAAAAGGATATATGGAAGTCATCATGAACTTATTTCTGTATATTACCTGTACAAAAGTGAAGGTTCTTTGCTTCCTCAATCCGTTTTGTTCCTTTTTTATTATGAAAAAAAATAACTCATACAAAAGAGAGTAGTAAAATAAATCTCCATATTCCCATTATTTGGCTTCATTAGTTACTAACTCATGACAGTCTTGTTTCATTTATACTCTGCCACTTTTTCCATGCTATATTGAAGAAAGTCCCAACTATCATGTCATTTTATTCACAAATTCTTACTTTGGTTTAAATATCTAACCTCCATTTGCTTAATAATAGTATACCTCAACAATCTATATATTTATATATTTGCTTCACTCATTAGATTATGATTCCTCAGTGTAGCAGAGATTTTTTTTATATATATACATGGTGATTGATTTCTATGTCCCCAGCTTCTAATTCAGGCTCTAGTACAAGGAGGGACTTAATGAATAGTTGTTGATGGAATGAATGCACACACAACTTAAACTTTAAAAAAAAATGTCCATGAGTCAAAAAATACTAGTAGATTGATCAGTATATCCTTATATGCCTCAGCTATGGAAATTTGCACCCTAAGGAATGACCTAAGCTGAGCTCATGGAAATTTTCCCTGGGATTTTTGCTGGGACTAGTAAAACAGGGTGGGCATGACAAATGAACCAATCAGAGATTAAACATGGAGCTAAAAAACAGAACAGAAAGCAATAAAGTCTTGATGGCATTGCCTGAGTTCTTATAACAATAAAAGTTGACAATCACTAAGCCCTTTGTATCATTCTTAGCACTAGTTTAATTCTTATAAACACTTCATTTTATATACAAGAAAAAAGGCGAGAGAAGATGATTTTTATCTCTATCATGAATTTTTTGTACTTAAAAACATTCCCAAACTCACCCAGATAGACTGTGTGAGAGAGGAAAAAATAATTTTTACCTTCAAAATAAACTTCATTTTGGTGATAAACCTTTGAGTGTTTTCAGCAAGTACACTAAAGTTTTGAGGACAAAGAAAAATAATTGACCTCTGATGGAGAAAATTTATTTTGTTAAAAGAAATATGAAAAGGTGAAATTAACTTTGTAATGATTTTTTTATCCATTCTTATTAATAAAATTTAAATTCACTTTTAGAAAGCAAATTGCTCTTTAGGTCCTAGAAAGCATTTTGTGAAAGGGCAATGATTACTTCTTGAAAGGTTCAGCCAATACTTTCCCAGAATAGAGTTGATTTCTTCTCCAGAAAGTCTCTTAAGTTAATATTTACCCCTTCATGTCTGGGTAAATTCAGAGACATGTCACAGAGGTTGCAAGAAATTAGGTTAATAGATGTGTGTGGCTCTCCTTTTAGAGATATGCGTGTTGGATCTTATTTGATCTATTCACGAAATGCTTACAAGAAACAATTAAAGTATCTTTATTACTGGCCTCCTGGTTTCCCAAACCATCCCCTAAAAACATATATCTAAATACCCCTACTCAACTCCTTCCATGATGCATTCTGCCTACAGAATTCAATCCAGACTCCTCTTTACATTAAAGGATCCTATGATATAGGTCCAACTAACCTTGTTACACTCTCATTGATCTATCACATTCTCGTACACTCTATACAAAATCTCACACTAAAACATGTGCACCTTCAAAACACACATACTCACTATGTATACCTATACGTACTCACTACATATATATATAAATATCTATGTGTGTATATGTGTGTATATATGTCACATACCTATACATTATATATAAACCTATAAATACACACCTACATGCATAAACTCATACTTACCCAAACACAATGTACACATATATGCACTCACACACACATACCTAGCCCTTCCCCAAACACACTTCTACATACACACACACACACACACACACACACACACACACTACTAAGCCACAGTGATGTGTCTAGTTTTCACTTCTCACCATACATACCTTGAACAACATCCACTTTCCTACTTTACTTGGACAATTTCTTCTACCTGAAATTCCTCACCTTATTATCTCCTATTATCTCCACAGTTTGAAATCTTACCCATTCTTTCCAGGTCCAGCTCAAATGCCACTTCTCCCATTGAGCCTAATTCTCCCAGTGAATTTCATTTTGCATTTTCTGTGGCTCCAGAACATTTTTCTTTTTTAATTCTCCCACTTGTCTATTCATGCCCTTCACACACACGAATCCAGTGCTGTACCCTGTGCCAGGCACTGCAGTGGGGCTACAACTGTGAACAGCCCAGGCCTGGTCCCCACCCTCAGTTTCCAGTCTGGTTGGAGAGAAGTCAGAGCTCAATGGCCATAAAGCAAGATGACTGCCTGCTGGGGTAAGCACAGGATGCTACTGAAGCAGACAGCCACCTGCTCTGAAGGAACCAAAAGATGCTTCTGTAGGAAGTGGCTTCCAACTATGAGCCAGGCCAGCAGAATTGTGATGTGGCTAGTTAAAGGTTTTATCATTATCTTCAGGGCAACAGAGTGGTAAGGGGTGGGGGTTAGGTGATTGAAGACTTTCAATCAGGGGAGGGCTAAATCAATCTGATGTATTAGAAAACTTCTTACCAATATAGTGCAGAGACAGAGCTTGTGGCTAAAAAATTGTGAATTCAGAGAGATGGGTTAGGAGGCAGTTGCATTAATCTAGATGAGGCTCACAGAGGACCATATCAGTGAGGCCGGCATAAATCATGAGATCTCAAAGTGGTAGAATAAATAGAACTCGACACCAATTGTATAACTGTATGTAAGTAAGGAGCAATGACCCAGGCTGCACTGAATTACAGTTCTGTTGAGTATCCAGCCTGGCCAGGCTTCTACAACCACGTGACCCCCATCGGCTATGTTATAGCATTCACGCAAAAGCCAGGTCAATAAATATTTGCTAAACTGAACTTGATTCAGACGGCAGCATACCATTCATTTTTACTTGAAATTCAAAGTTAAAAGAGGAAAATGACCTGTTTACTCAGCTCCTCTCCTTGGAGACAAGACAACAGGGATTACAAAATTAAATATCAGAAAGGAAATTTATTAAAACTGACGATGGAAGCAGAGTTCACAGTGCCTGGGGTCTAGCTTGCCTGTCCCCGGTTAGCTCGTTGGGTGATTTCATAACCAAGGTGGAAAGAGGCCTTAAAACAAACACTCAGTGTGTGCAAAACATCAGAAAACATTTCACTTTGGATAATAAGCAATGATTTACTCTCAAGCTGGAGAAAATGAGTAATCAACTCCTCAGGAAGATAAATTTAAGGAGAAAAACAAGGCAAACAAGAGGCCAATTTCTTTCCACCTGAAATATAAAGTCTTCCAAAGGACACTAGATAAATGGCTGTGAAGGAAATTTAAAATGGTTTAATGTCCATACTTAGCATAACTAACATCATTGATTAGAATCACCTCCATGCCTCTTCATGCAAATCTAATACAGTAAGCAAGCTCATAGCAGGGTTACACACAAGTAAATTTGTCTTGGGTTGCTGCTTGAAACCTGACACAGATTTCAATTTGATTGATCAGGAAACTAGAGCACAGATAGGTGAGCCATGGCCTTATATGAGGTTGAAATGTACTCTATCTGGAGAACCTTGCAATTGAGTCCAGTGATATTTTCTTAAAACCAAACCCCAAGTGAAATTTCATCCAAAACAGCTAGAGTCTGCTGAAACAAAATGTCTTATCAGAACCCAACTTTCTCCTTCCTGCTATATTCAGTTTCTGCTACAAAGAAACTGTTGCCCAGGCCAGATGGCTCACGGGTTTGGGTATCCTCCTGAGCACCAAAAGGTTGCTGGTTGATTCCTGGTCAGGGCACATGCCCAGGTTGTGGGTGTGTTCCCTGGTCAAGGTGCATGCAGGAGGTAACCAATCTATGTTTCTCTCTCACATCAATTTTTCTCTCTCTCCTTTCCTCTCTCTCTAAAATCAATTAAAAATAAAAAACCATTTAAAAAAAAAAAAGGAACTGCTGAAAAGCAGGTATGGGTCAAACTTATTTTGTTATTAATGCCCTGAGGCCACAGAGGGCCATGGCAGAATGACACTAAGAATTGCTTTCCAGCTACAGAGGGAAAATGTCTTCTACCTTTGAATGCACTGTCTTAAATGGGACTATGAGACTTCAGCATGAATAAGAATCTCTCCTTGGGAGCTAATTAAGAAGGCAGACTCTTAGATCTCAGGAGTGCCTGCATCAGTAGATCTGGGAGGAGGCCTGGGAATCTGACTTTTCAACCAGGACCAGGTCATTCTATTCCAGGTAGTCTAAGGACCACATTTTGAGGAGCACCTGAAGGACTATACCTATGGGTCCCAGCAGGATTAAATACGGCATAAGAAAAGATGGAAATCTTTCTTCTTGGGTTACTTATGCAACCAGTAGCAATTGCCAGCAGATCTAAATGAGTTTAATCAGCTATTAGAGCCTTAATTAAATTCCTTTCAGTTGAAATTTCAGAATTGCCTAATTGTTACACAGCTCACATTGGAGCAGTTGATTTTTTTTTCTCCTATAATAACTGCTCTCAGAATAATCTAATATCTTCATAGATAACCATGTCAGCTATTTTAGAACCCAGTACTGAGATGGGAATTCATGGAAATGTGTTTTGATCATTGATATTTCCATAAAACAACTTGCATATTTGCTCCCTTTCTCTTCTTTATGTTCAGCCAACAGCAGAAGAGCTCAATGCTTGTCTGACCTCCGATTTGATGGAAGTGTCAGGGACCACGAGCCACCATTTCCTTTAGAAGTTCATGTATAATCTCCTGTCTTCCACAGTTCCTCTGTTCCCCAAGTTCTATTTCTCTGGTTTTCTTTTAATTCTTTGTGTGCTCTCAAAAGTGATGTGTCCTGGTAATTAGCTAAACAGTTAATAGTGTTTTCTTTATCTTCTTTGGTGCCACATTGGAATGATATAACAGCAGAATAAAAAAAAAAACCTTTCACGATTACTAATTAATTTTTTGAACACGTTCTTGGGAGTCTTTTATTGAGCAACTTCCATATCAATCTATCTACTGCAGGCTGGAATAATGATTATTAAATAATTAGTAATTATAATAACTGACAATTATTGAGGGACCACCCCACCATGCCTTTTTTTCTTTTTACCCTCACAGACCTATAAAGAAAAGGCTATTATAACCTTTAATTTCCTGATTAGGAAATGAGGGGCTTAAGGGTCTTGCCCAAGAGCAAACAGTGACTGAGAGCTTTTGGAATCTGAGCTCAGACTACGTAACTTCAGAGCCCAGGGCCATTATCAGCCTGTGATATCCCCAAGACTGCCATCAGACTTGCTTTGGGAAATATTAAGGCAAGCAGGAGCAGTTTGCTTTGTTGCTGGAATGCTTCATGGATCTGCTGCAGAAAGTGGTAGTCTGGGGGGCAGAAAGTGGTGGCCTGAGTTCTGCCTCGCACTCTGCAGAGTCTCCCCACTTTGTGGAAGGGCAATGTCTTCCTTTTCTGTGAAGCACAGCCAGAGGTGGTCATCTTGCACTTTTCTTTCGTGTACACCAGTTTTATTTCCTCACTTTACCAATGAATTGATTCTTCTAATGACCTTGAGTTCCACCAGGAAAATACTTCTAACAGGGCCACAGTGAGCCCTTGCCGGCTGGAAGTTGCATTTTAATGCTATTAACACTGACATCCAAAGAACGATTAGAATAATAGATCAGGGAGGGAAAAATCCACCGCTCAAATATGACCTGAGTGACAATTAGTTAATTTGGGGATTTCAACCAAGCAGAATGTAATTAAGCCTCTAACAGCTGATTAGCCTTTTTCTTCGCCTCTGTAATCATCCCCATTCCTTACATAAAGGGCCTTAGAAGACAGGATTCCATCTTCCCTCTGGTCATGTTGTACTTAAGATGCTGCCGGCCAAGGCACCACAGGTCTGTTTATAGTGCTGCATCTGTTATTATCAAAACTCAAACATAAATTTGGTTGAACTCCTTAAAGGGCTGCTGCCTTGGAGAAGAAAATTAGAATGCATATTGGTCTGCAAGAACAGTCCAGAAGGAGATATAGGGGATGGAGGAGGTGGAAATGGGACAATCACAGAAACTGAAAAGGGTGCGGTGGAGGATAAGGATATAATATTGGATCAGAACTTGACCCAAGATCAGTCCTTTTTAACAGTAGTAGTGATAACCATCATTACTTTTAACACCTTTACAAAGACAATTTAGAAAAAATGTAAAGGTTTCTCTTTGACCTTCTAATGTACTTTTTTGGGTAAATTTCAAAGATCAGTGTCATTTCTGCTTGTAAGAGAAATGAAATGCCGTTTGCAATCTGGTAGAGTAAATAGCCCTTTTTGGGAGTATTTACCTGAATGACATTTAGCAGCTCTTATTCCCTTGGTAGAGTTGCCAGTAAGAGTTAGGAAGCAGTCACGAGATGCATACTCTGATGCTGGGCTGATAGCTGAAACACCTTGTATTTATTGGGATTATTAAGTCATTCTTATTAGCCTGAAAATTATGATAAGGTTGGATGTGAATACAGATGTGACTTCTCTTACTTTTGGCAACTTTTAAAAATAAAAATCTTAAAAAGTAGCAAACTTTTGGACTGTCTAACAGTTCATGAAAGGAGATGAGTTCTAGGGAAGCAGGAGACTTCAATGCATCAAGTCTGACTTAGGCGATGGAATAGGCCCAAAGCTGATGGATTTCTTCACTCAATGTTATGTAAAATGGCCAACTTCATTTGGATCTTGGCCCTGAGCTTTTAAAGTTAACCTCATTGACAGTGTTTGCAGAGTTTTAAAATAAGGTTATAAGACCTGGTGGTATTGATCAGCTGCAAAGCATTTTATCCCCTCATCCGTGAAAAGTTACTGAATTGTGAAAGTTGAAGTGTTTGAAACTTGGTGTCAGGTCTCTGATGGGCATTTGTTTTTTGTTTTGTTTTTTTCATATTTGGGGCAAAACAATAAATTTAAATTTTTGAGATGGACATTTTCCTCCTTTCATATGAAAGGGTGAGCTAGGGGTTGGTGCCTGAGGCCCTGCTGGTTATTATGAAGATGCTAACCAAAGCCCTTGTGCATGAGTGAAATCCATCACTGTGATAAACGCACATGGATCCGAATTTCAATTCTCTGTAGATAAGATGGTATTTTGACAATCATTTTTTCTTTGCTCAGCTCTGGCCCCAAACTATTTGCTCCAGGCTTGTCTGAGCCCTAAAGTATTCCAGGGAGAGGACCCTCTGCAATACTAAAGCCAGCAGAAGATTTAATGGTAAGGAAACAGTAATAAGCTGAACCACAGCTTTGCCCACTGTTACGAATATGATTAGAAGACAGTGGGGAAAACGAGGATCCCCTTCGGATGGGCCAGATTAAATCTTGGTATTTCAAAAATAAAGCCTAAGTAACCCTCTATTGCCTGGCCCAATTTCATCCAAACATATTAACCTTATCTTGGACAATAATGACCAATTCTAGAGCCCTGTAGAGTTATTGAGAGGAAATGACAATCATGGTGTCTAACCAGGCAAGCATTGTTTTCTCTGTTGAATTATACCAGTAAACTCAATAGGGTAAAAAACTAGAATTGGAGTCAGAAGACCCAAGTTCAAGTTCAACTATAATGCTGATGAGCAACATCACTTTAAATAAAATTTAAATATTCAGAATCACACAAACAGTAGTCTAGGCTAGAACCTCAAGGTTCCTAATTACTCTGATTGTTACAACCAATAAACGAAGCTATTTCCAGGAGTTCAGTTATTTAGAGTTGGATGACATTGATTTATTGGTTAATTCATTCAACAAATTTTTACTGAGTGCCTAGTATGTATCATAAACTGTTCTATCACTGGTGATGCAGCAGTAAATAGGCTCTAAGCTAGGAGTCAGCAAACTTCAGTCCAAGGGCCAACTATTTTTGTACAGCCCATGAGCTAAGATGAATGTTGCATTTTATAAATAATTAAAACAGATGAAATAATATTTTGTGACAAGAGAAAATTAAATGAGATTTGAAGTTCAGTGTCCATAAATAAAGTTTGATTGGAACATAACCATGCTCATTTTCTTATATGTTATTCAGGGTGCTTTCACATTAAAACAGAAAATTGAATACTTGCCATATCCCCAGTATAGCCCACATACAAAACTAATATTTACAAGCTGCCCTTGACATAAAATGTATGCAAACCCCTGATTTAAGTCCCTATCTATAATGGACCCTGCCACCAGGAAAGAAAATAAAATAAAATGGCCTTAGAATTAATTACAATATAAAACAGAAAATGATAAGTCCCAAAAGAGGAAAGGTATTTTAAATGCAGAGGGTATCAAAAATGAGAGGGCAAATCTGATGAGAGAAGAAATAAATTATGGCAACTGAGGAGAACTGTAGAGTAGGCAAAGAAGTTGAAAAATAAAAATAGAGGGAAGGTATAAAAGTGGGAAATTGTAATCAACCCCACCATTCTTTTGACATTGTTTCTGGAAATACTGACTCTGACTAATATGTAGCTTGTAGATATGCAGCATGTTTGTATAAGAACCCTAGGAGCTAACTTCAGAAGATACATACTCTGACCTTCAGTCATTCCAGTTACAGGAGACTTGCTGACCTTCAACCATAGAACCAAGATGATGCAAACCAGACCATCACTTGACCAGTTTCAAGATCCTTATCAGAATGGGCAGTGCTGGCCTACACATAGAAAACTTTTCAACACTCTTCCCTTTATTTCTTTGTTCTGCTTCCTCTCTCCCTATTTCTAAAAATCTCTGCCTGCACTGAGGTGAGGAGGTGAGCTTTGTAACAGGTGTCTTCCATTTCCTCAGGTGACCAGCACTTGAATAAATCTCTTTCGGAGAAATCAAGATGGCAGCATAAGTAAACACCTAAACTGTTGCCTCGCACAACAATTTCAAAACTACAACTAAAAGACAAAATGGACATCATCTAGAACCAGAAGAAGGATGGCTGAGTGGAAATTCTAAAACTAGAAGGAAAGAGAAAAGCACACTGATACTCAGAGGATCTGCAGAAGGCAGAGGTATGGAGACACACATGTGTATAGGACTGGCAACTGAGTATGCGGCTGGCTTTCTCAACCAGGAGGGAGACAAAAGCACCCAAATGCTCTGAACTCCAGATCCAGGTGAGACTCTGGGGACCCAAACTCATTTGGGGAGAAACTGAACTGTCTGGCAGTGGGCAGAACTTGAGGGAGGCTTTCTCTCAGAGGTGCTTGCAGTGATTACCATGGGACACTGAGACCCAGAGGCCTCTTATGGCAGGGCTGATGTGAAGCCATCACTGTTTGCTCCACCCTGAGACTCTGCTCCATCCAAGCTCAGAACAGAGGCTTTTGCAAGTCTTGTCTCATAAGGGTGTTTCCAGCACAGAAGTTCTCTGAGCATAGGCACAGCTGATCCTTGCAGCCAATTGGCCTGGAGGTCAAGTCCTCCCAGTGATACCAACAACAATAAAGGCCTAACTACAATAAGACTGTGCACAGAGCCCACAAAAGGGTGCACCAAGAGTGTTCACCTCAGGTAACTGGGAGGCTGAGCAAGTTGGCCCTATAGGACACCTAGCACACAAAGCCAGTCTATCAACTCAGGGAAGTAACCAAAATGTGAAGACAAAGAAACAGGTCACAAATGAAAGAAATGGAGGAAAGCAAACAACTGGATATAGAATTCAAAATCATGGTTATAAGGTTTTTCAAGAGTTTTGTAGAAAAGGCTGATAAATTTAGCACCTTGAGGATAAGAAAAAAGACCAACTAGAAATTAAGCATACACTGACTGAAATAAAAAAGAATATAGAGAATTAACAGCAGACTAGAGGATCACAAGAATCAAGTCAGAGATTTGAAATACAAAAAAGCAAAAAATACCCAACCTGAAAAGAAAAAAGAATCCAAAAAATATGAATATAGTGTAAGGACCCTCTGGGATAATTTCAAGCATACCAACATCCAAATTATGGGAGTGCTAGAAAAAGAAAAAGAGAGTAAAATACTGAAAAGACATTTGAAGAAATAACAACTAAAAACTTCCCCTACCTGGTGAAAGAAATAGACTTACAAGTCCAAGAAGAACACAGAACCCCAAACAAAAGGAATCCAAAGAGGACTACACCAAGACACCTCATAATTAAAATGCCAAAAACAGTGCAGCCACTGTGGAGAACAGTATGGAGTTTCCTCAAAAAAACTAAAAATGGATCTCCCATTTGACCCAGCAATCCTACTCTTAGAAATATATCCTAAGAAATTACAAACACCAATCAGAAAGGATTTATGCACCCCTATGTTCATAGCAGCACAATTTACAATAGCTACAATCTGGAAACAGCCTAGGTGCCCATCAGCAGATGAGTGGATCAGAAAACTATGGTACATCTACACATTGGAATTCTATGCTGCCATTAAAAAGAAGGAATTCTTACCATTTGCAGAAACCTGTATGGACTGGAGAGCCTTATGCTAAGTGAAATAAGCCAGTCAATGAATGAGAAACACCACATGATCTCACTCATTTGTGGATAATAAAGAACATTATAAACTGATGAACAAAAGGATAGACACAGAAGCATTAAAGCATCAAACAGACTGTCAAATTCTAGCAGGAAGGTTAAGGAGAGGTGGGGTAAATAAGAGATCAACCAAAGGACTTGTATGCATGCATATAAGCATAACCAATGAACACAAGACACTGGGGGGTTGGGGTATGCCTGGGAGGGGAGGGGCAATGGAAGATATGTATACATGTAACACAATAAAAAAATAATAAAATAATAAAATGCTAAGAGCAAAAGACAAAAAGAGAATATTAAAAGCAGCAAGAGAAAAAGTTAGTTACCGAAAAGGGAACACCCATATGACTGTCAGCTGATTTCTCAACAGAAACTATGCAGGCTAGATGGGAGTGGTAAAAAATATTCACAATGATGAATAGCAAGAAACCACAAACAAGATTACTCTACCCAGCAAAGCTATCATTCAGAATGGAAAGGCAGATAAAGAGCTTCACAGATAAGAAAAAGCTAAAGGAGTTCATCACCACCAAATCAGTATTATATTAAATGATGAAAGATATTCTTTAAGAAGAGGAAGAAGAAGAAAAAGGTAAAGATAAAAATTATGAACAACAAATACATATCTATCAACAAGTGAATCTAAAAATCAAGTGAATAAGAAATCTGACAAACAAAATAAACTGGTGAATATAATAGAATCAGGGGCATAGAAAAGGAATGGACTGACAATTCTCAGGGAGAAAGGGGTGTGGGAGATGCAGGAAGAGACTGGACAAAAATCATACACCTATGGATGAGGACAGTGGGGTGGGGGTAAGGGCAGAGGGTGGGGTGGGAACCAGGTAGAGGGAAGCTATGAGGGGGAAAGGGAGAGGAACAATTGTAATAATTTGAACAATAAAGATTTAAAGAAAAAATAATAAATCTCTTTTCTTTTCACCAGAACCTGTCTCATGAATTTATCTTTCATATTGGCAGGAAGTCAAAACTTAGACTTCTGGGTTGAATGAATAATAAGAATGAAAGCACACAAATTGAGTTTAAGGGACATGTTTGTGCACTAGGAAGTTGTTGGTGTGGCTTAGTGGTTGAGTGTCAACCTTATGGGCCACGAGGTCACAGTTCAATTCCCAGTTAGGGCACATGCCCAGGTTGTGGGCTCAATCTCCAGTAGGTGATGTGCAGGAGTGGCTGATCAATGATTCTCCCTCATCATTGACATTCTCTCTCTCTCCCTCTCCTTTCCTCTCTGAAATTAATAAATATATTTTTTAAAAGTTGTCTAAATTGAACGAAATACACAATATATAAAAAAGAAATAGATATAAAAGAAACATTGAGATAAAAATCACAGAAGACCGGTTGGCATAAAATTCTTATGTGCACATTGGAATTTGATGGCATTTGAGTTCAACTAGGCAGATGGCCTTGGGGTCCCTTAATGATTTATTCAACATCTGAGGACAATATTGGTAATTTCATCCATGTGTGGCTATTTATCATCATCTACATATTTTGGGATTTTTATATAATTGTATCATTTATTTTATAAATGAATTGTATTTGTCAGACTATTTTGATAAAACTAGAGGTCAGTGTTTTTGTTGTTGTTTGTTTTACCTTCCCTTTATTGACCACCTTTAGTTCACTTTAGTCACCCATTTCCATAAAGGGGAAATTCACTTAGAATTTCTAGATTTCAAAGATTCTAAATTTAGATAATTCATATCACTCTCACTCAGCTATCCTCATGTCTCTTCTCCAATATTATTTTGGCCATTGGCCCTACTTACTCCCAATTGATCTACTCACCATGCCTCCCCTTCCTCCCAGTTCCAACCTAAAATTCTTCATCTATCAAATCAATATTATTGTAGCTTTTTTTTTTTTGCTATGCTCACTATTATTCTGCTCCCACTTTGTCCTCCTGTCATACCCACCTGGCATTATTACCTTCCCCCAACTCTTTCAGTTCAACCACTTCCTCACCTGTAAACCACAGCATACAGGCAAAAAATCTCGCCAAACCACTTTAAATTTAAGGACTCCCTCTCTGGCTGGAAATCCTTCTTCCTTTTTCTGATTGGCTATCTCTCATTCTCTGCAAACTATTTCAAGGCTTCACACCTGCCCACAAGACTGCAATTTCACCAGCTCCATCCTCACTCCCAGCTGATGAATCTGTCTCTTATTTCACAGGGTCTGTAGACAACCCACACACACCAGAAATTTACCTGCCTCTGCCCACATCTTCCTTCTCCTGTCCTTTAATAGTGAAAGAGACCTCTCCTCTAGCCAAGCAAACACTAATGCCATTATTTGTGCTCTGGACACAGTCCTCTTCAGTACCAACTTCTTCTCTAAATCTGGCCTCACCAAGGTCAGCAGTCACTTACTCATCACTAACGCCAACAGGATATCCACATTTGACATTGAAGCTACTCCTGCCTTTCTTGAGTCTCTCTGCCCTTTCTAGGCTATTCTCCACCTTTTTGCCACCTCAACTCTGCCAAAATGTGAGCTCCGCTTTCTCTGCACATAATTTATGTGTCTTTTCTTCCTTTATGCATCCAGATATCCATGCTCAGTCTTCTGCTACTGTCCATGCTTCACTAATCATCTCTCTGTTAATGACCCTCACACCTTACTGTCTTTTATCATCAGCTTCTCTCTAATGCCTCCAAGCTTAGTGAGCATAGAGTAGAATTTACCATCTCACTGTCAACAGTTTAAAAAGGCACAATTTCTCTCCCATGTGCCAAATATGAGTTACTGAAACCCCAACCCCAGAAATATTAATCTCTCTCCCTACACCCCCATATATATTAAATCAATTGCCAAGGCTTGGTGGCTATAATGTTTGAATATTTTCCCTTGTTCACATCTTTTCTGTGACTACCACCTAGTCTTGACCTCTGACTGGTGTCTTTGCCCCAGATAGTGTTCCTCTCAGCAGATCCTCCAAGCAGCAGCCTAAGCCATCCTTCTAAATAGCTCTGCATATGTGATTGTTCCACTCTGCTCTTTAAAACCTTTTGATGGTTTTCGGAATCAAGTAAAAATGCCTGACTATAGTCCATATGATCAGCCCACTTCCAAGCCTCTAGGTCTCTGCATTCATGCTAACCTCATTTCGGACAACCATCTTCCCATTCCACACCTGTCCTGTCCACACTGACTCATGAATCCCATAGCACTAATCACAGGCTTCTGAATACAATGAACTTCTCTCAGTGCCAGGTTTCAACAGGTGCTACTCACCCTGCTCAGAAAAACCTTTCCTATTCTCTGCCTTGCACCCTTTCCTTGACCTTCAAAACTCTATATGGAGGACAGCTTTTCTGGGAATCTTGTGAAACTGATATCCTCTTTGTTTATCTCATCAAGTATTACAGGAGTCATATGCTAACCTGTCTGCCCTAGATGACTCACTGAGTGGGTTGGGGGACTCTATTCTCTTTGTATGCCTTAGAATCCCTTATACTCAACTCAGGGCCTCTTATATAGTAGATGCATAAAAATTTATTATGTAAACCACTGAATAAGTAAATGCACCAACATGACCACCATAACCCTGATCTTCCTGTAATCAACTATCAACTTTATTGGTCTCTTCTGATAATTAAAATATACTAAAAATAATGTGGATTTAGAGTCAGCTGGAACTGAGCCTGAATATCAGTTTCTCTGCTTATTAGCTGTGTGACCTTGGCTAAATTTATTTCCCAGGCCTTACTTTCCTCCTCTGTCAAGTCAGCATAATAGGAATAATCATATTATTGTGAAAATTACTAAAATCATGCCTATAAAGCACTTACCCTATTCACTATAGTCTGGCCCATAGTAGGTATTCAGTCAGGGTTAGTTCCATCCCATCTACAATGTGCATATCTCATGATGTTGAAGTTAACCCCTTGATGCAGGACACTGGCTGTAACTCCAGAACAGGGGAGGCAAGGCATTGATTTTATCAATACTCCAAGAGGTCCAGGCCCAGGGCTTGTATATTAAAATGGCACTTGGGAAATGCACTTGCTTTTTGTGCCCTAAGGGGAGACAGAAATGTTCTTCACTTACTGCTTTCTTCTGTAGACAGAATGATTTGCCTATTAATATAATTCTGTGCACAGAGAGGAAGGTTCTGCCAAGAGCAGCCTGGCATAATTTTAGCTCTATCAATAAGTCCTAACACCTGATGATTACTTTTAATTCCATTTGCTAGTTTGAGGTTCTGCACAATTAAGGCATAGCATTAATTTCCTACCCCTACCTTTCTTGGATCCTTATTCCAATAAGTGTGATCTATGGATATACTTTTTAGAGCTCACTGGCTAAGAAGCTGTAAGAGGAGAAAAAGAAAGAAATAGAAAAAGGAAACTTCAGATGATAGACACACTTGGAAGAGGCATCCTAACCCGAGTGATGTATATTATTATATGGACTAGAGGCCTCGTGCACAATTCATGCACTTTTGTCCCTTAGCCAGCTTGTGCCCTCTCACAGTCCCGGCCCTCCGGAGATGTCCAACTGCGGCTAAATAGAGCTCCACCAGTTGGAGCGCACTGACCACCAGGGGGAAGATCCTGCATTGAGTGTCTGCCCCCTGGTGGTCAGTGAGTATCATAGTGATTGTTCATTCAGCCATTAGGGTTAATTTGCGTATTACCCTTTTATATAGAGGATAATATCAAATTCCCAGGGTTTAGATAGCCCTTTATGGATTACAAGTTGCTGTTTATTGTCTCATTTCATTTGACCTTCATAGCAGAGAGTCACAAAAAGGTGAAGAAGATATTATTATAATATTTCAGAGCAGTAAACTAATGTGCGTTCAAGTAAGTTGGACCAAAAAGTACAGCAAATAGAGAAAATAACTAGTTTTCTGATTGCTGGCTGAGGACTTGCTTAATCATATATGTCTCAGCATTCACCTCCTTGTGTGGGACTCAAAGAGAAAACAAAGGGACGATGATTCTTGACTATGTTAATCTTAAATTTTGGCCCAACTACTCTGAGAAAAGAGAATGCCAGCAGAAAGTTTCTAAAAATCCTCAAAATGTAAAGCAAAACAAAGCCTCATCAAAAACCACCCTAGTAACTATCATTTAAAAATCCATATTGCACTTTACATAATAGTTCCCATTTATTAAATTCTATCTATTATGTGCGAGGCCCTATGCTAGATTGCTTTACATACATTATTTATAATACCTGCAAGTTATGAAGTGACTGAGTGACTGTGTTCTAATTAATTCACTTCTCTGGTCCTCAATTGTGGTGAACTAAAAATGTGATTGTGTATGTAATATGTTTGGCTCAGGGCCTATGACAGAGTCAACACTCAGAAATAGTTAGGTTTTTTGTTTTCATTATTTGGAATTGCAATTACATAGGAAACACAAACCCCATGCTTTCTTTTCCCACTTGAATCCTGTGTTTCCCACAATGCTGGGTGATGTCATCTGCATCCTAGAATTTGACTGAGGAAGATAATAGAATTTAGTAGTCAAAGCTTTGGTTTCAAAATCAGATGAATGGAGATTCAAAATCCAGCTCAGATTCTTGGAAATTAACTTGTTCTCTGTATTATTTCATTTTCTCACTTATAAAATAGGGATAATAATAGTAACCACAAAGGGGTTTTGTGTGATTGAGAGAGATCATATAACTAAAGCTCTTTGTGACCCACAGCAAGCATTTAATAAATGGTAGCAGTAATATCTTCACAGAAACCCATTTTTACTGAGGAAAACACTGGCTATCTGAGAAATACAAAGAATGACAACTTTTCAGAGTAGGCTTGGGTCTCAGAACTAAGTGTTGCCTATGACCAACTCAAACCTATAAAATTGATCAAGCCCCATTTATCCCCTAAATTTCTCATCTACTAGCCCACTATGAGAGCATCAGTCCACATCTACTGACTGCAGTGCTGACCTCTTTGTCAGCAGGAACCAATCCCTAATCTTTTTTATTTTAATTCATTGTTTGTATTGTGTAAAACCTATAGTGAAGTGTCTGAATGCTTTTTAAAAATTTTCTTGCTGACACTATTACAGATGTCCTTCATTCCTCCCCCCACTACCACCTTTACCTACCTCTATCCAGCTGCCCCCCCCCCCACTCCCTCTGGCCATCACCACACTGTTGTCTGTGTCCCTGGACTACGCACATATGTTCTTTGGCCAAGCTCTTCACTTTCTTTCATCCAGTCTCCCCCATCCTACTCCCCTGTGACTCCTGTCAGTCTGCTCTATGTATCCAATCTCTGGTTCTAGTTTGTTCATCAGTTTATTTTGTTCATTAGATTCCACATCAGTGATATCATATGATATTTGTCTTTGGCTTATTTTGCTTAGCATAATAATATCCAGGCCCATCCATGCTGTTGCAAAAGGTAAGAGTTCCTTTTTTTATATAGCCGCATAGTATTCTATTGTGTAAATGTACCGCAACTTTTTGATCCACTCATCTATTATGGGGACTTGGGCTGCTTCCATGTCTTGGCTATTGTGAGTAACACTCTGTGATCATAAGAGTGCATATATTCTTACTGATTGTATTTGGAGGTTCTTAAGATATATTTCCAGAAGTGGGATTGCACTACCAGTTATCAAATTATACTATAAGACCACTGTAATCAAAACAACCTGGTACTGGCATAAGAACAGGCATATAGATCAATGGAACAGAACAGAGTCCAGAAGTCAACCTATCTCTCTATCATCAATTAATATTTGACAAAGGAGGCAAGAGTAAAGACAGTCTCTTAAATAAATGGTGTTGGGAAAAATAGACAGGTACATGCAAAAAAAATGAAACTAGACCACCAACTTATACCATATATAAGAATAAACTAAACATGAATAAAAGACTTAAATGCAAGTCACAAAACCATAAAAATCCTAGAAGAAAACTTGGGCAATAAAATCTCAGACATCTCTCATAACAATATTTTTGCTGATATATCTCTAAGAGAAAGGGAAACAAAGAAAAAATAAAGAAATGGGAGTACATCAAACTAAAAAGCTTCTGCATAGCAAAAGAAACCATTAGCAAAATGAAAAGAAAACCCACTGTATGGGAGAACATATTTGCCAGTTATACATATGATAAGGGGTTAGTTTCCAAACAATATAAAGCACATATATAGCTCAACACTAGGAAGACAAACAATCCACATTTAAAAATGAGCAAAGGACCTGAATAGACACTTCTTCAAAGAGGACATACAGATGGTCAATAAACATGAAAAAATGCTCAATGTCACTAATCATCATAGAAATGCAAAGTAAAACCATAATGAGATATCATCTCACACCTGTTAGAATGGCTACTATCAGTAAATCAACAAACAAGTACAGGGGAGAAAAGAGAACTCTAATGCACTGTTGGTAAGAATGCAGATTAGTGCAGCCACTATAGAAAACAGTATGGAGGTTCCTCAAAAAATTAAAAATGGAACTGCCACCCCCTTATCTTTTGGCATTGATTTGGGATTGGGAGCTTTGCATTAGATACATCCTTGTCTCTAACCTCTGGCCTGGCTGATTGATTGTATAACTTGATGGATGTCCCATACTTTTTAATCTTTACCCAGATTTAAAGCAGTGGCAATTCCCAAATGCAAAACCTAGGATATCATTTTAGTAACAAAACTCAAGTCTTGCTGTATTGATTCAAGTTACCAACTCAAATGCTATATGGGGAAAGAATGTGTATGGTCCTTGCTGAGGAACCTTGAAGAAGTCACTTATCCTCTCCAAATCTCAGTGTCCTCCCCTGTTAAATGGAGGTGAATATTCCTGCTGCCCCTTTAGAAAGAGTTATTGTCAGGATCCAATATCCAAATCAGATTCTTGCCCTCCTTTCCTACCTTATATCTGCCTGTCCTATTTTCTTCAAACACATTTTAATCAGGCAAATTTTTAAAAAATGCCATTAACTATAATCTCCTGGCAGACTTAGAGATCAGTGTGGTGGGGACAATATGAAAAATCAGGGTTCTTTTAACCCAGATGGTATGTTTTAAACTTAAAAGTTAGACACAACATAAGAAAGAGGCCATCATTTTCTTCAAGTCATTCTACAAATCGCTTCAAAAGAATAAAAGTTGATTCCCTGTCTTTCCTCAAGCTTCAGATTTTTTCCTTCATATGCATTTGCACACTGAAATCAGTTGGTTCAGTCCCTACCTGCTTTCTTCTCAAACAGTTCCATTTAGTCTTTCAAATTTGCAAAATTATAATTCAAATGGAAGGAAAATAGACTCTGAGAATTATAGATCTAATTGTGATGTGCTTTAAAATAGTTTTCAAAAGACAATGGCTACAGATAAGGAACCATATGGTGAGGTAATAAAGAATGAACAAGCAGCTTACTAAAGGAGGGGGCATAATTTTTATCTTCAGGTTCCAAAAAGAACTCTGACTGGCTTTGGCCAAAGATGCCAGAATCTGGTTATGTGACAGATTTGTGTGCATCTCATTGGGAAGCTCTGAGCTAAACTCAGGAAGAGAAGCCTCATTCTTGGGGGCATCGTGTACCTGGAATAGCCGTTTCTGCAAATACTGTTTCCCCAAAAGTAAGACATCGTCCGAAAATAAGACCTTACTTCCAGTTTTGCCTCTCGCTGTAATATAAGGCACCCCCCAAAAAAATAAGACCTCCCGATAATAAAGCCTCCCCCGAACATAAGGCCTCCCCCGGAATATAAGGCCCCCGAATCTACCATAAGGCGTCTGACTCCTGATTTAAAGAGACCTCACACACACTACCTGAACAGCTCCGGCTGCACTGCGGCCAATCAGTGAGCTGGTTTGTGATGACAATTACTACCGTACCGAGTACAGGTAATAAATTTCTTTTTTTTTTCTTTTTCTTTTTTTTTTGTTCAATAATAAATGTGTAGTGTATTCTTCTTCATGGAAAAATAAGACACTTCCTGAAAATAAAACCTAGTGCATATTTGGGAGTAAAACTTAATATAAGACACTGTCTTATTTTTGGGGAAACAGGGTACTGGGAACATGTCCCCATACAGAGATGAGGGGCTCCCAATGTAGTTTTCATAATTAATGCAATGACAACCTTCACTACTGATATACAAAGAATTCCTACCTCCACCAAATGGTGTCATAGAAATAAAATGGATTTTAGTGTCTGGCAGACTTGAGTTGGAATCTAGACATTGTCCCTTGAGAAAGGTCATCAATCCACTCAGAGCCTCAGTTTCATTATATAGTGGTACCTCGAGATACGAGTTTAATTTGTTCCGTAACCTTGAGGCGTGGGAAACTATGAGATGCTCGAGTAGTGGTAAACTGGTGGGTTGTGTGCAGTCGGCCAATCCGCGTGATTACTCGTATCTCAACTGTTGCTCGTATTTCAAAGCAAAAATCGCTCGCTCGACGGCTTGTATCTCAAAAAATCTCGTATGTTAGGGCACTCGTATCTCGAGGTACCACTGTATATAAACTGAGAGGATGGAGGGGGGTCTTACTTAGGCTAAATGTCTTTTAAAAGGGGATGAAAGTAATGCATATACAGTCCCTAGGCTATAACCAGGGCACAGCAATTATTATTTTTATTATTAATTATGTCATAAAATGTGGGGAGTTATCTCAAGCTATCAGGTGGCTAAGCCCATTGTATTAACAGTCTAGAAAGCACAGTAAGTCTTCCACAGCATAAGAGATCAATGCTGGGAATACTCAATCCCTATCTATCTCTGCCTCTCCCTCTGGCCCAATCCAGGCTCCAATGCCAAAACACACACACACACACACACACACAAAAAAACAACACCCAAACAGCATAGTGGGGTGCACAGCTACTGCTGCCAATAGCACAGTTGAGAAAACCAAACTGCAGCTTCAGAAGGCACCCTGACACAGCCATTTGTAGCCAGAAGCATATTGCTGGGCTAGGGGGCTTCAATGTTCTGTCTCTTTTCTTACAGACAAATGTCATTCCTGTCTTCACCATCAGCCTGCAAATGGGGAAATAACAGGAACAGAGACAATGCTAAAAATGTAGGAAGCAGGTTCGAACGACAAATCACTGAGTGTGGTCATTGTAGGAGGGGTGGGAGATAATCCGGCTGCTGCTAATCAGGTGAATTATGAAATGCAGAAAAATAATGAGAACACTCACATGTTTGTGATTGAGTCAATACAGTGGGTCAGATAACATTCACCCTTCGGAAAAATATTTCTTCATCCTTGAGGACAAGGGCATACGTTAGCTCTTTAGGAAGTCTTTTCTCATTCCTTTCATAACACCCAGGTTGACTTAATTAACTACCCTATCAGCACTCCTCTTACTATGTTGTAATTGCAAGTTCATTTCTCTGTCTCTGTCACTAGATTGTAATCTTTCTGAGGGCATGGTGACTGTATTATTCATCTCTGCTTCACCCATTACTACCACAGGTTTGGCACAAAGTAGGTAATTGGTAAATACTTGCTAAGCAGATTAGTAGTGGGTGAGTGGGTGGGTTCAAGAGTGGATGACCAGATGATAGATAAAAGACAGTTGTTCAGATGGGTTGATTGATGGATTGATGAATGGATACATGGATGGATGGATGGATGGATGGATGGATGGATGGATGGATGGTTGTATGGATGGATGGCCAGACAGATGACTTATTATTGGATGAATGGCTTGGTATGGATGAGTGAATAAATGGATGAACAAGTAGTTTAATCATTAAGACATTTATAATTAATAGTTCTTTATCCTAAAGGGTAAGATTTAAGTCTACTTAAAGGGCTAGTTATTGTCATTTTTCTCCTTCCACTGAACATCAAAGGCAAATATTATCCACAAGAATCTCTAAGTCTTTTATGAAAATTACCATCATTTATCCTAGAAGCTGTGCAAGTGGTGCAATGAGAATTAGACTTGGAGACTCACAAGACCTAAATTTGAATCTTTTTTTTTCTCAGCTATTGATAAGAAATGTTTCTGATTATCTCCAAGTTTTTCCTACTCATATCAGAGAATATGACCTGCTTCACAGGGTTATAATGTAGCTAAAGTGAAATAAGAAACATGCAAGCCAATCTTATAAGGTTTGGCATATAAAAGGTACTCAACAAATTTGAGCTTATTCAGAAGCTCACTAAAGACAATCCCTTTACTTGACTCATTTTCAAAATTATTTTAGAAATATTATATCTTTCCCCCAAAATAAAGCTCACTTAGAACACCAATACAGCCACTAGATAAAGCATTACCATCTCTGATTAAAGTTGGACCCTGTCTTGGTAACTCCTGTTGGCTCAGAGACCCCTGTAGTATTCTGAAAGCATCTAGCCTTCCAGGGATCATAAAGCACAGCTTTCTCCCAAGTAACACAGGGAAGTTTCAGCCTACATTCTGCTGTGCCAGGCCTAAAGGCCTCTGTTTTCAATCTCCCTGCCTCCCCTCCCATGCTCCTTGGCCTCCTCCTTCTGTCAGAGGAGTTCAGGGCTTTGCATTCATCTGCAAAACAGAAGAGCTGATGGCCCTGTCAGCAAAATAAAAATGGTTTTCTACTGAGTTCAGGAGTTTCTAGAAATAAGCCTTCTGAGAGGCTTTTTGAATAATTTACTCATCTGAGATCATTTAAATAATCTATTCACTCATTTTCATAATTGATGGCAATGGAAAACTATCAAGGGTGCAGCTTTTGTCTTACATTCATACCATCTGTCAGCTTAATCATGCCCCATAACCCTCAGATAGCTTCCTCACCAACTGGGTTTGGGAGTCAGGTAGCAATGGATACTCTAGGCAACATAGTTGTTTACTCTGACTCTATTACAGTGCTACTTGGCCTCAATTATGCCTTCATCACTATCACCTTGGGCAAGCCATTTATCCCATGCCGCTTCCAATTTCTCTCCTATAACCTGGAGCTCCAATTATAATTGGGCTGGCATTTATTGATAATCTATTGTGCCCAGTCAGTGTTCTAAGCACTTGATATATTATTTTGTTTTATTTTCACAACAACCCTGTTACTTCCCTCTTAGATATGAGAAAATGCAGAGAATACTATGATATTTAAGCGAAATAATGCAGTGAAAACATTCTGCACAGGAGCTGAGCTAATAATTTCTGTTACCATCATGATTATCACATCAATCACCAACATCACCACACCATCATCATCAGTCATTTTTATCATTAACATTCCCATCAATGTATGTTTCTGTACAGAGATGTCTTTTCTATGAATTGCTTTTATTAAATTTTAGAAGTCTAGAAAACTTTTTGCAGAATGTTGCCTTGCAGGAGAGCACTGGTTCAATTGCTATTCTTTTTGAAGTTAGGCTGATGTTACTACTGAAAACAAAATAAACAGCGCAAGACAGAAACACACACACACACGGAAATAACATCACTTATTTTAGTTTGATGTGTTAATTTGCTAGAGATTTACTATATTTTCCTCACTGTGACCTAACATATTGTACTGTGTGATTATTTAAAATAGTCACTATGCATGATGTTAGATGATAATTTCAAATCTTTCATAATGACTTAACTTTCCCTCTCTATGGCTCACATAATTTGAGAAACTTAATGATCATTATATAAGAAAACAAATTAAATTTCACACATACTCTGCTAAGGTAATGGTATTACCAAACATATTTACAAAAGAGTGCTTGACTTTGAATGTGGATTGTGGGAGGGGAGAAAGAGAAAGAAGAGGGGGAGAGGGAGGAAAGAGATGAGCAATGTTATTTACAAGGATGCAATTTTTTTCCAAAATGCCAAAGTACAGACCCATGCCTAAAATTTTTCTAATCTGATTGATTCTTCTCTGCCACAAATCTCTCAGCAAACTATCCCATCAGTGCCATGTGCTTTCAATTCTAGTATTGACATTTCTCTCAGATTCCACTGCCACTATTGTTGCTTACACCTACATCCCCTTGAACCTGAGCTACTTAAATAGCCCTTTAGAAAAATTCTCTAAAGATTTATGCCAATCACCATTTTATTTTTGAAGAAGAAGCTAGTTTATGAGGTTCATATATCCTGGCTTTACGACTTACTAGCTCTGTGACCCTGAGCAAGTTATTGGATTTCCTTGGGCCTCATTACCTACATTTGTAAAACAGAATACAGTAGTATCCATATTACAGTGTTCATATGAGGATGGGATGAGTTTATGTATTTGAATGCTTAGCACAATGCATGGTATATGATCAATACCAAAGAAATGTTAGCTATTACTATTATTGTTTTTACGTTGTACTCTCAGAATCTGTTTTACAGTGCCCAAAGATTACTAAATCAATCCTATAGTCTGTAATTTCAATTCCAGCATTGTCATTCATGCCCATAATTTCCCTTAGAGCAATCTGTATTCATTTTTTATTGTCATATAACAAATTACTTCAAATTGAGCTACTTGAAACACAACCCTTTGTGATTTCATGGTTCAGCAGGTTCAGCAGGGTCTTAAGAGGCCGAAATTAAGGTGCCAGCCAGGCTGGCCTCATAGCTTGGAAGAATCAACTTCCAAACTCATTTAGATTGTGAGCTGAGTTCAGTTTCTCAAGGCTGTAGGACTGAAGTCCTTGTTTCGTTGCTGGTTATTGACCAGAGATTAAATTCAGCTGCTAGTGGCTACTCACATTCCTTGTCATGTGGCCCTCTCAATGCTCAAATCCAGCAGTCATTGAAATCTTTGTCATGCTCAAATCTCTCTGACTTCCTTTTCTGTCAGTAGTTGCTTAAAAGTTCCTAGTTTAAAAGGATCATGTGAATAGGTTAGGCCCACCTTAATAATCTTTCTTTTGATTGAGAAGTCAACTGAAAATACCCTTTTGCTATCTAACATAATTACTGAAGGCATATCTCATCATATTCATGGTCCCACACACTCTCCAAGGGGAGAGAGAATTATAGAAAGGTGAGGGTTATTCAAAACACACAGCTATGTTTCTAACACACTGAACTTTTCCTCAGATGGCCTTTGACACTCTTGCCTCTGGACTCTGACCTTCAATGTTCCTCCTAAATGGAATGGCCTTCCTACACATGTTCAGAAGTCCAGATCATTCTTATTTTCTGAGAACTTGTTCAAATGAGCAGTCCTCTGTATAAATGCCCATGTCCCTTCTCCCTACATTAAACAACGCCATTCTCTAAATACAAGAGTTTTATCAGAAATCTTTTGTGGCACATTTCACATTATCTCATAGTTTTGAGTATTTCCTAGTGCCTTATTAGACTTTAGTTATATTAAAAGCTGGTCCATGTCTTATTTCTGCCCTCTACAATAACTTGGACATAGTAGGTTCTCAAGAAATTTTGTTGAATTGAATAAATATGTGAATAAATAAGGGTTATATATCCAAAATTCAACATACTCTGTTTATGGGAGACAGAATTAACTGAAAAAAAAATCAATAACTTAATACTTATTGAGGATTCACCAGGTGACAGGATCTAAACTATAGGCATAAACAACAATTTATTTGATATTGCTACTGTCTCATTCATCAGAAATTACTCAAGGCACAACAAGACTCCAATTTTCTTATTTGCTTGTCTCCCATATCATTTCTCTTAAGTAGTGCCACTAATCAGTGTATTGCAAAGGAATAAAGAGGCATAAAATTAAAAAGCAAGAATTCTTGAAACTAGAATGACTTAGTTAAAACCATTTTTGTCAGGGTTACAAGGAATAAATCTGTGCCCTAAAGCAGTGACTCTGTATCTCTAATGGACATGAGAATCACTAGGGGAGCTTATGAAAAAGCAGAGACAGAAATGATTATTCTCTAGGTTTGAGGTAGGACTAAAACTTTTACATCATTCCCATGGTGATTCTGATCTAGGAAACCCAATTGACCACACTTATGAAATGATCACACTAAATTATGTTCCTCATTTAGGGGAGTTCATAAAATGTTTTCATTCTTTCTCATATTCTTTCTACAAACTTCAATTGAGTCTCATCTATTGAGCATCAGAAATATAATGGTTAAGGACAAAATGAAAACCTGAAAGCAAACAAACAGTATTCTTTCAGTCACAGCCAGAGTTCATGGTCTCATCAACAGGCTTCCATTGTTTTTCTAATTAAATGAGCACACAGTAGAAGCCATAATATGTTTCTGTCCACTTGTAGAGTATGTAAACAATGCATTTCTTTTTTAGCAATCCACACAAATGTTTTATCAATTGTCATTTATTGGTCTCAATTATGATTTTCCTCCATTTTTCTTTTACATAATTATTGGAATGTGTGTGTGGAAGCAAAGTACAATATTTGCATGAGTACTTCAATCCTTTAGCAGGATGAACATTTCTGCAGGTTACTGATATCACACATCAACACACACACACACACAACACCTTTGCACATTCTCATATTCTCACGTGTTCTGGGTCATTTGGGGTTAAATGTGGTAGGAGAGTCATGGAGGGGTAGTTAAAATACAATGATGAAAAGGAGAGGGAGTTAGACCATTCTAGAATTAGAAATCACTTTGCCCCATGCACACACCATTGTTGGTAAAAGTCTCACTAGATCTGATAAGACGTTGCTATGTCACAGTCAAAACTATGCATACACTCCAGAGACTAATCTTAGCTTTTTCTAAGATATCCTTTATCATATCTGTTCTAGGAATTTTTAAACTGACATTACTTCATAATGCACAAGACATAAGGGATAGTTACAATCCTCTTCTTTAATGAGACAAATTGGAGGTTGAAACTGCTCTGTCTATCACAAAAGACAAGGACCTAGGACATGTGATAAATACTTATACCTCAAGCTCTCATTAGCTGATTTGGGTGAAATCTGCTCTACCCAGTGAGAAAAAGGAGGTGGATTTCATTTTAAGGGTAGAGGGAACTCCCTTAATTTCTCCTTTTCCTACTACCAGGATGATGTAGCAATTAGGAATGCAGCCTTTGAGTTCAGGCAGATCTCTTTTCACATTTATTCCCATCACATACTAACTGAGGGATCTGAAGCTGGTTATTAGCCCCTACAAACCTGAATTTCTTTTTCTGAGTCAGGGATAAGAATGCTGACTTTAGATGAGTTGTTGACATAATAGAACAAGATTATGGATGTAAAATTCTCAGCATACTTCTTGGTTCAGAGTAGCTCTTAATAAATTACCAGAAGTTGTATAGAGGTCCTTCTTTGCACCAGAAATAAAGCCTTGAGGTAGAGCCAAAGAAACATGAAAGCAACAGACCTATTATGGTCTCCAGTCTAAGCTGAAAAGAATATGAAAGCAAATAATTACATTGCAAGCTGTTTCCACTCTAGGGAGGTCTGTAGAAATGAAGGAGAAAGAATTGAACCCACTTTGGATTATGCAGATGTAGAATCGATGGATAGAATGTCCTTGGCAAAGAGGGGGAAATGTTCAAAGGGACATGAACATCAGGACATGCTATGCATGAGCAGATGACAATTGAATACGAGGGCCTGGGGAATAGTGAAAGGATAATAATAAAGCTTTCTGTGCTGGGACACAGGAAAATAACCATATTCATGAGAGAAAGATGATGATTTTGACTTTAGGCAAGATGGAGTTGGAGGTCAGTGAATGATACATGTGGGCATGTTCTGCAGCTCAGTGTGGAGATCGGGGGATCTGGGCTGGAGGAAGGGACCACAGTATGGAAGGCAGCTGAAATCAAAGGCACCAGTGAGAATGCCAAGTGGTGAGAGTGAGGACGGTGTAGACACATCAAAGCAAAGAGAATGGGACGCTTTGTTCAGGAAGACATACTTAGGGATCTACCTTATATTCTAGGGCATCTTTGTCATCATTAATTAGCATTTGTCTAAAAAACAAGAGGGTTGTTTTTCTTTAATATTTAAGGTTTTTGTCCTATTTATGTTTGAAGTCAAAAAACTGCTTTTAAAAATCTTTCTTTACATGGATCTTTTTATCTCTATATATTCCTTTTAAAGTTAGTCTGTATGTATATACAAACATATATAGTATATATACATTTGTTTTAATTTTAAACAAGTATAGCCCTAAAATGGCAAATAAGATTATTTCCAAAGCATTTACAGGTAGTTAATAAATTGATTTGGCTTAAAAAAATCCAATCTATTGCTCAAGGACCAATACCAATGTCCCTACCCTTATGAAGATTTCCCCAATTGACCTAATCAAATTCATCCCCCTATCCCCAGAGATGGCTCCATTATGAGCTAGCTGAGGAGAGGGATGGTTTCCTACTTATCCTGTAGCATCCCTAGTGCCTGATGAAATGTTGGTCATAGTGGTCATAGAGTTGGCATGGAGGGGATATCGGTTGTCCTGGCCTGGGTTGACAATTAGCTTGTATCCAGAGTATTGTTTTCAAGAATTTTTGGGAAGTGTTGGACCACCAAGCTATGAGGCAGAGCAAAACCACTGAAGAAAAGGTAAAGCAACAGGCACAAAAGCCCTGGTTTGCAAGAGAAAGCCTGCTCAAAACAGTGCTGTGTCTGCTGAACACAGGCAAGCATTGTGCCTAGCACTGGATTAATCCACAGCAGCCACACACAAAGGCTCAGCAGAAAGCAAATTCCCTTCTAAGGGCTTGTCACCTTTTGCAAGACACACTCATTCCATGCTGCTACTTCTAGTGATGCCACTGGGTGACTTTAGAGACGAAAAGACCCTCTCAGTCTCAGAATAACAGATCTCCCCTTCTGCAGGCCTTCCCCTCTGACCTGCAGTACCAGGGCGTGCTTCAAGGGAGCAGGTTGAAGTAAAACATGTCTGGTATTTACCTGCTCCACTAGCTTGCTCTGTCTTCCAGACGGAAGTACAAGGAGTTATGTCTGAAACACTGGATCTCCTGAGTACCAAGAGAATAGATCAGCTACAGGAAGCATTTGTAAATTCTAAGCTCTACTCAGCAGCAATTCCCCGAGCTGCCTCTTTGAAAAATTGCTGTATTTCAACAGAAATTTGAAAGAAGACACAGAAAATATTAAAAGGACATTTTCTATATCTGGTAATAGAGGATATCAACAGTAGCTTTCTTTTATGTGATGTTATCACTTACCCTGCAATGGCCTCCCTCTAAACAGGCTACCTGGCAAATAAGCTAGGTCCAAAGGCAAGAGGAAAATTTTATAAGCATGAGTCAAGCCTGACCTGACCCAGAACTGGTTATAGCCAACCAGAGAGAGTGATTTTACAGCTTTAAAAGGGATCCTCAGATTGTGTAACTACAAACTCAACATCACTGGCAAAAAGGCTCAAGTTCTGTATCTCCTATTAAGGGTAAGAAAAAAATAATAATAATCTGCATTTTGGTTCTTAATATGTAAGATGAAAGCAAAACCAGAATCTGAAGGATGAGTGAAAAAAATTGAGGATAACCTTAGCCGATTTGGCTCAGTGGATAGAGCTTCAGCCTGTGGAACAAAGGGTCTCTAGTTTGATTCTGGTCAAGAGCATGTACCTGGGTTGCAGGTTCCTCCCTGGCTCGGGGCCCTGGTTAGGGCTCATGCTGGAGGCAACCAATTGATGTGTTTCTCTCACATCGATGTTTATCTCTGTCTTATCCTCTCTCTTCCACTCTCCCTAAAAATAAATAGAAAAATATCCTCTGATAAAGATAAAAAAACAAAACAAACAAATAAAAGTTAGGATAAGGAAAGCATTACAAGCAATAATAATGATAATAATACTCCAAGTCCCAGATGCATAAAGGAACCCACTTAGTATGGTGGTAGGGTGGGCCAAAGGGCACAATAGAGGAAAGAGAAGAGATGACAACTAGGGACGTAACTAGAATCCAATGCTTTCCTCACACATCACAAATGTACACAGAATTCACCCCACTGCCCTCTACACACACTAGAATCTAACTTCCATGAGTACAGAAATTAATATTTTGTCTTTTTGCTCACTGATAGATTTCAAATCTTAAGAATAGTGCCTGGTACATAGTAGGCAATGAATAAATATTTGTTCAATGACTGAATAATCAAAGTTGTCACTCAGTACTTTGATGTATCACCTGAAGGAAATATAAGAGTAGGTATTCACTAAGCAATGGCTAATGTTGTTATAATTAGTATTTATTTTTGGGAGTTAAACATGAAATTCAGTAAACATTGGTAGTTAAATGTACTGAATATCACAATTTGAAAGGTTTTTTAAAAAATTTTAATTAAGGTACAATTACATATAATAAAATAAACATCTTAGTTTGATGCATTTTGATAAATGTTCAAGATAGAGAACATTGTTATAAATCTAAAAAGTTTCCTGTGCCCCTTCCTGTTAATGACTAACCCCCACAAAAGCAGCTATTTTTTTATATATTTTTATTGATCAGAGAAGAAGGGAGAGGGAGAGCTAGAAACATCAATGATGGCAGAGAATCATTGATAGGCTGCCTTCTACAATGCTTCACACTGTAGATCAAGCCTGTAACCCAGGCATGTGCCCTGACTGGGAATTGAACCATGATCTTGGGGTTGATAGGCTGATGTTCAACCACTGAACCACGTGTGCCAGGCAAAAGCAACCGTTGTTTTTCTATCAAATCCCATAGATGGCCGGGACTGATTTGGCTCAGTGGATAGAGCGTCGGTCTGCAGACTGCAAGGTCCCAGGTTCAATTCCGGTCAAGGGCATGTACCTTGGTTGCGGGCACATCCCCAGTGGGGAGCATGCAAGAGGCAATTGATCAATGTCTCTCTCTCGTCGATGTTTCTAGCTCTCTATCCCTCTCCTTTCATCTCTGCAAGAAATCAATAAAATATATTTTTTTTAAAATCCCATAGATGAGTTTTCCCTCTTTTTGACCTTCACAGAAGTGAAATAATACAGTATAATCTCCCGTGTCTGGCTTCTTTTGTTCAACATAATGTTTTTGAAATTCATCTACTCTATTGTGGGAATTACTAGTTCATTCCTTATTAATGAGCAGCAGGCTATTTTGAATATATCATAATTTATTTATCCATTTCCTTGCTGATGGACATTTGAGTTCTTCTTGATGTTTTGCCATTATGAATAAAGTTGCAATAAATATTCTTATACAAATATTACTTTTGGGTATATGTTTACACTTCTTTGCAGCAAATACCTAAGAGTGAAAAGGCTGGATCATATAGTTTGTCTGCATTTTACTTTATAAGAAACTGCTAAACACTTCTCCATTGTCATTCAAAGTTTACACTCCCCTCAGCAATCTATAAGATATTCAGCAGCTCTCTATCCTTACCAATATTCTCATTCTTTTTAATTTTAGCTATTCAGGGTGTGTAAAGTGCTATCTCACTGATATCAAATATGTTAAGCATGTTTTCATGCTTAAATCAATTTCCCACTTTTAATTGTCTTTTTTTCTTTTCATTATTGACTTAAGTTATTTATATATTCTGGATATGAGTCCTTTGTTCAATATATATATTACAAAATATATATCCTATATAATAAAAGACTAATATGCAAATTGTCCTCTTGACCAAGAGTTCAACTGGGAGTTAGATCACTCGCTATGACGTGCGCTAACTACTAGGGGGTAGCGCAGAACGTGGAGGGGGACAGCGACGTGGTGCTGGTAGGGGTCAGCAGTGGAGGCACTGCTGGCCCCAATGGGCCCTGAGGAGAGCAGAACTGTGGTGAGATGGTGGAGCAGGTGAGCGTGCTGTGCTAGGCCAAGGTGGGTGCGAGTAGGGCCCAGTTGCCTCTCAGATGGCAACCAGCAGTGGCTGTGTGGGGCAGGGCCATTGCCTGGCTACCAGGAGCTGAGGCAACCATGCAGGGGCCCAATGACTCAGGTGGAGAGGGGCAGATGGGGACTTTGGGACACAGGTGTTGCCTAGAGCCCAGAGATCAGCTAGAATCTGCCCTTTCATGTCAAACCTTCGTGCTTTGCTCACCAGCCAGGCCTAGGGATCGCATCAGTGCATGAATTTCATGCACTGGGCCTCTAATATATATATATATATATATATATATATAAATAGCCCTGTGTATGTGTGTGTGTGTGTGTGTATATATATATATATATATATATATATATATATATAATATTTTTCCCAGTTTGTGACTTACCTTTTTCATTTTTAATGTGAAAGTTTTAAATTTTGATGGAGGCCAACTTATCACTTTTGCTGTATGTATATTGCCTTTTGCATTCTGCTTTCTCAGATTACAAAAATATCCTCACATATTTTATTCTAAAACTTTATACTTTTAGCTCTTACATTTCAGTTTGAAATTTATCTTAAGTTATTTTTTATATATAGTGTGAAGTCAATGCTTATTATTTTTTTCATTATGGATATTCTGTTGATCTAGTACCATTTATTAAAAAGACTTTCCTATTCCTTGTTGTCATAATTATTCACCAAACAATTTGAATGTATATTTGTAGATCTATTTTTATTATTTCATCATTAGATAATATGTCAGTTATAGGATTTTCATAGATAACCTTTATCAGATTGAGAGATATACCTTCTTTATTATGAATGGGCATTGAATTTTGCCTAATGCTTTTGCTGCATCTATTGAGATGACAATATAAGTTTCTGCTTTACCAATCTTGCATTCTTAAGGTAAATTTCACTTATCCACAATATAGTATCCTTTTTAATATATGGCTGGATTATGACTACTAATATGTTGAAAAACTCTGTAGTTTGGTGTTATACCTTTGTAAAATCTCTGGTAGAATTCACAGTGAAGCCATCTGGCCAAAGTTTTTCTTTTGTTTTTTATTTTTATTTTTCTTGTTGTTTAAATGGGATGGTCTTTAGTTATGAATTAAATTTCTTAGCAAATTTAGAGCTATTCAGATTGTCTATTTCTATTTGTGTCAGTATTGGAAAATTGTGGGTTTTCAAATAATTTTCCCATTTATCTACATTGACATATTTGTTGCATAAAATGTTCTTAATTTTAATGTTGCCCAGCCAATGTTAATCAGTGGTTGACCATCGACCTATGAACCAGGATGTCAAAGTTCAATTCCCAGTAAGTGCATATGCCCAAGTTGCAGTCTCAGTCCCAGTAGAAGGCGTACAGGAGGCAGCCAATCAATGATTCTCTCTCATTAATGTTTCTCTCCCTCTCCCTTTCTCTCTCTGAAATAAATAAAAATATATTTTTAAAAAAGAAAAAATAATTTTAATGTCTGTGGGATATGTAATGTCTTGATGATATCCCCTTTTGCATTTTTAGTATTGGTTTTTAGTACTTATGTTTTCCCTTTTTGTATGATCATTCTTGCTAGGAATTACAAATTTTCTTAATCTTTTCAAAGAATTCGCTTTTGGCTTTGTTAGATTATGTCTATATATTGTGCTCTATTTTGTCAATTTTTACTCTTATGTTTATTATTTCCTTCTTCTACTTCATTAGTGTTTACTCTTATTTTTCTAGTTTCTTAATGAAGAAGCTTAAATCATTGACTTTTCATTTTCCTTTTTTTATTATAAACATTTAAAGCTATGAATTTCCCTCTTAGCACATCAACTTTATTGTTCCACTTTTGATATGTTGTGTTTTCATTGTCATTTCAGCAAAAATACTTATAATGGCTTTTTGAATTCTTCTTTGATACATGGGTTATTTAGAAGTGTGTTCCCTAATTTCCAAACATCTATTGTTTTTCTAGATGTGTTTTTGTTATTAATTTTTATTTTAATATTGTAGTGGTCAAAAATGCATTTTGGATTATTTCAATCTTTTAAAATATATTTAAACATGTCTTATGTAGAACTGATCTAATTGGTGAATTTTCCAAGTGCACTAGCAGGAATGTGTGTTTTATAGCCATCCTGGGTAGCAGGAAAAGACTTCCAAAGCTTCATCAATCCCTTCTGGGAATCTGTCTTTATCCCCTGCCCAACCCCACCAAACTCAATGCTATGGTTATACAGTATTTTCTTCTGACTTAGTTAACTATAGTATGGTACCCACACTACACCTGGTGTCTTTCTGCTCCCCTAGAGTCTCTTAGGTCTCCACCTGGTGAGCAAATTGGAGATAAAGCTGCTGAAGTAGTTTGGGGCCATGCATTGGTTGTCGAAAAAGAGGAGATAACAATATAGGCTTCCTTTTCAGTCTCTTTTATTTCATTCTTCATGTGATCTTGTGGTAACTAATTTGAGAGTTCAATTATGGGGGAGGAGAGAATGCAACTGGGACAGATATTGTCATTGTATGCATGGCATTAATTGTAAATCCCTGTGAAATCCCCCTCTCTTGCTCAGGACATAGTTTATATGGCATGTGAGATGATTGTTTTCATAGACAGTTATTTTTTATAGCTAATATATATGTACTAGAAAATGTGCTTTACAAACAATATAATCTTCCTCTTCAACCTATGCTTTATAGACGAGGCTCAGTTAAATGTTGGAAAAGAGTTGATTTAAAATAAAAGACTAAGTAAATGAAAATACAGAGGTTTCGACCATATGCTTAAATTTGTAAACATGAAACACCATTATGAGGTTTAGGCAAACTAGCATGATCACTGCTATGGAGATAACGTCTGCTACTGCAATGATGTGAACAAAATCTCACCACCTTGAAATTATCCTAAGTCCTTCAAGGACGCTTCCTCCTGAGGTTTGAGACCCGGCATAGAGAACAGCACTCAATTAACATAGTGTACACGTGGAAAACAAACATTGCACCTTACAGTATTTGGCTGTCTTGTTGCAAAGGCAGCTACATGGGATGGGACGGGGAGCAGCTCAATGGGAAGTGATTTGGGAAAAGAAATAATTCGAGCCCTTGGTTTCCCAGGTCTCTTATCCCCCTCCTGCATTCATCACATAGAACACTCACCTTTTCCCACTCTCGGTCCTTGTTCAGCACAATCACGACCAGCCTGGGGTGCACCTGGTAGCCCTCCTCAGTGAAGGACAGGTCTTTGCCATCCCATGTCACATTGACCATAAATCTAGAAGTAGAAAAAGAGAAAGTTTCTTTTAGGGAAGAAGAGACGTGTCAAACCAATGAGTGGATGCCACCATCAGGGTAACACTGAAAAAGTGTATACTCACAATGCCATCCTCATCTCAAGCAGCCTCTATCTATGGAAGGATTAGTATGCATGCCAGCACTGCCCCCTAATCAGGCACTCTTTTCATGAGCCTACACTCGTCCTCAGAATCCCCAATCCTGTATAAATTTTAGTGGTGGTCTATAATTAGCACATGAATGGAGTCTTTCTGTCTTTCCAGATCCATATACCTTGTTCAAATGACCTTAAAAAAAGGATAAAAAAGCATGTTCTATGATGTTTTATCAAGCATCCCTAAAGAAAATTCATAAACCAGATGATCCACAACTTCAACGACATGATTTCTCCTCCACTAATTATTCATTCCACTAATATTTATTAAAGATTTACTACATGCCAGGACTCACCTAGTTGGTTGGAGATAAATAAGGAAACAGACATGATCATTCTCTTCATGAAGCTTCTAGTATAAGGGGAAGTATAGGCATTAATTGATTAATTACATATCTATGTCAGCATTACCATTATAAGATGGGTGTGCTAGGTGAAAATGAAACAAGAGTCATTAGACAAGACTTCTGTGCAGCTAGCCTTGAAAGATGTGTCAGGATTAACTAGAAAAGATGTAAGAATGTTCCAGGGCAAAGGGAACATCATGTGCAAAAGCCCTGGGGTAGGGTGTATGAGGGACTGAATGTAAACCTCCGAGGATGAAGCTGAGAGAAATAGGAAAATGCAGTATGTGGGGTGCCTGAGATGAGGAATAGGAGCAAAAAATGAAAAGCTTTTCAGGCCATGTTAAGGAGTTCCATCTTGTTTTAAAATAATGAAAGTTTTAATTAGGAAAGTGACATGATCAGACTTTCCTTGTATAACATGACTTGAAGGCTGTGTAGAGAATGGATTTGAAGGGGACCAGAGAGCATATAAGAGGCTTGGTTACTATGTACTCACTAGCCAAGTTAGATTTGATGTTGGCTTTGAAGAGTAGGAGCAGCAACAAATTAGGGCTAATTGGAGGTATTTGGTGATGGATTAGATGTGAGGGTGAGGGAGATAGGTTATTAAGGACAACACTTCACTATCTTTCTTATGTAATATCTCTGCAGTCAGCTTTTGGCAGAGGTATTTTCATTGCAGGTGGCATCTGTCTGTCTTACAACACGCCTATTGCCACCACTCCTCAAAGCCACCTAGCCTGAAGTAAGGTTGACTCAGGTGAGGAGGCAAGGCAGAGCTCATATCCCAGCTTTTGGGTTAGAAGTCCCCAAAGGTCCACCTTTTCTTGCAGCTTGAGAAAAATGTGATGTTGGTAACAACTTCCACAAAAACATACCACTAAGCAGACACTCGATAAATAAAGTATGTTGGATTGAAGCATTCAAAGACTTCCCAGACAGACACAATATCTCAAAGTAATAGTATTTTCTTGGTTTATATTATTTTTACACAAAAAGTAGATAAAATAGGAAAATATTAAAGAGGAATACTAGACTACAGAAAAACTCCAAAAAGACAGATTGACCTCACTGGTCTGCCTTAAGCTGTCATGCTGTAGAAGATCTGGCTGTGTTGTGTGTGGGGAGAATGGCAAGATTAAAAAACTGAGCGAAGTCGAAGAACAAGGACTGTGTATCCATTCAATGCACTAGATGTGTCATTTGGGGGGTAGATATGGTTAACACATTTTTACACATTTAAGCATATGGTTGAAACCCCTGTATTTTCCTTTACTTAGAAGTGATTTGGAAAAAGAAGTAGTTCTAGCCCTTGTTTTCCCAGTCTCTCATCCCTTCCCTGCATTCAGCACACAGGACACTCACCTGCATTCAGCACACAGGACATACACCAAGGACTGTATATCCATTCAATGCACTAGATGGGTCATTTGGAGGGTAGGTGTGGGTGTAGGATGTCAAGAAAACAAAAGTGGACATCTGTAATACTTTAAACAATAAAGACAAATTTTAAATAATAAAAAAGAAAAAATCATGTTTTTAAAGACAAGTTAATGTCATGGAAACATGTGCAATATTTAATGTTAATCAAGCAGAAAAGAGGATAAAGATAGGGCTTGTCTGTGCATGGAAATTTTACAGATACTTTTTATTTTCTTTTGTGTATCTTTGTAGTCTCCAAAGTTATGCAAATACTTTCCATTTTTAACGAAAATATTGTTTTTTGCATAAAGCACTGCTATTTTAGAAGCAGCAGCAGAGTAATCACTATTTTAGTTGGTATATTTGAGACATCTCAGATCATTTTCTAATAAGAACATTTATTGATTCAACAACTCTTTACTGAATGTCTATTATGTGCCAGGCCTTATGGTGAGTCCTATAGATACAGAAGTAAAAACCACATTGCCCATCTGCCCTCTTACCCACATTCTTATAATTCAATAACACATACACATAAACAATGATAGCACTAGAATGTCGCTTGTGTACTGATGGACAATAAGTGTGATAAGTTGTGAGAACATAGAGAATGACCCCTAACTCAACTTAAGGGATGTAGGGAGGGCTCCTGGGGAATTGTGAGGAGTGAAGGGACTGAGGAGAGGCAGGAGAAAAGGATTCTGAGCAAGAGAGTGATCTTAAGAAAATAAAACTCAACAAAGGTAGTGACACATATTAGCACAAGTAGAGACTAGCTTAGGAAGGCAGTAGGATTTTTCTGGAGAGAATCTCTGAAGCTAGATCATAAGGGACCTTGGATGACACCCTGTGGGTTTGGGTTTTGTTCAGAAGGCTGTGGGAATTCATGAAAGGTTTAGGGGGAGGTATGATGGACTCAGATGTGTTGCCAATAGAAGCATAAGTAAAAATGCTTCTTTGCATTTGAAAACAACTTCAACATTTTTGTTTATGGTTTAAAAACATTCATTATATTGGTAATCAGAGCTGGGTTTTTGTTGTTGTCATCCTTTTATCCTTTGCTGCTTTCTGGCAGTATTTGATGAACTGAATTGATGTGGTACAGGCAGCACATTCAAGGAGTGTTCCACTTCACACTCCCTTATTGAGACCCTTTGCATGCACTGGGAATTTGGTCAAGATCCTCATTACCAGCCAGCTTTCAAAATACTAATTGGGGTCTAAATTAATTTGTCTGTTTCCAAGTTAACTATTTTGATTTTGTTCCCCATGGTTATTTTTGGCTCTCTCACATTATCTGGCACACAACTAAGTAGAGCAAATGTTTGGTGGTAGAATGTGTTGACAGATCATCACCAGAAGTGCCCATCCATCCATCCATCCATCCATCTATGACCATCAATCCCTCAATGCATTCATCCACCCATTTAATAGACATTTTGTATACCTACTATTTGTCAAACCCCAAAGCAAGAACCGTGCTAGGAAAATAGTACAAAAATAAGCAAATACACAGTGTCCCAAAAATATGTATACACACTTTAATAGCTGATAGCTTCTTTCTTTTCAGCCGAACTAATCTTTGAACAAAGGGAATTCATCCTAAAATGCTACCAGAAGTTTGAAACTCAGTTGAAGTACAAACACTGTCTTTATAATTATTCAAAGCTGATAACTAACTTAATTTTCATTCCTTGTAAGGTTTAACTGATTTGAAATAATGGATAAAGCCAGACTAAGCTTTGAACAAAGAAAATTTATCCACTAGACTTTTTTATGAGGATACATAAAACACAAAGTTTACAATACAAAACTGGAAACAGTAACAAATTAAGGGCACACAAATACCAAATGCAATGATTCTTGACATTTGTGATTCCATTGCTTTGTGTTATCAGCAGTGCCTGGACCAGAATGACCATTGGTGTTGACTAAAAAAAATATTCATTTCTGTAGATTCTTTTAAAATTTGAAAATAAACTGTATGTTAATAAACACTAACTTTATAACCATTTAAAGTGTATATACATTTTTAGGAACACCCTATATATCTGCAACAAATAACTGCAATAAAGAACAGTAAGTGTAGCCCTGGCCAGTGTGGTTCAGTTGGTTGGAGCATCATCTTATGCACCAAAAGGTGGTGAGCTCAATTCATGGTCAGGCAGAGCACATACCTAGGTTTTGGGTTGGTTGGACCATGTGCAGGAAGCAACTGATTGATGTCTCTCTCTTACATCTCTTCTCTCTCTCTCTCTCTCTCTCTCTCTCTCTCTCTCTCTCTCTCACACACAAACACACACACACACACACACACACACACATATTTTCTCCCTCCTTCTTCTATCTAAAATCAATTTTAAGAAGAGCAGTAAGTGTAAAATTAGAGATATGTACTAAGTAGGTTGGTAAAGAACATAAGGGATCGAGTGCCAATTCTATTGTGGAGGTTGGGCTGAAATCAGCAAACAGAGTGGCAGATGTTTGAGTTGTGTCAGGAAGAAGAACAAGGGCTGACTAGGTGAACGGCAAGGGGAAGGAAAGGAGATGCACTGCATGAAGAAACTGCAAAGTCATAGGCATAGAACCATGAAACAGGATGGAACTCTGTTCATGGAATTTCAACATAAAGACTCAGAGGAAGACCACTCCTGTCCTTTACCTGGGCTAGAGAAAATCTGTTACCAAGCCACTGTATAGCTGCTCCCAAACTCAGTTAGGCCAGCTAAGTCACTGAATTTCTTTTTTATTTTAATTGAATCCAATGAGCTCCAAGCCAGGTGTTGCTTATCCTATACTTTGAGATAAATAGCATTCAGGTTGGATCTACGTAATGCCCTCATTAGGGTGAAATTGAAAAATTTTTCAATCATCAAGAGGTTTGGAAATATTCCATATGTTATCTGTTTGGAAAAGGCAGACTAGAGAACAAATGTTTTCGGTTTGACTTAGACACGTGTCTTGGATAGAGCCATTCACAGGATTATGTTGCATGAACTACAGGTCACAGTCATCACTTTAATCAGGGAGCCAGCATGTGCTGTTAAGCACCCAGGTACCTAGATGAATTTACTTAAACTCCTTCTTCTTTAACTCCCAATCTCTATTTCCTCCACTCAATCCCTTTTCTCCCATTTGTAGTACAATTAGATAGCATTAGCAGGGTAATTATTTAGATGCAATCACTCTTGTTCAGATTTTATGGGAACAATTATATGGAAATTCTCATGCTTCAGGTTTTTCTGTGTTCCTTTAAAATTAAATATTCTGGATCAATGAGTCCATATACTCAGTGTTAATATTGTCTTCTTTCTTCTTTTTCTTTTTTATTAAGGATCTTCAGTTCCTTGGGAGAAAAATACAACACTCTAACACAAATTTTTGCTGATAGGTAATTTCATTATAAAGTTGGCAGGGAGCAAGTACCTATTACCTTCAATTTCCCCATCCAATTTCTAGGAAGGACAATCCATATTTCCTTGGGCTTTCTTCCCATTTAAACTTGTTCCAAAGCAAAATTCTTTACTAGGGAAATATCATTGCACACCCCATTGCTTAGTTCCCATTAACACCTGCTGGGCACTTGTATAAAACAGTAAAATTTTATCACTGGTTTGTTTACTTTTCGAAAATTGATGATAAACATTTAGTGACCTGATAAAATATAAGAAATTCTGGCTGCTACTAAGCTTCAAATTACACTTTTAAAATTTCTATCAGGAGCAATAAATACATGAAAGCAAGCTGGAAAAATGTAGAAGGGGGGCCTCTGATGGTTTGCATCATCATCACCCATTGATGGTAAAGTGTCAAGTAGTTGTGTTTTATTGTTAGTGATATAACCAACACTAAACCAAAAAGTGTGTAAACCTACAGGGTGGGGCAAAAGTAGGTTTACAGTTGTTCGTATGGAATATAACAAAATAATTAATAACTAATAATCTATATATAAAAGTCTAATATACAAAGTGTCCCTTTGGGAGTTCGACTAAGAGACCAGAAGTTCAATCACTTGCTATGATGTGCACTAAACATGATGGGATGGCACAGAATGAAGGGAGGCTCTGGCTGGCGACCAGTGGTTGGGGAAGGGAGGTCCTAGCTGCTAGGGACCCTACTCATTCATGAATTTCATGCAGTGGGCCTCTAGTACAAGAATAAACTCTGTCTTGTGTACCTACTTTTTCCCACCCTGTATATGACTTACATACAAGTTTCCTTTGGTATCTAGTCTTAGGGGTATGAAGCTAAAGTCCAAGTGAAAGAAACATTACTTGCTTGCAATTCGTTGTATGTGGGGATCAGAAAGAACACTGAGAAACAAGTAGGCCATTTTTCCGGTATAATTATGACTACCAAAAATTGGGCCAGAAAGCTACTGAGCACTTGAAGCATTGTTAGTCTGAATAAAGATGTGCCATAAGGGCATGATCACACTAGACTTGGAAGACTTTGTATTAAAAATTGTGTAAAAGAGTTAATAAGTAATTTGATATTGATTTCATGTCAAAATAGTTTAGAGATATTGGGTACAATAAAATCTATTTCTAAAATTAATTTTTACCTTTTTAAAGTGCTGCCAGAACATTTAAGATGACTTGTGGCTCACAGTATCTGTCTATTGGACAGCTGTTATAGACTGGCTTTGGTGAGTGTGGTTCCTATTAAGCCAATAGACCTTATGCATCATAAGGCAGGGACTGTCTGACACATAGCTGGTGCTGAATGAATATACTCAGAATGATGAAAGAACAAACTGCTATTTCTACATCGTAGATGACAAAACCTGCTCCACCACTGTCCAGATACATCACTTTGGACAGTGTATTTAAATCCTTCTAGCTTCTATTTCCTTCTATGTAAAAATATATTAGGTTAAACCAGTGGTCGCCAAACTCATTAGTCAACAGAGTCAAATATCAACAGTACAGCGATTGAAATTTCTTTTGAGAGCCAAATTTTTTAAACTTAAACTTCTAATGCCACTTCTTCAAAATAGACTCACCCAAGCCATGGTATTTTGTGGAAGATCCACACTCAAGGGGCCAAAGAACCACATGTGGCTCGAGACCCGTAATTTGCAAACCACTGGGTTAAACCATATAAACTAGCCATGATGTTTTCATGTGATTTAATATAATATATACCTAACTCCAGATTTGGAATGGCATTAGCGATAGTACACATAAAATGCTCAGCACAATGCCTAGTACACAGCTGTTGCCTAATAAATAGCAGCTAACATTTAGATAAATTTTCAGTGCATTTTTACTGTTTTTTTTTCTTTTAACCTTGTCATGTTTTCGAACACTCCACTTCAAATACAAGCTGATCTTTCTAAAAACACGCTTACCACTGCCACTCAGTACACTCTTGTCGAGGGTCTCTCTGTCCTTTTGCCAAAAGCCAATTGCATACGGGCCACATCAGCTTTACTTAAAATGTCTCATTCCTCCAGATTTCTGTTTTCGCTCTTTTGCCTTACAGTGGTAAGTCTCCTTTAACTTCCAAAATCTGATTATTTGTAATGTTCTCTAGACATATTTATTATTCACCATTTCCCTTCAGACTTTAATTCTCTTACTGTTTCATAAATGCCACCATAACCCATTTAGTGTTTCTCAATTTTAGGTTAATTTTCCATCTGCTTTGCCATTTGCCACATTCCCCAGGGCCTTTTCCCAAGTCTCACTATCCCTTAAATACCTCTGTGAAGTGTTTTGGGTGTCACCATTTTTCCCTTGTCATTTAATTTACATGTGTGTGTTTTTGTGTGTGTTTTGTTTTGTTTTGTTTTGTTTTGTTTTCAAAAGAGTCACTGGTTTCTTAACCTCTTTTAAGTTTTCAAAACACTATCATTTTTTCCCATAATTTTGCTCTTCCCAGTTTTCTCTTGTAGGTTTGAAATCTTCTCACCTTTGTTATCTCACTTAGCACCCTTGCATCTGCACTTCCTTAAGGACATGAACCCTCCTCTCTCTTTAGAACAGTCATGGAGCTATCACCCTTCAGTTCCCAACTCCTGCACTGTCCTTCCCCAGACACACCCTTGCACATTTTTTTTCCCAGTAGATTTCTGAATGAATGCACTTCCCTTTTTGCCTTGGGCTCAGTTTCTTATACTCCTTGGTGGTTTCCCATTTCTTCTGACCAATTATTGAAGGCATGACCACAGAGCTGGGACTTAAATGTCAGGATAGAAATATAATAACTTGAATACACAGACCTGCATTTTCTCAGTACACTCATATACACTAAAGCATCATCCAAAACAGACCTAGTAACTATGTCATAAAGAAAAAGGAAGAGCTGGGCTTTAAAAAAGAGAGGAGAATTTATTCTTTCAACTCCAACCTTCCTGGGGCCAAGTAAAACAAAATAATGTTAATTGTCTTGGCTGAGCAATACTGAATTTTTAAAAAATAATTAGAACAGGAGATGGTATGATCCATAAGGCAGGGATCCTTAAATACCTTATTTTATTTTATTTTTTTACTCTGTTGGACTGAATTCTAAAATACCTAAGAGAACGTGTGTCTTGCAAGAAGCTCTGAAAAGTATTTGTTGAAAATGAATGAGCAGACAGAGGCCTCCAGGAAATTGCTCATCCAATACTTATTTCCTGCCAGTAACTTCAGACAGGCAATTTTGCAAGAAATTGGCTTTGGAATCCGAGAGCCTGGGTTAGACTTCAGCTCTGTGGCTTTCAATTCTAGGTAAGTATAAGTTCTCAGAGCATCCATTTCCTCTTCTGAAAAAGTGAGGTTATAATAGTCACTTCACGGTGTAATTATAGGGGGAAATTAGATAGCATTTAATGCGATAAAGTATGTAATGTGGTCAGCGAAGTGTTTGTCACAAACAAATGATGATAGCAGTTGCCAAGGTTTTACATAATTATCTTTTCTCCTAAAATTTGAGATTAAAGGCTTTCTTTTAGATGTTGGAGATATTGCTGATTCCTGTTCCCCAAAGGAGACAATGAGCAGCCCCTATGCCCCTGCCCTAAGAGGAGTTTGGGTGGATATCTGGGTTCTCTGTTCTATTCCATTGGTCTATATGTCTGTTCTTGTGCCAGTATCAGGCTGTTTTGAGAACAGTTGCTTTGTAGTATAGCTTGAAATCTGGTATTGAGATCCCACCTACTTTATTCTTCTTTCTCAGAATTGCTGTAGCTATTCGTGGTCTTTTTTTGTTCCAGATGAATCTATGAAGAATTCTTTCTAGATCTGTGAAATATGTCATTGGTATTTTAATGGGTAGTGCATTAAATCTGTAGATTGCTTTGGGTAGTATGGACATTTTAATGATGTTGATTCTCCCAATCCATGAGCATGGTATGCTCTTCCATCTGTTAACATCTTCCTCTATCTCTTTTTGCAGTGTCCTGTAGTTTTCTGCATATAGGTCTTTTACCTCTGTAGTTAGGTTTATTCCTAGGTATTTTAATTTTTTTGGTGCAATGGTAAATGGGATTGCTTTTTTAGTTTCTCTTTCTGTAATTTCACTATTAGTGTATAGAAATGCTACAGACTTCTTAGCATTAATTTTGTATCCTGCTACATTGCCGAATTCATTAATTAAGTCAATTAGTTTTGGAATGGAGTCCTTTGGGTTTTTTATGTACAATATCATGTCATCTGCAAATAAGGACAGCTTTACTTCTTCTTTTCCAATTTGGATGCCTTTTATTTCTTCTTCTTGTCTAATTGCAATGGCGAATACTTCCAATACTATGTCGAACAGGAGAGGTAAGAGTGGGCATCCCTGTCTTGTTCCTGTTCTTAGGGGAAATGGTTTTAGTTTTGCCCATTGAGTATGATGTTAGCTGTGGGTTTATCATATATGGCTTTTATGATGTTGAGGTTTGCTCCTTCTATTCTCACTTTGCTGAGAGTTTTTATCAAGAAAGAGTGTTGGCTTTTGTCAAATGCTTTTTCTGCATCAATTGATATGACTATGTGATTTTTATCTTTCAATTTGTTTACGTGATGTATCACGTTTATTGATTTGCGTATATTGTACCATCCCTGCATTCCTGGGATGAATCTTACTTGGTCATGGTGTATGATCTTTCTGATGTACTGCTGGATCCGATTTGCTAGAATTTTGTTGAGGATTTTGGCATCTATGTTCATGAGAGATATTGGCCTATAATTCTCTTTCATTGTGTTGTCTTTATCTGGTTTTGGTATTAGGGTGATGCTGGCTTCATAGAAGGTGTTTGGAAGTGTTCCTTCTTCTTGAATGTTTTTGAATAGTCTGAGGAAGATAGGTTTTAATTCTTCCTTGAATGTTTGGTATAACTCTCCTGTGTAGCCATCTGGACCCGGGCTTTTATTTGCTGGAAGCTTTTTGATGACTGCTTCAATTTCTTCCATAGTTATTGGACTATTGAGATGTTTGGCTTCCTCCTCATTGAGTTTTGGAAGGTTATATTTTTCTAGGAAAATGTCCATTTCTTGCAGGTTGTCCAATTTGTTGGAATAGAGTTGTTCATAGTATTTTTTAATAATCCTTTGTATTTCGGCGGGGTCTGTTGTTATTTCTCCTCTTTCATTTCTGATTTTGTTTATTTGGGTCTTCTCTCTTTGCTTCTTGGTGAGCCTGGCTAGGGGTCCATCAATCTTGTTTATCCTTTCAAAGAACCAGCTCTTTGTTTTGTTGATCTTTTGAATTGTTTCTTTGGCCTCCAAGTTGTTTATCTCTGCTCTGATCTTCACTATTTCCTTCCTTCTGAGTACACTGGGCTTTTCTTGTTGCTCTCGTTCTAGCTCTTTGAGTTGTAGGGTGAGGTAATTTATTAGCATTGTTTCCTATTTTTTGCAGTAGGCTTGTAGGGCTATAAACTTCCCTCTCAAGACTGCTTTCACTGTGTCCCATAAATTTTGTATTGTTGTGTTGTCATTGTCATTTTTTGCCATGATGTTTTTTTTTTTTCTTCCTTGATTTCTCTGGTTACCCAGTCGTTGCTCAACTAATATTTGACAAAGGAGGCATGAACATTCAATGGAGCCAAGATAGCCTCTTCAATAAATGGTGTTGGGAAAATTGGACAGATACATGCAAAAAAATGAAACTGGACCACCAACTTACACCAAATACAAAAATAAACTCAAAATGGATACAGTACTTAAACATTAGAAGGGATACCATAAAAATACTAGAGGAATCCACAGGCAGCACAATCTCATATATATGCTGAAAGAACTTCTTCACTGATACTGCTCCAAAGGCAATTGAAGCTAAAGAAAAAATAAACAAATGGGACTACATCAAAATAAAAAGCTTTTGCACAGCAAAAGAAACCATCAACAAAACAACAAGAAAGATCACTGTATGGGAGAACATATTTGCAAATATTATCACTGATAAAGGTTTAATCTCCAAAATCTACAGCCAACTTATACAACTTAATAAAAGGAAGATAAACGATCCAATAAAAAACTGGGCAACGGACCTAAATAGAACCTTTTCGAAAGACAACAGAAGGAAGGCCAAGAGACACATGAAAACATATTTAAAGTCACTAAGCATCCGAGAGATGCAAATCAAAATGACAATGCCATACCATCTTACACTGGTCCTAATGGCAATCATCAACAAATCAACAAACGACAAGTGTTGGCAAGGATGCGGAGAAAAAGGAACCCTTGTGCACTGTTGGTGGGAATGCAGACTGGTGCAGCCACTATGGAGAACAGTATGGAGTTTCCTCAAAAAACTAAAAATGGATCTCCCATTTGACCCTGTAACCCCACTCTTAGGAATTTATCCTAAGAAATTACAAACACCAATCAGAAAGGATTTATGCACCCCCATGTTCATAGCAGCACAATTTACAATAGCTACAATCTGGAAACAGCCTAGGTGCCCATCAGCAGATAAGTGGATCAGAAAACTGTGGTACATCTACACAATGGAATTCTATGCTGCCATTAAAAAGAAGGAATTCTTACCATTTGCAGCAACCTGGTTGGAACTGGAGAGCCTTATGCTTAGTGAAATAAGCTAGTCAATGAAGGAGAAGCATCACATGATCTCACTCATTTGTGGATAATAAAGAACATTATAAACTGGTGAACAAAAGGATAGATAGAAAAAGAGGCAGTAAAGCTTCAAACAGACTGTGAAATTACAGCAGGAAGATTAAAGTTAGGTGAGGTAGATAAGAGATCAATCAAAAGACTTGTATGCATGCATATAAGCATAACCAATGAACAATAGACACTGGGGGGTTGGGGTATGCCTTGGAGGGAGGGTGGGCAATAGGGAGATATGTATAAAAAATTAATTAAATATATATATATAAATAAATAAAAAATAAAAAATAAGGAAAGAGGAGGAGCTAATCTGATAGCTCAGAGCCCTCAATACCCCCAGACCAGGCTAGGTGCAAGGGTTGTGACTTGGTGCCAGCCTGCCCTGCACCTCTCCTGGTTTCTCATCTCTATTTGGTGAGCACACCTCAGACAAAAGTGACATTTGAGGACATATTCCACATGCTACCTTTGTAACACAACTTCTAAGTCTGAAATTTGTAGTAAATTAGGACAAAGCTTACTCTGTAAATATGACCTTTTCCTCTCGCAGACCCTCCCCCAGCAGACAGCACACCTGAACCATGTGGTCAAAGGTCTACTGGGGGAGCAGGACATATAGAGAAGGGTCTAAGATGCATGTTCTAACTCTACCTCATCAGGAGTTGTTGGAAGCCTGAGTGTCCATTACTAAAGTGGTTCTCAGAATCTCACTCTCCTCTTGTTCCTTATGTGTGTGATTCTTCCATGAACCTGGTTGGGGATCTGGACAATCTTTAAGTTCTAGATAGTATTTTGTAACATTGTTAAAATAGCTCCAAATATATCATCATTAACCTCTAATGCCTGCTCCATCTAATCTTTTGGAACTGAGGTCAATGGAACCATCCTTGTAATGAGCATCTAGTCCAACAGAGTTAAAAAAAAAAAAAAAGGTAATGTAAAAAGCAGTTTCTGTGAGCTCACCTGCATCTAGGCTTCCAAATAATTTGGAATCCCAAACAGGCAGTTATGCATAAATGTTGCCTCCCTACACCACAATAGTTTATAGCAGTGGTCGGCAAACTGCGACTCCCAAGCCACATGCAGCTCACAAACCGAGGTTTGCTGCTCTGTTGACTAATGAGTTTGCCGATCACTGACCTAGACTCTCGATTCCAATAATTACAGGCTATTGTTGTTCCTTGTGATTAAGCCCCTATCCCAGTGGTTGGCAAACTCATTAGTCAATAGAGCGGCACACCGTGGCTCGGGAGCCACAGTTTGCCGACCACTGGTTAATAGAATGAGATGCTATGAGTCAATTCAAGGTGTGATTTTATCCAAAAGTTTCTGGACATACCACCCTGAACTATAGGCCTCATGAGAACAGGGCAATTGTCTATTTTGTTCTTGGCTATATCAACATTCCAAAACCTGGAACAGTGCCTGGTGAAGAGGAAATGTTCAAAGCATGTTCATTGAAGGGATAAAAAGTCTCCGTTCTTTGTCATGTTCTCTTGCCCTCTGCCCATGAGTTCTACTTTATCTCTCCATCCAGTGATGTCAATATGTGCTCCATGGATCACTGGGGATCTGATGAGGTAACTCTAAGACAAAGGAGATGTTGGGGTTAAGGCACTAGGCTTCTAGGATTTCCACCTCTGCTTGAATCTTTTATATATTAGACTTCCTTTACGTTATTATTTGGGAAAAATCTACTGCTTATATCAGTTATTTAAACAAATAAGGCATAAAACAATTAAGAAACTTGCCTCCTATGCTGATACACAGGAGAGATTCTGGTCTTCAAATAAGAAGACCTAGAATCTTGTCTCCCCTCCCTGAATATGTGACTAATAACTTCTTAAAGAAAGGGACTAAAATATATTTGGCACCAAATATGTGCTAACTGTTGTACCAGATATTTTCCATCATGAACTTTCACCCTAAGAACTAAGTGTGGATTTTCCCATTTTACGGAGAAAAAACAATGGTCCAGAGGATTTTTAGGCTGGTACTAAAGGCTACAGAAGGTTTTAGACACTTGTTTGTCCATCAATATGCTCTCTCTCTCCTCTTCTGCCTTAGGAATAGAAACCCCCATATTTAGCTGGCACATAGCCTTTTATCATAAAATTTACATTTCCCAGCCTTCCTTGGAGCTAAGCATGACCATGTGTCTATGTTCTGTCCAATAAAAGAGAAAAGGTATGATATGTGTAACTTATAGGAAGCACCTCATGGGGAGGGCCCTTCTCTGCTCCTTCCTCCTTCCTGAGAGGCAAGACATGATTGCTGGAGTCTGAACAGCCATCTCAGTCACTATTAGCAACTGACTGATGGTGGCAGAGTTACAAAGCAAAAGCAGCCTGGATCCCTGACACCATGGAGCACCACTCAAGAGTTGGCTGCCTTTGGACTTCTTTTGCAGAAACGAGAACTCAATGCCTATCTTGTTTAAGCCACTTTTCTGTTTGGGGTTTTGTGTCACTTAAAAACAACATTAATCCTTGCTGGATTAAGAGGTCAACTGACTCTCTGAACCAAAATGGATTCCAAAGACCTTGAATTAAACTGTGCCAGCTATTTAGCTTCTCTGCACCTCAGTTAACCTTATCTGAAAACTAGGGGCATGGCACTACATAGCCTTTGTTTCTTTCCAGCTCTGCAATATTTGATCCTATTTCCTGTTCTCTCTCCCAATATATAACCCTATATTTGGCCCTACCCCCATCTCCTAGTATATGCTGTTCCTCTCACCTAGAATGCCTTCCCTCCTCATTATGTTCAATCTAAACCCAATCCATTTCTTTTTTGTTGTTGTCAAGTCTAATTTCAAGCTCCATTCCTGTCACATGGCATTTCCTGATAATCTTACCTTTTAATCCATACCTCACATTATAGCCCTTAGCAATATGTCATCCCCTACTGTTCTTCTAAGGATTTCCCATCCACACATTTGGTCTCACCAGAAGCAAAGATTAGATCTTGGCTTTAGGTGTTCATGTTTCTCTAACACCATGCTGTTGGGCACAGCATGCTCAACATTTATTGACTCAATTCAAAACACAGTTCATTAATCTTCACCTCAGGACCACGTTTCGCCCACTTAACACCAAACACAGGATTGAGTGGGGATGATAAGCAGGGCCACGTGTCCTTGTGTACATTATGTTCTGTAGATATAATTCCATCCTCTTCATCAAAGATGGGGAATGTAAGGCCCCAGAAATCATTTGTCTGGCCAAGGCATTAAGAGTGAGTTAATTAAATGTTTGACCAAATAAAGCAGGCTAAGTTTTAAGTTGATAATTTTGTATGGCCTGCAAATGATGTTGTAACTATCCAAATAGCCCTTGCAGAAAAAAGTTCCCCACCCCTGCTCTACATCATGTTAATTAGCGACCCCTCATGATCATTTCAAATCCTTCCCACCAAGTCTTACCCAATTCCTCCAAATCAGATATGTTCTCTCCCAATTCTCAGCATCTACACCATACGTGGTATGCTCTTCTCTTAGAAGATACCTTTACTGTTCATGTATAGTCCCATCCAGTTGAATAGAATTTTTAAAAGCACCCTTTTTTTAAGACTTTTGTGGTGGTTAATTTTATGTGATTGGACTAAGAGATGCCTAGATAGCTTGTAAACATTATTTCTGGATATGTCAGTGAGAGTATCTGGAAGAGATTAGTGTTTGAACTGGTAGAGTGAATAAAGAAGGTAACTCACCCTGGTCAGGCAGCTCAGTTGGCAGGGGCATCATCCCATACACCAAAAGGTTTGGTTTCAATACTTGGTCAGGGTATATACCTAAGTTGTAAGTTTGATTACCTATCAGGGTGAGTATGGGAGGCAACTGATGGATGTTTCACTTTCACATTGATGCTTTTCTTTCTCCCCCTTTCTCTCTCTCTAAAATCAATTAAAAAAAACCCATATCATTGAGTGAGGTTTAGTTAAAAAAAAAAGAAGAAGAAGAAAAAGAAGATAACTCTGATCAATATGGATGAGCACCATCTGATCCCTTGAGGATCCAAACAGAACAGAAGGCAGAGAAAAGATGAATTTGTTTTCTCTACTTGAGTGTAGATCACTATTTGCTCCTAGCCTTGACATCATTGCTCCTGGTTCTCTGGCTTTTGGACTTGGACTGAGACTTATACCATTGGCTTTGTTTCTCAAGCCCTCAGGTAGACTAGAACTACATCTCCAGCTTGAGGATGTCAGATTGTAGGACTTCTCAGCCCCCATAATCATGTGAGCCAATACTTCATAATAAATCTTTTTCTCTACGTCTATATCTATGTCTATGTCTATGTCTATGTCTATGTCTATGTCTATGTCTATATCTATGTTTTATAAACTCCTTGAGGGCAAGAGTTCCTAATCTAGTACTTTAACTCCAAGAACAGAATAAAGAGAAGAGCAGATTTAGAGATAGACAAGTTGAAGGTGAGTTTTAAATCCATTATTATTGGCACTATACTCTTAAACAAATCACCCAAGTTCTCTGAGATTTGGCTCACTCTTGTGTCAGTGGGCATAAACCACTGCCTCAGTCAGTTCTGGCTGCTACCAATTACCATAGACTGGGTGGTTTAAACAAAAGTATTTCTTTCTTACAGTTCTGGAGACTGGAAGTTCAAGATCAAACCTTGGCAGATTTGAGTTCTGGTGACAGCCTACTTCCTGGTTTACAGTCTCTTATTGTTGTGAGCTCACATGGTTAAAGAGATAGCTCTCATGTCTCTTCCTCTTCTTATAGGGCACTAATCCCAACATAAGAGCCCCATCCTCCTGATCTCATCTAACCTTAATTACCTTCCAAAGGCTCCATCTCCAAATAACATCACATGGATATTATAGTTTCAATGTATAAATTTGGGGGTGGAGGTACACAAACATTCAGTGCATAGCAACCACCTAGTTTCACTGTGGTAGTGCTAAGAGTTAGATGAGGGCCTATAACAATACATTTCTTGATTGAGATCCATAAATAGTATGAACAATTATTCTGGTTTTCCTGGAACTGAGGGGTTTCCTGGGGCATGGAACACTCAATGCTAAAACCAGAACCATAAATTAAGAGTTTGGTCCACTAAGCAACATCTCAAAAGCACATCTACAAAAAGGCTTCAAGTCCATTTCTTAACAAACACATCATATTAATTGAGTAGTTGTGGTCCTTTCCCCAAAGTCATTTAGAGTTTAAGGGGAAACAGTTATTATCAAAAAATAATTACAAACATATAAATAATTATAATAAATAAACATATATTTGCAGCTAAAGCCCCTGATGCTATAGGATCATTAACAGGGGGACCTAATCCATCAGAAAACTGGTTAGTTTTCCATTACTCCATTTCTACCTTAAGGATAAGCACCAAGTTGAGTTCTCAGGAAGAATAAAGAACTCTCATGGTTTCCCAGACAGAGAAGATAACATCCATGAGTGAAATGAGCCAGGTGCAAGATTATAGACAATGGGAAAAACACCAGCTAGAGGCATTCAAAATCATTTAAAAACACTACTTTAAATGAAATAAAACAAATCACTCCTCACTTCTTTGAAATCTGATCTCTATTCAAACTTAATATCTGTATTTCTTCCTCTAACAAAAACACACGCTTTCTTCTATGATTGCATTCCTTCTAGGGTGACTTATTGACATACAAAAAAAGCCCTCTTCTTTGGAAAAGCCCTCCCTACTAAATACACCTGGACATCTATGCTTCCCACCATTTCCCTTCCCACACCATCAAAAATACAGATGTGGAGGGGTGCACCAGTTCCAAGCTGTATCCATCAGATTCTCTCCTGAAATTTTGAAACTTGACAGGTGAGACAGAGACCATAAGTTTTGGGATCTGAACCAAGGTGATGGTAACTTTATCTTACCAATGAATGTTGCCTCGCCTTCTGACCTTTCCAAACCTTGGCTGCTCAACTTCTCCTTTGATTTTTAAAGATACTCTAGTAGTCCCAATATATTTTCTATCATTCCCTCTTCACTACATCCTTTTGTTTAAATTAAGCTAATCAGAGTTCATTTATGTCACTTCACTGCCAAAATAACTTAAGTAATACTCACTTTGTTTCTATCTGGACTACTATATCTTACCTAGTCTCCAGATTCCTTGTATATCATCCCTCAGATTGATAAACCCACCTGCCAGGTAAAGGATCTTAAACCTTTAGTGCTAATTATGTACAACTCTGTTCCAAAGCCTAAAATGACTCCCTATTGTCCAGAGATAAAAATCCATGCTCCTCCTTTGTCAAATATTAATTGAGTATAGTGGTTTGGGTTGATTTCTGGGTTCTCTACTCTATTCCATTGGTCTACATGTCTGTTTTTATACAAGTAACAGGCAGTTTTGAGAACAGTGGCTTTGAATACAGCTTGATATATGGTATTGAGATCCCTCCTACATTGCTCTTCTTTCTCAGGATTGCTGCAGCAATTCAAGGTCTTTTTTTTCATTCCAGATGAATTTTTGGAGAGTTCATTCTAGGTCTGTGAAATATGCCATTGGCATGTTAATGGGGAGTGCATTGAATCTATAGATTGCTTTGGGTAGCACGGACATTTTAATGATGTTGATTCTACCAATCCATGAACACAATATGCTCTTCTATCTCTTTTCAAAGTCCTGTAGTTTTCTAAGTAGAGGTCTTTTACCTCCTTAGTTAAGCTTATTCCTACGTATCTTAATTTTTTTGGTGCAATGGTAAATGGGATTTTTTTTGTATGCTAAGTGAAATAAGTCAGTCAGAGAAAAATAAATATCACATGATCTCATTTGCGGATTATAATGAATAACATAAATTGATGAACAAAAACAGTTTCAGAGATAGAAGCATCAATCAGATGCTTAAACCTCAGAGGGAAGGGAAGGGAAGGGAAAGCAGGGGTAAGAGGGAGAGATCAACCAAAAGACTTGTATGCATGCATATAAGCATAACCAATGGACAGGGACAGCAGGGGGGTGAGGGCATATATGGGAATGGGGTAGGAGGGAAATGGGGGGTACGGCCACATATGTAGTACCTTAATCAATAAAAAAAATCAATAAAAAAATCCATGCTCCTTAGCCAATTTTAACTTCCACCCTTACTTCCTACAAATGTTCTTTATGTATCCTGCTTTGGAGCAAACCCAAGCATTTCATGGTCTCCTGCTAAAGCCTTATGATATCCCACTTCCTGGCTTTTACTCCTACACTTTTTTCCTCTGGGAAAGCAGTAATTGCTGTTATTTCTGGCTGCTTCCATGTCTTGGTAATAGATCCTCCCTTTCCTGGCCAATAGGAGTGCTTCTGGCCACAGTGATTCCTTGGTGGGGTGGACATATGACTCAAGCTCATCCAATCAGATTCCTTCTCTGAGAATGTTCTCTTGAAGCTAGAGGAGAAAACTATATCTCTAAGAAGATACAATGACAAAAATCGGTTAATTCAGACCTGTTTTACATGACACCTTTTCCTATCTCATGGTGTGAGGTGGGGATAATAAATTATAATGGAGAGGAACATAAAAGGGAGAAAGAGGGGAAGAAAACTGAAGATGTCATTTGAAGCTGGATCTAGATGTGCCAGATAACAGGTACAACCCCAACCTTTCCAGTTGAATGGACAAATAAATTCTGTTTTTCCTTAAGTTAATGAGAAATGGTTTTCTATTGCTTAAAATCACAAATATCTTAATTAATGTAAAATACTTTTCTCCCCTAAATAGTCACACATTCAGACCTTCCAAAACTAAGTACAGAGTTCACCTCTTCCCAAAGCTCTCACACTCTCCTCAGAAGCCCCATCACTTCCTTCACTTCCTTTGCATTTCGCATTCCACCTCCTTGTTATAGAGCTCCTCTCTCTCTCTCTCTCTCTCTCTCTCTCTCTCTCTCTCTCTCTCTCACACACACACACACACACACACACACACACACACACTCCCCATTTCCTTTGCTAGAGGGTAAACTCTGGGGCAGTGGTCAGCAAACTCATTAGTCAACAGAGTCAAATATCAACAGTACAACGATTGAAATTTCCTTTGAGAACCAAATTTTTTAAACTTAAACTTCTAATGCCACTTCTTCAAAATAGACTCGCCCAGGCTGTGGTATTTTGTGGAAGTGCCACACTCATGGAGCCAAAGAGCTGCATGTGGCTCATGAGCCGCAGGTTGCCGACCACTGCTCTGAGGGAACAGGGACCACGTCTGAGTTGTCGCCACATGGCCTGCACCCTGAGCACAGCATCCAGCATACGGCAGGTGATTAGTGACCATTTGCTAAATGCAGGAGAGCAGGTTTTCATCTGAGCAGAACTAGAGTCCTCAGCAGCTGGACACTGCTGCAGTGTGCCGGACGGTACCTCAGAACCATCAGGACAGAGTGAATATGTCCTGGCTAAAGCAGCAGTCTGGATGCTGCCCAGTCTTCCAGTGAAACCTGGCATCCTATGTACATCCAGTAGTAACAATGTTTCACGTCCTGCCACAGGTTTCTGGGGTGGAAATGCATCCCCAAAGACTTAGCTTTGCAGCCCCAGTCCCTGCTCTGAGAGTCATATAATTGCTCATAATGGCTAGGCTACTTTCTTGGTGGGGGATAAAATGCTGTGTTTACCTTCTAACAAGCAAAGAAGAACGGAGAGATCAAGGAAGGTTTGGGTTTTTTCTTTGCATAAATGATAAAAAGAATATAGGTTTTGATTTTGATTTTCTTTAGCTCCTCTTTCTACTTGTTTTCCAAATAGCTTTAAAGAGTTCATTTGAGCCCTGGCCAGTGTGGCTGAGTTGGTTGGAGTGTCATCCTGTGCCCGGACAGGTGGTGGGTTTGATCCCCAGTCAGGACACATGTGGGAGGCAACCGATAGATGTCTCTCTCTCACATTGATGTTTCTCTTTCTGAAATAAATTTTTTAAAAAAAAGTTATTTTTACAATGACAGGGAAATAATTGTAAAAAAAAGTAAGAAGGAAAAGAGAAAATAAAAGAGTAGGAAAAAAGAAGAAGGAAGCAATGATAAGGAGAAGAAAAAGCCTGGGGAAGGCAAAGAAGGAGAGAGAAAAAATTGGAGAGAGTAGTGTGGAAAAGGGAAGGCTGGTGTCTTCTCACACTTACGTAACAAAACAAAATGGAGTTTTGAAGCTGAGCAGGGCCCTTCAGGAAAGCTGGAGAGGGTGATGCGGGAGGCGATCCTCACCAGTGGGATGGGAGCAAGAGTGACAAGATGGAGTGAGTTCAGTGCTGATCAGCAGCAAGCAGGAAGGGGAGCAGTGAGAGCAGGGCCCATGCTGTGGGCTGGCTCCACGCCCTCCATGGCAACATTGGGAAAGTAGGTCAGTTGCAGAGCTGGCGGGAGATGAATGGTCAGCCAGGAACAAGTGATGTGAAGTGAGGCTGCGAGTGAGAGGCTGACCTGATAACGGACCTGGGAAACGCGGCACTTCCCAGTGCAACAGGAAGCATGGAAGCCAGTTCCAGCCAGCGCTGCCCAACAGCCCTTTCCCCAAGGAGGAAATGTAAGACGTCTGATACCTGACATGGCAGCCCATGTTTGCAAAGCCCAATAGGATAGCCGCACATCACCTGTGGCTACTGAGCCCTTGAAATGTGTAGAGTGTGACTGAGGAACTGTATTTTCAATTTCATTTTATTTAAAATAATTTAAATTGAAATATCCACATATGGCTAGTGGCTGCCATATTGGGTAATTTATATCTAGGAACTGTGTGCATCATATTAAAAAAGTTTTTGAGCCCTGGTTGGTTTGGCTCAGTGGATAGAGCATCAGCCTGCGGACTGAAGAGTCCCAGGTTTGATTCCAGTAAAAGCACATGCCTAGGTTTCAAGCTTGACCCCCAGTAGGAGGTGTGCAGGAGGCAGCTGATCAATGATTCTTTCTCATCACTGATGTTTCTATCTCTCTCTCCCTCTCTCTTCCTCTCTGAAATCAATAAAAAAATATTTTTTAAGAAAGAATTGATTGCCAAGAGGAACCAAAAGACTGTTTTCCCAGATGTAATCAGCATACTTCAGGTAGAGCGCAGATAGATGCATTGTGATGGTGCACGAGTTGACTTTATCTTTAGAATTAAATTTGTTTATTTTATGTATATTTGAAAAATGGAGTTAGCAAAATCAAACCCATTATTTCATAGATATCATTGCTAGGAAGAAACTATGGTGAAATTTTATATCTCTAAAAAGGTAAATCAGTAAATAAAAAGTACTATGTGACAAATATCTGAGAGGTTTTACAGATACAACAGAAAGCAATGAACATATTTCACATAAATGGAATCATACAATTTATGGGGGTTTGTGCTTGGCTTCTCTCACTTAGCATAATGTTTTTAGGGTTCATCTATGTTGGGCATGTAACAATATTTTATTCCTTTATGTCTGAATAATATTCCATTGAATGGATGGACCATACAAATGTATCCACATATCTGGTGATGGACATTTGTGTTATTTATACCTTTTAGTTACTATTTAGAGTGATGGAAAAGTCATGGAACTAGAGAGTGGTGATAATTATCCATTGTGAACATATTTACTGCCACCAATTTGTACAGTTTTAAATGGTTAAATGTCAAATTTTATGTTATATATATTTAACACAATAAAACTTTGTTTTTAAAAAAGTAATGACGAAAGTAAGTAGATGGCTGAATAGAAACTGAGTTGATTCAAATTATATAAAAAGTGGTTTAAACAGAGAGGTTAGATTTTTCAGGGATCCCAGAGTATCCTTTCATCCAAGAATTATTTCTACAACATCTCTGACAAAAAGGTGAGCCTGACACCATAAACACAAGAAAGAAAATCAAAATTAACAAGTGAGACTACATTAAACATGCATGGCCATATATGTGGTTTAATACCATAAAGCAACAACCATTGGAATGGGAGAAAAATCTTTGAATACCATTTATCAGATAAAGGGCTAATGTCCAAAATATATAAGAAACTTACAACTCAAAAGGGCAAAGGATTTAAATAGACCTTTTGCCAAAGAAGACATACAAATGGCCAACAGACATATGAACAAGTGCTCAACATCACCAATCATCAGGGAAAAGCAAAACAAAAAAACAATGTACTATCACCTCACACCTGTCAGAATGGCTATTTTAAAAAGAAGAGATAACAAGTGATGGCAAGGATGTGGAGAAAAGAGAACCCAAGTGCACTGTTGGTGGGAATGTAAATGATACAGCCATTCACTATGGGGTAAGCATTCAAAGGAAATAAGCTGAGGATCTCAAAGAAATATCTGCACTCCCACGATGTAGCATCATTCACAAAGATCAAAACGTGAAAACAACCTAAGTGTCCTTCTACAGATGAATGATGAAAATGGTAGATACACATATTTTTCAGCCACAGAAAAGAAGAAAATCCTTCTAGTTATAGACCTTGAGGGTATCATGCTAAGTGAAATAAGTCAGACATAGAAAGACAAATATTGTATGACTTCACTTATATGTGGAATCTAAAAACAAAACCAACAATAACAGCACACAAAACAACCAAGCTCACAGATAGAGAACAGATTGGTTGTTCCCTGAGGCAGGGTGGTGAAGTGGTGAGTGAAATGGGTGAATGTGGTCAAAAGGTACAAATTTTTACTTATAAAATAAATAAGTTATAGGATGTAAGGTACAATATGGTAACTACAGTTTATAATACTCTGATGTAAATAGGTAAGTGGCTAAAAGAGTAAATCCTACAAAAAAAATCTTATCACAAAAAAAAAAAATGTGCCTAGATGCTAACTAGACTTATAGTGGAGATCATTTCACAGTATATACAAATATCAAATCATTATATTGTACCTCAGTACAGGTACAACATAATAATAGCATTATTATACCTCAATAAAAAATACTCATCTCATAGGACTGCTATGAATATTAAATGAGCAATGCACACAAAGCCTTTTGTGAAGAGCCTGGAACAGAGTAACTGACAAATAATCATTAGTTATCATGTTATTGATGGGCACAATTAGAGGAGGAGGGATCTGAACTAAGAAATAAATGTTGTGGAATTCTATATCTAAAGGGCACTAACAGTTGTGCTGTTCAGCAAATATAGATGGTAAGATTCTAAGGCAGAGAAACCAATAGACCTGAATGGTCTCCACATAGAGCAGTGGTTCTCAATCTTTCTAATGCCACGACCCTTTAATACAGTTCCTCATGTTGTGGTGACCCCCGACCATAACATTTTATATTAATATTGAAAGTGAAAACAACCTAAGTGTCCTTCTACAGATGAATGAATAAAGAAAATAATAGATACACATATTTTTCAGCCACAGAAAAGCAGAGAACCGCTAACAGGATCGCCTAAGACCATCAGAAAACACAGATATTTATATTACAATTCATTAACAGTAGCAAAATTACAGTTATTAAGTAGAAATGAAAATAATTTTATGTTTGGAGGTCCAAATTATGCCCTAGGAACACCAACCCACTGGTTCTAGTTCTCCATTGTAACAAAGGAGACTAATTCTACTCCTATTTCCAAACTGCAAACCTTTAAACTCTGAGGTTGATCCCTGTGTCACCCCAGACATAGATTAGAACTGGAAAATTCTTCTCTTTTCTCTCCAATCAGAATCCAGAATTTTCAGAATGTTTTCAGAATAAAATCCCATCCCAGGAACCTTTGTAAAGATTTACAGGCATTCATTACAATGTGTTACACGAGCTTGTATTTCTCGTCAAAGAAGTAATTGAAATAAGTTTCTTACATCTCCCTTCTATATATGAATGATTAATAATAATACTAAATTGGGGGTCCAACATGTGTTAAGCATCGTGCTGGGCATGTAACATAAGCTATCCAATTTATGATGATTATATCTCATCACCTCTAGGAACTTTATAATCTTTATCTGTTAAATAACTTAAGCTCTGCACTTAAGCTGCTGACACAAATTCAAGAGTGTTCACATGTTTCAGAAATTGGGTCTTCATTTGCTCTTCACCCATAAAAATGCCCCTTGGTAGGAGCTATTTTATGTACAAGGTCCCTTTTCTTAGCTTTTGCCTTTAAGTAGGAGGTCACGTTTTGCATTCTCCAACTCAGTCCTCAAAGGCTTTCAAGCTGCTTAGCCTGTAGAAGGCAAGTCCTATTGAGTGGTCTTGAAGTTTGGGAAAACATTTTTCCCATCTCTTCTTTGGGAAGAATATTGTACTTCATCCACAGGAGTTCTTTCTACTTGTTGCTGATTTTCAAAAGAAAAAAGAAAGGGGAAATAAATTACAAAACTCCATTATGTGAGGGCACTGGAATCAAGTGTGAGAAAACAATGTAAAACAGAAGCTCCTGAGAATCCAGGCTTTAACAAGAAATAGAAAATTATTCTTGCTCAAAAGATGACACACTTCCAATATTAATATAAAATCAGAGACTAATTTATTCTGGTTGAAGTCTATTAGGAATCAAAAATGCCAAATCATCACTTTAACAAATGGCAAGTCTTAGTAGTTCTCTGCTGGACAGAAACCCCAAGAGAGACAATGAAACTTTACAGAATTCCCAGTTTTCAGTATGCTGGCAGCCAAACCCAGCAGATGTACCACCAACAAAGTCAGACCAAAACCTGCCTAGCAGGGGCACCACTTGGCAAACTGGCAGCCTGCCACCACACTGGTTTCTATTTCAGACAACAAAATTGCCCAACACTGTCTAATAGAGCTGCAACTAGCTGTATGGCTGACAAGCCTGCACCTGCTTACAGTATCATATCTGGCTCTAAGCAACACAGTCTATGTGGGTCCCTCTCACCACACTAAAGTGCAGGAGAAAATATTCCGATACACAATGTCTGGAACCAGTTTCCAGTGCCTATCATCTGCTGGGGTAGAAGCTGAGCTTATTGCAGATGGACAAATGGCTCCAGAGTGAAAGGAGCTGGAGTCTAAAGGGGTTTCATACCTAAAGCTGAAAGAGAAGTCAATGACATGAACTTGCCCTTAATACCATGTCAGCTCCACCACCTGGATCGGCAGTAGCAGTGAAACCAGCCGCCAGAGATCTAGAGCCTCAATTGGAAACTGAAGCATCGAGCTACAAAGGCAGCTAAGGGGCACACACTGCCAACAGCGACATTTTCCACATGCAGGGTGATGCATATGTTTCCATTTATTTGCATCCTATTGACTATGCAGATCAGAATAGGGCACGCTGAAGAAGCTGAAGCTGACAGCAAAATATCAGTCAGGGAAACAGGACTCAACTGGTTAAGAAACACATCAAAATTGGAAGGTCTGGAACTGAATCTATTTAAATAACAGCAACCCCCTTCCTTAGGAAGAATGGCAACTATCCAAACATTTTGATTAAAGTAGAAAATAACTATTTTTTCTATGATGGCAACTTTATAGTCTGATTACTTATCAAGGCAATTGCTCCCATTTTTCTTTTATTGCTTATGTTCATCTTTCTTATCAAACTTTTAGCAAGAAAAGAGATTTACAACTAGGAATATGCTCAATGCAATTCGATTCCTATTAATATCAGAAGTAAGTCATCAATAGAGACAGTTTAAGTGGTGATGACAAGTGGGTTTGGGGTTAAACCGTTAGGGTTTGTGAACTACCCTTGCAACTTGCTAGTCATGAAAAGTGGGCAAGTTTTTACTTCACTTCTTTCAACCTTAACTTCCTCTTCTGTTAAATGAAGATAATAACAGCACTTACTTAGGGGCATTGTTGTGAGGAATAAGTTAGTTAATAAATAAAAATAATTTGGTACAATGTGCCAGCACACTTGATCAACACTAATTGTTGTAGAAGTGGTAATACCATTAGTTGTTATTATCAACATCTTTGCTCCCTGAGATTGTTGAGAGAGTTGGAACAACATCACACTTCCAATCCTTTGCAATCTTTATCTTCTAGGCTTGGAAACATTACAATTAGGTCAATGTCTTTGTGTGACCTTGATTATATCTCATCACCTCTAGAAACTTTATAATCTTTATCTGTTAAATGAAAATAATCTCATGACTCAAAATTGTTCCAAGGATTAAAGTATATTTTGTATTTGAATCTAAAACATTCTACATAACATTATTATAATAATTATTAATTATAACAAGGGGAACCAGGCAAAATAATGGTCCTAAAGCTTCATGACATAAGGCCTTGTGAAAAGTAAAAATAGCAAGTTATATTAAAGTGCCACCCAACTTCTCAAGGGAACCAAGAGGTTGAGAATGGGAGCTTTTTCATACACCCTGATTTTGCAGACATTAATAAAGTGAAATCTTATCATTCTTCCCTTATTTTCAAGTGCCTCCCATTGGGAAGAAAGGGGATACAATGAAACCATTCAGGACTGCACAGCACAGCTTTAAGAGCTATGGCAATACCAGGACAAGTGCAATGTATTCTCCGCTATGTGGGTTAACAGAGACAGCTAGTGTTACAGCAGGGAGCTAGTTCTGACAAGGGTTGGCTCAACTCAACCAGAATTATCCACCCCACCAGCTCTTCTCCCACCATCCTCCCATTTCCATCCCTTCAAGGTCATCCTCCCTCCACCACCAGATCTCAAATGGAAACTCTTCAAACATCTCCTCCACTTTTACAGGACAGGAATGGAGTTGATCACAGAATATCTGAAAAGAATTATCCTCTGGAGAATTAAGTAATTGATGGGAGGCAGTGACTAACATCCTTTGACAGCCAATACTTCATGGTTTTTCTTACACTTCAAACACTCAACTGGGTCCCTTCATTATAAACACCAAAGTCTTTCCTATCTCCACGACTTTGCACATTCTCTTCCTTTTGCCTGGAATAACTCTCACTGGCTCTTTTCATGTCTGATTCTTCATTTTTCAGCTTTAAGATGGAATGTTACCTACACAGAGATACATTCTCTCTTCACCCTATATGGAGAAGTGCTCCCCCCATTCTTGAAATTTTCCATCTCAGGACCCCATCGTTTTCCTTCTCAGCAGCCCTAAAAATGTGTGATTATTTTATTTATTTGATTCCCTTCTCATTTTTTAAAAAAATATTTTTATTGATTTTTCACAGAGAGGAAGGGAGAAGGATAGAGAGTTAGAAACATCAATGAGAGAGAGACATCCATCAGCTGCCTCTTGGGGATGTACTGGCAACCAAGGTACATGCCCTTGACTGGAATCGAACTTGGGATCTTTCAGTCCGCAGACCGACATTCTATCCACTGAGCCAAACCGGTTTCAACTCCCTTCTCATTTTTGTCTAAAGTCTCTATTAGACTACGTATTACCATACTCATGTTTTGATAGTATACACTAGATAAATTCTTCAAATTAAAAAAAAAATTCAAATGAATGGACAAATGCAACTGTGACACTTGCCCACTAATGCTATGACCTTGAAAAGGTTATTCAACTTTCCAAAGCCTCAGTTTTCTCATTTATAAAATGAAGGTATAGCCTACATCAGTGGTCGACAAACTTATTAGTCAACAGTACAATTGAAATTTCTTTTGAGAGCCAAAAACCAACTTCTGCGCATGGGCCATGAAGTTTCAATGGCACTGTACATGAGAAGCCAAACATGGTATTTTGTGGAAGAGCCACACTAAAGAGGCCAAAGAGCCGCATGTGGCTCGAGAGCCACAGTTTGTCGACCACTGGCCTACATTACAGGTACTGAGAGCACTGGACATGGAAGCCCTATGCCTCTTATTGCATCACTTTTAGGATGCCTTTTTTCTTTTTTTTTTTTTTGCATTTTAACTTTGTGAAATAAAGATCCTTTATCATTGCTGGAGATATGGTAACATCGCATTCTTATGTAGGACCCACGTGCTTTTACATTAAAAAAATTTCCCCTGAAAAGACATGGTTACATGGCTCCATGTGGCTATTTATTTAAGGAGCAAGTTAACATCAACACTAATGCATTCTACTCCACAATGTCACCACTGCCTCCTTCTCATTTCCTCTCTAAGGACTCCTCTCCTCCCCAGTGTCTTAGAAAGCAAGACTACATTTCTACATTTTTAAAAGTCTGTTTTTCCTTCAGAAAGCTGCAGGGAGTTAGGATAATGAAACACAATTAGCTATGCAGAGCAATTCTGCCATTGAGGTGACATTTTCTGTCCCAATTTTCTTGATCATTCTGAGAATTATATTATTATACAAGCACTAACATTCATAGGTCATTTTGCATGTGCTAGTCATTGAGCTAATTGCTTTGCATGCCTATTTAATTCTCATAAACTCCTCACCAAGAATGGGGACCAGTATTATCTCCATTGTACAGATGACAAAAATGAGGTCCAGATGTATTTTGTTACCTGCTCTGACCACTAATAAGTGGCAGAAAAAGCTAGAATCTGATTCCAAAAACCTGTAGATTTTTAGGCTAGAATTCCCCATAGGCTACAAACATATACAGAGCACAAGTTATATCCATCAAGGAGTTTTCTGTCTGGAATTAAAGGGCCATAGTTGTTTTGTGTAAAAGAATCTTTCTAAAACTTTTATTTATAATATCCCCTTGTTGGTCAATTTTGGCTTTACTGAAGACAACCATGTTCATTTAAAGAGTATGATAGATCAACTAATTAGCACAATACTACAGATTAACTGCCAAATATGCATATCCATCAAAGTTCTTTTGGTTGCCATTAGCAGATATCAACTTGAACAAATTTGCACCACAAATGGAGTCTAGTGAGTAACATTTGAAAAGATCAATAATAGGGTGGACTTCAGGTGAAGTTTTGTCATGGCTCTGGCTGCTTCTCCATACCATAATTCCCTTAGTTCTTTCCTACGTGTGAGTCACATTTATCCTCAGTCTGATTTCTTCTATTGTAGAAATATGGCAGCAGAAATTCTAGGCCTCATATCTGCATACTTGCCATATATCAAATAGTCCTGAATGTCTCTCTATTAGATCAACATCAACAGGAAATGAAATGGCACAAGGGAAAGAAAAAGCAATGAGACTCCAGATACAGCCTGAGCAAGCTCAGGGGTCTTCTCAGCAATAGTCTACTTCATTCACCTGCTAAAACTCTCCAACAGTTTCCCATAGCACTGGAAACAGAACCCAAAACCTCCATCCTGATCTAGAACTCTACAGAATGTGGTTTCCTCTCCAAATGCATGTCCCACTCGTCTATTCTGCTTCTACCATTCTAACCATCTTGCTATTCCTTAATCTGTCCAAGCAATTTCCCAACTCCAGTCTTTTACATTTGCTGGTCACCTACCCAGAACAATCTTTTCCCAAATCTTCACATCACTTTCTATTCACTTCTGTCAAAACTTCACCTTCTCAACCATTTCATCTAAAATAACCACCTATCAATACTAACTTGACATTATATATTTATTCATTGACTTTTGTTCTCCCCACCAGAACGGGAGCTTTAGGTGGGAGTTTTTGTCTGTTTTGCTTATCATGTATGTGTCTCCTACCTGCAGAAGGTATGTTGCTACCTACTACAGATAGGAGACACATACTAGTAAGTATTGAATACATGAGGGGTAAATGAATGAAAATACATGTGTGAATGAACAAACAAATAAATGAGGCAATCGGTGGATGAACATGGGTAACAGATGCCAGGGGACTGTTTTTATTGTTTTCACCAAGTTAGCTGAAGAAAGCCCTTTCTCTGTGTTCAGGGCTTACAGCCTGTTTAAGAAACACTCTGTTTCGCAAGCAGAAGATTTATGAAACGAAACATCTGTAAATAGTTCAGAGGCACGAAGGTTTCCACTGAGGGGTAGATGTTTTCCAAAGGTTTGGCCTCCCTGTATATGTGAACACAACACTTTAAAAATCAAGGCAGACAACTCCATTTTGACCTGTTTTGTACCAAGTATAAAAATTAAAATTGCCTTCCCTCTTCCCTACTACCTTTTATTTTCTCCCTTCTGCCTAGTCAAAATTACTGAGACACCCCTGCAGACATTTTTGCTTAATTTTTTTTGCCTCAAATTCATATTCATTAGCCCTCATCAGGGATGCACAGAGTCTGAAGGGACTCATTCTATAATAATTTAAAGGAGGTTGATGACTATGCAATTGAGCTTTTGACTGTTATCATGACAATTCTCCCAGAAAAGACCAGCTTCTCCCTCTGTTCTCCATTTGCTTTATTCTTGGTGGTGCCAAACATCAATCTCCATGATACTGACAATAACAATAATTGATATTGATGCTAAGAATAGTAACACTTTCAGAAAGGTTTTGTGATTTAGAAAATGAATTCCCATTCATTTTTGTGATAAATTAACTCAAAAGACAAACAAATGATTCCTGCCCACAGGGGGAGGACCTGAATATGTGCTTTATGCCGGCACTGGGAGCCTTCCTAGGGCTTCATGAAAACATACCTGGAGTCTCATCTTTCCCTGAAAAGCCAGGAAATCAGAGATCGGCGCTACAGAGAGTCCATCTTAATCCTAACTCTACCAGATGACCCGGGAGAGATATTTTTATCTCTGAGATATTTTTCTCATGTGAAAATGGGAATTATAATATCGCCTATTTTGAAGAGAATCCAAGATGGCGGCATAGGTAAACACCTACACTGCTGCCTCGCACAACAATCTCAAAACTACAACTAAAAGACAGAACGGACACCATCCAGAACCACAGGAAAGCTGGCTGAGTGGAAGTTCTACAGCTAGAGGGAAAGAGAGGGGCTCACGGAGACCCAGAGGAGCTGCAAAAAGCTGAGGTACGGAGACGCACGCTGAGAGAGCGGGTGCCGGAGTACCTGGCTGGCTTTCTCTGGCGGGAGGGAAACGGAGACTCCCAACGGCATTGAACCCCTTCTCTTACGACACTAAACCCCAGATCCAGCCGAAACTCATCCGGGGGGAGTTTGGACTGTGAAAAGGGAGAGGTGCACGGAAATTTAGGGGAGTTGCAAAGGATTGGAGGTCTGGTCGCGCACGGCACCACGCCGAGGACGGATTGCTGATTGTGCCGCTGGCTTTCGCGAGTGGGCGGGAGACAGACCCTCCCAACTGCGCCGCTTCTGAGTCCACTGGGCCCCTGTTTTGGGCGAAACCCTGGGGACCTAGACTCGTGTGGTCCTGGTTCGCAGGGGAGCCGGAAAGGCAGCGGTCAGAGGCGCTGCGGGTGCGCGCGCACAAGGACCGCTCCAGCCATTACCCAGTCACGTGAGACTCAGGGGCCGTGGAGGGCGGGGCCGACTGGAAGGCAAGGCGGTCCCTTAAGCCCTGAGACTCCACCCTCCCAAGCTCAGCAGAGGCTTCTGAGGCTGATTCCAGCACAGAAGTTTCCCTGGCACAGTGAAAATGCCGAGACAAGGGAAGGGATTACAAGCAAAAGAAATGGAGGGAAAAAAACGACTGGATATAGAGTTCAAAACCACGCTTATAAGGTTTTGCAAGAATATGCTAGAAAAGATGGATAAATTTAGTGAGACCCAAGAGAAGATAATAAATACACTGACTGAAATGAAAACTATTATGCAGAGTACTAACAGCAGACTAGAGAAAGGCAAGGATCAAGTCAAAAATTTGAAATATAAAGAAGCAGAAAACATTCAACTGGAAAAGCAAGAAGAGAAAAGAATCCAAAAATGTGAAGATAATGTAAGGAGCCTCTGGGACAGCTTCAAGCGTACCAACATCAGAATTGTGGGGGTGCCAGAAGAAGAGAGAGAGCAAGATACTGAAAACCTGTTTAAAGAAATAATGACTGAAAACTTCTCACATCTGGTAAAAGAAATAGACTTACAAGTCCAGGAAGCACACAGAACCCCAAAGAAAAGGAACCCAAAGAGGACTACACCAAGACACATCATAATTAAAATGCCAAGAGCAAAAGAGAAAGAGAGAATATTAAAAGCAGCAAGAGAAAAACAGTTTATTACCTACAAGGGAGCACCCATACGACTGTCAGCTGATTTCTCAACAGAAACGATGCAGGCCAGACGGGAGTGGCAAGAAATATTCAACGTGATGAACAACAAGAACCTACAACCAAGAATAATCTATCCAGCAAAGCTATCATTCAGAATTGAAGGGCAGATAAAGACCTTCACAGAGAAGAAAAAGCTAAAGGAGTTCATCAACTCCAAACCAGTATTATATGAAATGCTGAAAGGTACCCTTTTAGAAGAGGAAGAAGAAAAAGGTAAAAGACAAAAAATTATGAACAACAAATACACATCTGTCAACAAGTGAATCTAAAAATTAAGTGAATTAAAAATCTGATCAACAGAATAAACTGGTGAATATAATAGAATCAGGAGCACAGAAAGGGAGTAGACTTATAATTCTCAGGAGGACAAAAATCATAAAGCATCAAACAGACTGTGAAATTATAGCAGAAAGATTAAAGTTAGGTGAGGTAAATAAGTGATCAATCAAAGGACTTGTATGCATGCTTATAAACATAACCAATGATCACAGACACTGGGGGGTCGGGGTACGCCTGGGAGGGAGGGGGGCAATGGGGAGATATGTATAAAAAATTAATAAAAATTAATTAAAAGAAAAAAAAAGAAATAAAGACAATTTCAAAGGCAAAAAAAATATCGCCTATTTTGTGGAGTTGTTGTGAGAATAAAATAAGTTAATGCCTATAAAAATGCTTATCATGGCATCTAGATCAGAGCAAGTGCTGTGCTGGCAAGTATCATTATTCACTCATTCAACACATTCATTAATGTCTATGCAATGCTAGGTATTGGTGTACAGATAAAATGAAGTTCATCATCATCATCCATCATCATCAACACATTATTATTAATCACCAAGGACCTAGAAGGAGAAGACTGGTGCAGTGGAAGCCATACACCAAGGTCTGGGAGAAAAAAATATGGGGCTCTTAGCATGCACTTGCCACTAGCCAGTCTGTCATTAATGAACCCTGCATCTTTTCAGCTTCAATTTCTTTATCAGGAACAAAAGCACAGAAACATGATTTGTGATTTTGATGTTATCAACCCTATTGAAAATCATTAGTTGCAACTAATAATGTCTTTTACAAATCTGATCTGAATATTATAGATTACTTATTTTAAAAATATAAATTACAGCAGATTCACTGTCATCACTTACTGGCACTCTAATGTTTTCTTGAATGGGGAAAAGGGGGCTGGAATTACATTTACACCTTAGGGATCATGATAATATTGCACAAGCGTCCAGAAGCTTCCTTATGTACAGATAAGAAAAATATTTTAAAATGAATGGTCTAGTGATTTCCAGCATCCCTTCCCACTCGAATATCATGCAATTCAATTCCAGATTATTGTACCCAACACAGATGAACAAGTTGAGATAAAAAAAAGTTTAGTTTTTCCAAAGATTACAGCCACATATAAGAGCAAACTTAGATTAGAACCTTATGTCCTAAATCTTAGTTTGGGTTCTCTGATACTTAATTTTATATGTTAACTTTGCTAGATCATGAGGTGCCCAGATATTTGATCAAACATTATTCTGGGTGTGTCGGTGAGAGTGTTTCTAGGTGAAGTCAACATTTCAATCAGGAGATTGAGTAAAGTATATTGCTCACCCCACTGAGGTGGGCCTCATCCAATCAGTTGAAGGCCTGGATAGAAAACACACACACACACACACACACACACACACACACACACACACACACACATACACAAAATAACTTCCCCTTGAGTAAGGGGGGAACTCCTGCCACCTGACTTTCTTGAGTTGGGACACCTCTGTGGGAAGCATGGGACTTGGTTGGAAAGTCTGTAAAATCAGGGAGACCTTGCTGAAGGTGATAGCCCCTGCCTTGACTTTTCCAAACTACTTCAAACCCCAGGTGTTTTACTAAAATCTCTGTTTAATCTTTAAACTTGACCTTGTAGAAGCACGTGTTTTCTCAAGGTTACTTACCCTGCTCATTGTATCTAGAGGTTAATTTTAGTTCAAGCTGTTGGTACAATAAAAGCCTAAGGAGGCAGGCAATCCAGGCTATTTGCTTTAGAAGCAAATAGCCCCTTAGCCTCTCTTTCACAGAAACGTGTGTCAGAGCAATCATTCATCTATTGCTCGGGGTGTGCTGGGTTAGCCCCAGCACTTCTAACTAAAACATTGGCTCTTACGTCTCAAGGCTGCCAGCTCTTGGGTTGGAATTTACATTATTGATTTTCCTTGGTCTCCAATTGGCTGATTGTAGATCTTAGGACTTCTCAATCTCCATTAATTATATGAGACAATTCCTTAATATCTATTCTCTTTCCTATCCCCATTCTCTCTCTCCCCTCTCCCTTCTCTCCCCTCTCTCTCTCTCTCTCTCTCTCTCTCTCTCTCTCTTTCTTTCTCCCTCTCTCTCTTTCTCTTTATTGGCTGTATTTCTCTAGAGAACCCTAACTAATATAAGTTCTATTTACACCATCACACAAAAACTTTCATGATGCAAAGAACATGACTTGCCGGAGAATTACACCCACACCCATTTGGACGAGTTTTCTATTCATTTTGTCAGTAAACCCATTCTTTATGCCCTTACATTCATACACCTCTGTACATCAATTCCTGACTGTCCTAAGCAAAATTTAACTGAGCAAATAGCCATATGTCCCCATGACTTCATTATTTGAGGATATACCTTGTGTCTAAATGACAAACAATTCCCATTATTGACGCAAGAACTTTCTATACTCAACCCAATCTCCCCTAAGGTTTTCCAATCTGGCTGATGGGAACAGACAAAAAAAATAACCCTCACTATTCCTGACCCAAGTAAATGCCAGCACTGCCACTTCTAATCTTTAGGGTTGTTCCTTTCCCTGGCCCTGATTGCTTTCCTCACCCACTTGTATTGATCAGTACTCAGTTCTGTAATTTCCTTTGGTAAATTCAGTAAACTCATGCCTACTGCACAGTGGGCAAGCTATCTAGGCACAAGCAACCCCAATTCACACTTGTCAATTGACAGGAGAAATTAATTTATGACTCTGGGCCACATAAAATGACCACAAAGTCCCAGATGACTTATCTCCCAGCTGAAACTTTAAAAAACAGTTTTATTTTGTTTTGAGAAAATGTGAATTAAAGATTAGAGGCCCTCTCCAATCCCATGGAAACTCTAGTCACAGAAAATCAACAGTTCTTTCTGGGATTTTGCCAGATGTTTGCCCAGTGAAGCTGCACGCATATGGAAAGAGAGGGACCTCGCTGTCTTCAGATCTTGTTGCATCGACTCATGTGTAAAGAACCCTGGAGGTAAGATATCAAAACTTGGCTGGCCAGCATGTCTCAGTGGTTGAACATCTATCTATGAACCAGGTGGTCACAGTTTAATTCCTGGTCAGGGCACATGCCGGGGTTATGAGCTCCATCCCTAGAGTGGGACGTGCAGGAGGCAGCAGATCAATGATATTCTTACATCACCAATGTTTCTATCTCTCTCTCCCTCTGCTTCCTTTCTGAAATCAATAAAAATATATTATTTTTAAAAGATATCAAAACTTCCTGTCATCACTCATTCTATTATCTATCACTCAAGTTCTTGTTTAGAAATGATTATAAATAATGATAAAACAAAATAAAAACAAGACATATTGTGATAAAATGAAATGCTTAAAGAGGCCATGGAGATAATATAAATGGAGTAAGTGGTCTAGGTGGGGACTAAGGTAAATTGGGCAGGCCCTTCTTGATCTGAAGTCACTTCCCACATTCAGCTGACCATCTTCAGGTTTGAGGAAACTTCCAGTACAAGATGGTGACCTAGGAGGCTCCTGAATTCACTTCCTCCCACGACACACCGATCTACAGATGCACATGGAGCCTTTGATATACAGGAGCTACACAGGCACAATTCTCAGTGAAAGAAATCCAGAGACCAGCTGAGCAACTCCTACAGATCCAGTGAATGAGAAAATGTCACATTAGATTGAATAGAAAAAGGCTGACACACATTCCATAATCCCCACTCTCAGCACAGCAAGACACAATCAGGAGGGCCTTCACAATGCCCAGGTTCTCCCTGAGGAGCCAAAGGTTTGTACCCAAATGCATATCATATAGTTTTGGCCCAACTTTTAAGACTTCCAGGCAGGAATGTGGGATTATCATCAGTTCTTCATATTTTTTTCAAGACTAACTAAAAAATATAGTTTTTCATGAAATCTTGTAATCTTGAAAATAGTAAAACCATTCTGTGAGTCAACAGCAACTTCAGGTCAATTTGCAACTTCTGAAAGTAGTAAATAGGGATTTAGATCCAAAGAAAACTGCACCTAAATTTTGGTTTCATTTTATATTAGCTGTGTGGCTTTTGTTAACTAACTTCACAGGTCCCCAGTTTATTCATCTATAATATGAATTATTATGATTTATAATTGACCTGCTGGTCATATACCCAACACCCTCTTCCCTCTTCCTCATTCTTAACAAGACTCCATGGCCTTAGGGAAAGCTTACCTTATCCCCAGTTCTAAGAGTAGGTCTGATTTGTTGTAACCTAATCCTGTTTGCCTTCTCAGTAATTGGGTCAGGAGTCCAGAATTAAGCCATTTAGTATATGGCATTGGTCCAAAGATGGGCATAAGACCTAATTTGGCCACAGAGAAGTTATCCCAGGTATTGCTGGCAGCAAACTTAAAGTCATGAAGGGAGCAGCTTGAAAAGAAAAATGACAAAGAGGGGAGTCAAAAGATCATAGAGAAAAGAACCAGAACCTTGGTCATACTGCATCTGAAGTCCATCCTACCTCTGGAAATACAATCAAATCATTTAATCACAGAAATGAATTCATTGATAATTATCTATAGTGAAAACATCCAAATTCATACCTAAGGATTTAAGATAATGTACCTGAAGTGACTGGCACAAAGGAGGCACTTAATGCATGGTAGGTTGTAGCATTAGAGAACTTTAACACTTCTATTATATCACATTTTAAAATATATATACTTCCATAAAATAACTTATGAAACTCAAAGTATTCCCCACAGAATGATGTATTAATTAAATTTATAACATCATTTTATGAATAGTGATGGAAATGAAAAGGAACTGAGCCCAGGTCTCAGGAGAGCTGTTCTCCAGTATGCAGGATGCTGAGAAGTATATGCTTATTCCTTGTATTGGAACCAAATGAAGCAAATCCTCAGAAAACCATGTATGGGGATTTGGGCAAGAGTACACCAAACGTCAGAAGATCAGCCAATTCACTCACCAAATGTTGGGACTTGTCTAACACTGTGGTTGGCCTCCCATGCCCATGCAGAATTCAGCTAGCACCACCAAGATGAACAGTGACACCTCCATTCCTGGGATCCATTCCGCCTTGAGGCACCAGAAGCCTGTACAAAGGCTCAGTCACACCCACAGGCAGGCAGCTCTCACATGGAGGTAGGAGATGGGGAAGCAGAGAAGCAAGAGGACAAAGGCAAAGAACAGGAAAAGAGGCCCATTCTGGCTGAGTAGCTCCCACATGGAAGGGATGACAAGAAGGGCTTCTGTCCTACATAGGAGGAGGTGCATAGACAGATACTCTTCCAGAAGAGCCAGCAAAAGTCATCTTGCAAAGGAACCAGCTCTGAGCACTTGACCCTCACACTGGGCCACATGCTCCTTTCTTGTAGTGGAGAAAAATTTGTAACTTTGTGGTTTTGTGTGACAGCAGATGTTTTCCAGACATGTCAAAAATGAAATAAAAAGTAGAGGTTTTCCTCTTCCTAAAGTGTCACCTCCCCATCTCTTAAGATCCAAAGCTTGGCTCACCACCTATGTCACAGCTCCAGCCCAGTGTGGTATTGATTTCCTTTCACTCAGGCGATTCCTACTCTATTTTCCTGGCAGTTCATCCTATGATACATTTACTAAAAGTTGCACTAAACCCAAATAGGTTAGCACTGCCATAGATTATAGAGCTTTGGAAGGTCCATAGTACCATTACAATGTCTAACACATAGTGAATACTGCACAGACATCCACTTGGCTCCATAACAAAATAAAGATTGGTATAGGAAGTCTCCATAGAGGAAAGGGAACTAAAATTCACAACTCCTTCTCCCCAGTATTCTCCTCCCACTCTGGTATTATTTACTAATTAATGTGAAACTCCTCATGATTTGAACTGGTCCCTCTTCTGATTGTTCATCCCTATGTAATCTCATCCAATCCTGGGGCTGCAACTGTCACCAATAAGTTCAAAACTTATGTATTGTATTTTCAGTCTGATTTCAGACTCTTCCCTTCAATTGCCTACTTGAGATTTCCACATGAATGTCTCAAATGTGTGTTTACTCCCCCCAATATGTCTTTTCACCAGTTTTGTAAAAGGCACCACCCTCTACTCAACTGTACAAGTGAAAAATTATTACCATTTATCTCTTTTATCACCTCATAGTCATCTATCAAATTTTATTAATTTTATCTCCAAAATATGCATTGAGCTACCCACTTCTCCCAAATCACCATCTTCTCTCTGCTAGACTATGTCATAGTCTCCCAACTGGCCCAGTGCTTACACATGAACACCCTCTGGTCCCAGTATACTCCTGATCAGCAGGCACCAGAGTAATGAAGAGAATGCTTTCCTTTGCTTTATCTTTTCCAGAAGAGAGTTGCAACAAATTATTAGTATATGTCACCAAATTAACAAGTTTTAAAATGAAAGTTTTTCCCCATAGCCCTGAAAGAAATAGATCAATACATCTGTCTGTTAGGCAGGCTGGTCTCCACATCCAGACTTGCATCTGTCTGGACTAAGGCAAATTTGAACAATACTTACATTTTCTGTATGACCCCAAAACAACCTAAACCAACCTTCCTTCAAGGTGAAGGCCTGGCCAATTTCGGTCCTTTCAAGTTGCCAGCATCAGGTTTCTACCATTTGTCAAGCTATTCATTGGATGCCAACTAGAAATGATTGACTTGCATTGCAGGACTGGCATACGGTGCTTTTGATTCCTAGCCAAGAAAGAGAGGCTGTGTTCCAGGAGAAATGCCACAAATCGAGATGATGCTGATGAGAGGCTGTTGACTTAGCTCTCAGGCTGTACACCCAGGGGAACAGTACACTTCTCATAAGTCCAGCAGGACACATGAGGGGTCCAGCTCAAGCTATGCATATGGTCCAGAGAAGCAGAATTAACCTTTTAGGTTGCCAACTACATCCTAGATATTAGGCTAAGTCAGTGGTCGGCAAACTCATTAGTCAACAGAGCCAAATATCAACAGTACAAAGATTGAAATTTCTTTTGAGAGCCAAATTTTTTAAACTTAAACTTCTTCTAATGCCACTTCTTCAAAATAGACTCCCCCAGGCTGTGGTATTTTGTGAAAGAGCCACACTCAAGGGGCCAAAGAGCCACATGTGGCTCGTGAGCCACAGTTTGCTGACCACTGGGCTAAGTACATTGCATGCATTTAAATGTTGCCATAACCCTCTATGATTAGAATGATCTCTGTTTTCAATCAAGGAAATAAAGGCTTAAAGCAGGGAAGAAGGTTGCCCAGGACAACCCAGATAAGCAGAGGGTTTGAGCATAGCACTGTCCAAACTCACATCCCACTAAGTCACAGAGTGTTATGAAACGTGCTTTCAGGTCTCCGTGTGACACGTGCCCTGGACTCTCTCACTACATATCTCTTGGAGGCTGAGCCTGTCCCTGATCCTGATCCAGAGTCCCAATCAGATTTACAGCACAAACCCACAGGATGATTTGGTCTCCTGGGTCCCTGGTGTCATTGCCAGAAATGTTTTTGGAGCATATGGTGGTCAACAGACAAATCTTTGCAAAAAGTTATCACATTCACCCTGTTTTAACTCCAGTCAACCTCAGAGAATTGATTGAGCAGGCTCTTCTATTGGCATCAAAAAGAAACCAATGGTGATCATTCTCATTATCAAATAAAAATATGCTAATCAGACTAGTGCAGTTTCTTTGTGGGTCATTAAATCAGGAATTTTTCCTACAATTATTTAGAAACAAAGGCTGAAAAAAGCATCAGTCTAACTTGGATATGAAGTAAACTCATTCTCACGTATATAGCTTCCATTCCTTTCTTTTTTTTTCTTTATTGATTTCAGAGAGAAAGGGAAAGGGATCCATTCCTTTCTTATCCATCTGGGTAATAATTTACAAGGTTGTTGCTTCTTAATGCAGAGGCCTGACTTCATAAATCAAGAGGTTAATGTAAAACATGTAAGTGGTCAAGTCAGGTGTCATCAGTTTAGGCCAAATAACTTTCCCTCAATACTAATGCATAGTACTCCCAGGAGAAGATGTCTTTTCTTACTCATTTGGGCTATAGATCTACTTGAGCACTTCTATTTGGTTTGCTATGCAGTAACTTCTCTATTTCCTACTCACTCGACTAACATCAGAGCCACAGGACATATAGTTGCAATTCAGATGTTAAAAAATAAGACTAGAATACTCCTCCATTTATCACATTCTTGCTTGTGTATTGCTTGCAGTTTACCAGTATAAGTTAAAGTAATAATAATGATGATGATGGTTATCATCATTATCGTAAAATAGTAAGAAGGTAGTAATGACAGTTGTGAAATGCGTAACACCTGCCAGCTCCATGAGAAGTGCTGTACATATAGACTTCCATTTAATTTTTCTTTAATAACAGATGATTATAACATACACACACACACACGCATTTAGATAAAAACCTGGGTTCTGCCGAAACCGGTTTGGCTCAGTGGATAGAGCATTGGTCTGCAGACTGAAGGGTCCCGGGTTCGATTCCAGTCAGGGGCATGTATCCTGGTTGCGGGCACATTCCCAGTGGGGGGCATGCAGGAGGCGGCTGATTGATGTCTCTCTCTCTCATCGATGTTTCTAACTCTCTATTCCTCTCCCTTCCTCTCTGTAAAAAATCAATAATATATATATAAACTAGGTTCAGAGTGGCTAGTAACTTACACTTGGTCAGTATGTGGCTAATTCAAAACCAATTACCCATGCCACACTGCTCTTCTTCACCCTGGCCAGATTCCTCCCAAGGTAATCCCTTGGCAAGAGGATTTAGATCTGAAATGCTTCTACCGGCCTAGCTGGTTTGGCTCAGTGGATAGAGCATCAGCCTGTGGACCGAAGGGTCCTGGGTTCCATTCCTATCAAGGGTACATGCCAGGGTTGTAGGCTCTATCCCCAGTAGAGGGCGTGCAAGAGGCAGCTGGTCAATGTTTCTTATCATTGATATTTCTATCTCTCTCCCTTCCTCTCTGAAATCAATAAAAATCTATTTTAAAAAAAATTTTTAATGCATCTAGCTATCCCTTCTGTGACCTCCTCCTCAGTAAATGTAACATGTGTTTCCTCCAATGGAGAACACATGAACAAACGCACATACATTTTATCTATTATAGTAACCATGTACACACTGCTTTCCATTAGTCAGGCTGTGGGAAATACTTTTCATATCGGCATATTTTACCTGAGGGAACAGACCTGGAGGAATTAGGTAACTTGCCCAGTCTTAGAACAGAAGAATTCTAATCAGGGATTCAAACCAGACACTGGCTCCAGAGCCCACACTCTTAATCGTGAGGCCACAGTGCTTCCCAGAGAGCCCCATCCATCCGTGAACTGGACAGATCTTGGGACAGAACTGGACAGAACAGCCTACATTTCACCCCAGTGAAACAGGTCCTGGATTACCTTCCCAGTGCTGGGAGTCACCAGTGAAAACTCTGTGCTTGGCAAAGGAACAGATGTTTAATAACTTTGCAGTAGTGAAGAGGAGGTTACATAACATGGCTGAGCTATTTTTGAACTTTGGAAAATGCTGACTGCTCTTTTCAGAGTGCCTTCTGTAAAACCAAGAATGTTCACCCTAAAGACTATTTCCCCTTTCCCCTACTCTTTTCATTTCAGAATCCCAGAAATGGAAACAGGTCCACAGTAAGATCAACATGTCCTTTAGAGCAAGCCCTCCTTTATACCAGTCCAGCATAATAATCAATAAGTCACTGTTGCAATAGCCTAACTACAAAAGCTCTGTGCATATAATTATGAATAATAGCCACAGGACCACCGAGGGACATCACCACTAGCCCCGAGATGTGCTCAACCAGTCAGAGTGGGACCCAGAGTCTCTCAGTAATGCATCATGAAACCATCAGGTGTGGCTGTGCCTGATGCTCTTCTGAAGCCAGCTGCTTCCTGTCCTCTACATGAGAGCTATTTTTTTTTACTAGATTCTTTACAAAGGAAGACTTTTTAACCCAATTGCAATGTAATTTTTAAAGCTTAACGTGAAACCCCTAACTCTAGATTCCTGGGCTCCACTGAACAAGTGATGGGTCCAACTCTGTTCTCTGCCTTCAGCCATCCAGCAACCAATTGTCTGTCAAGGTGGGTGATTAAATCACAGATGCGTAAATAACTTCTACAACAGAATACAAAACAGCAACTGAGAGGAATAGGCTTGGATTCTATGTATCTTCATAGATCAATCTTAAAACCATATGGTTGAGGTCAAGAAAATTCTAACACTTTAAATACCATTTTGGTACCTAAGAAAAAACTATATTGGGTCTAAGGTTGCATATATTTCAACAACAAATATACATGGATTAGAATGGCACCACATTTATTGTAGTGTTTCCCCACCCATGGAGAGGAAGGGAGAGAAGCAGGTCTGGACAGAGGTATGATCAAGATTTCTACCTTATCAGTAATGTGTTATTTCTTTTAAAATTGTGAAACACATGTGACGTGTTAACCTTTGTTCTCTGTGGTAAATACTGGGTGGGAATTTTATTGGACTCCATACATTCCCATAGTATTCTTTTTTCAATATTGAGAGAGAGAGGAAGAGAGAGAGAGAGTTCTTGTTATCTGAGTTTATCTTCAGACAAATCTCTCCTGTCCTCATCAGATTGTACATTCTGAGGGGCAAGGTTACACCAGACCTAGCACAAGGTCGATTGGATGGGAGGGGTGATTTTTGGAGGATAGAAAGATACAGTCCCCTTAAACCTTTTCTTAACAACCGCCTTCATTGTGCTTTTTCAAGCCCCCAGTGCTCACCTTGCCTTAGAAAAGGGTCACTCTTCTGGGCATGCTTAGAAGCACTGTGATGATGAGGAAATGTGGTCAGGGCTTGCTTGTGCTGGATTCCAGCCCCACACACTCAGTGAGCACCACCGTGCTCCATAAATGGAAAATAGTTTCATTAAACACCAGGCAGCCGATGATAGCCTACCACACCTGACGCATTCTTCCTCTGGGCTGAAACATCAGCTATGAAATTGCCGCCCTCAAAAGCATGACTCTTGGAAATAGCATGGCAGTATTCACAGCAGTAGGAATTTTTTAGGAATGGAATTCAGGATGGTCAAATATCCTTCTCAAATTTCTTTTTCTGTATATATTTTATCTCAATTGCCTTAAAATTGAGTTGTGTTTCCATCAAAATTACACATTTCTGAATATCCCAGCTGCAGGGCACTTCTTGTAATGAAGAATAAGGATCATCAGCCCAGTGCTTGTCTTTGGGCTGGCAGCATTCCTGCCTCTGTGATAGGCTCCCATGTTTCCTACAGATTTACCCTAGTTCCTTCCTGCTATTTGAACAATTATTTAAAATGCTGAAAGTGGCAATGTAGAAACAAGATCATTAAAAAGGGGGAGGAGGGAGGAAAAATTTCAAAGGGCCATGATTTCTTAATTTAAGAGTTGTTCAAGATTATTTCAACTTTATGCACCTTTTACACACACACACACACACACACACACACACTTACATACATGCACATATGCAAACATGCACACACCTCTAGCCCCAGCCCAGAGATAATCCCTGAACTGGAGCAGATTCAAAGTCCTAAAACCTTCCAAGATGATTTTAGAGAGACACGTCACTCTGCTAATAATAAACCAAACTGGTCTGCTTACCCTCATTTCTGGTGATCAGGAAAACCTCACTGATCACTCTGACAGTCACTCACTCGTTACTAGGTGCTAGGCACTGTGCTAAGCAGCATTTTTTATGCCTCTCTCATTTCATCTTCACGGAACACCTAGAACGTTGGTTTTTGATGCATGACTCCTAGACCAGCAGCACCCGCATCACCCAGGCACTTGTTAGAATTATAGTCTTAGGATCCACCCCAGAGCTTCTAAATTAGAGCCTCGAAGCATGGGGTCCAGCAAGCTGATTTAACAAGCTCTCCTAGTGGTTCTCATGCATAATGAAGTTTAGAACCGCTGCCTAGAAAATAGGTGTTATTATCATTGCTCTTCAACAACCTGATGCTCAGAAAAGTAAAAAGTTCAAGTCATATAGAAAGTGGTTGACACAAGATTTGAACCCTGACAAGTCTGACTCCAGAGTCAAGTCCCTTAATCACAGTGCCACACTGCTCATTACCTGAGGGTTGAACATGGATTAAATCAGCAAACAGCAGGTAAAAGCATGCAAAACTGATATATGAGTGTGATACTTCTAAATCTCAACAGCTGAATCAGAATGATGGGCCACAAAGAACAATGATGCTTCCCCCAAACATACTTTTTAACTCAAATGTCCACCAAAATGGGAGTTGTTACATAAATTGTGATACATCCATGTGATGGAATATAATGCAGCTTTAAAAGCATGTTTGCTGAGATTTCCAATGCCCTATAAAAATATGTAGCACATAAGGACAGAAATTCAGCTACATACTCAATCAAGGACTAGGAGCACCACTGTGGGCAGTTTTCCAAATGTTAACATGTTGGTGAGGATGTAGGAAGTGAAGTGATTTCACAAATGGCTGGTGTGAATATAAATTGATATAGTTGCTTTGTAGGACAATCTGTCAGTAGACACTTAAATTTTAAAATGTACATGCTCTGTGACCCCTAAATTCTGCTTCTCGGAATCAACCCTAAAGAAATACTTGCACATGTGCATAAAGAGACACATAGGATGATTAGTACTGCAGTTTAGTTTCTAATGAAAAAAACTTAAAAGAACCAAAATTTCTATCATTATAAAGGTTGGATAAACAAACAATGGTATATTCCTATTAAAGAATGCAATGAGTAAGTTACAAAGAATGTAGGCTTTCATATGTGTATGTTTATAAATGTATATCTACATGCATACATATCTATATATTCATACATATGTATGTAGACACATATATCTACATATATGCACATACATATTTGAAATATATCTATAAATAGAGAATTGATGGATGGATAGATAAATATCAAGTATAAGTTTTCATAGGATATTGTTAAGTAAAAAAATTAAGTTTTGGGAAACAATATACGAAGTTACTTAAAAACAAAAGAAGAAGAGAAGAGAGGAAGAGGGCAGAGAAGTGGAGAAACAAACAAAATAATGCCATAAGCACATACACAAAACTCCTGATTTTCAGTGCACATTTTCAGCAATGAGTATGTATTGCTCTTAGTATTTAAACAAACAAACAACAGCAACAAAAACACAACTCTGATCCCAAGCAGAGAGAGACAAAGCAAAGCGCCGCCTCTTACTGGTGCAGGGTGTGCAGCGGGGCCTCTGGCTTCTCTGTCTGCCCATAGCAGCTGGCCTTGGCCTCAGGGATGTAGGAAAAACTCTCCAACATGGAAGATGCAGCAGTGGTTAGGATGCCCAGGCCATCTCTTACTCTCGCCTGCAGGCTGTAGTCCCAGTCATCATAGGAAACTGAAATGAGTCCTGATGGAAACTCATTGGGGATGAGTTCTGTGTTCCCAGAAACCAAGCTGGGGACAATCCAGAAGAAATCATACCCAGTGAGGCCCAGAGAGCGGGCCTCGCTCAGAATGAGGACAGCCTCATCTTTGGAGCAGTAGAGCAAGATGACAGAAGAGTGGATCTTCTTTAGCTGGACTTGCGTCTTTGCATCATCAAAGGAGGTGTCCAAAGTGATCACGTTCTGCATGTCCCAACCCACAAAGCTGTTGTCCACTGTGGTCTTAATGAAGCTGATGAAGTCCCTGTAGCCAGGATAGATGGTGGTCACCAGGGAGAAGACATGCCAGTCATAATCCTGCATGATCTTCATCATGACCATGGCTTGTTGCTGGATGGACGCTCCAAATTGGAAGAAGGTAGACGTCGGATCCTGCCAACAGGTAAAAAAAAGAAAAACAAGATGAGGCAGAAGGCAGTTTATACAGCACCATCTGTCTTTATAGGTTAACAGAAGCTCCTTCCTAGAAGTGAGGGGAAATAAATCACATATCTATTCATTCTCAAACATTCCTGGGCACCTACTATACGCCCCACCCTGGAAAAGACACTGAAAATACAAAGATGATAGTAGTCCTGAAGTTGGAGCCCACACCCTGATACAGTGAGGAACATCTGTTACTTTTGTCATCTCATCATCTATTCTCCTCATTTTCCTCTAGTTCTTCCCATCTACCGTGCCCCTTTGAGTCCATATGCTTCCAACAGAATGAACTCTTTCTGGCCCCCAGGCTCACAGCTGAGAAATGAAGCCATCAGAGAAAAAACATCAGTAAATAGAGACAAATTCCTGATGACACTTAGACCACCTGGAGCCTGCCATGCCCGTAGCCATCTACTCTGGGCCTGCTGGTTTATAAGCCAGCAAGTTTCCATGTTCACTTGAGCCAATTGTAGTGGAATTTCTGTCCCCTGAAATCTAGACTCCTGTGTAATATAGAGGATAATAAGTGCTGGGTGGACATCTATCTGTCAATTAACAAATATGTCATGAGCACTTAACTGTGCAACAACAGCTTGGAGAAATGATATATACGGCAGAAAAAGACATAGCCTCTGTCTCCATAGATCTGCTGGGAATTTGAGAAAGAGAAACTTCCATAAACTGGGGAGCTGAAAGAGACATGAGTGAATGTTGAAGGAAAATCCAGATGTGGAAAAGGAGAAACAGATGGATATTAGAGTCAGAGGAGCCCTGAGAATACATCTTGACTATGCTAAGAACTACAGATAAATGCATTATGGTCTGTGAAATAGAGGGGATGAGATGACGTTGAAGAGCTTGGCCTCGGGGGTTATGTTCAGAGGCATATCACCTTATTTTGAGCATACCTTATTCTGCTGGGTACTCTTATACTGGAAAGTGGAGTGGTATCTTGTGTTGAGCTGAGAGGCTTCTAATAGTCCTAACATCTCCCCAAGTCTATGGTCTAATCAGGAGAACAAGTTTCCATTTGCAAAATGCAGCTGATATATACAATTGTACAATTTATAAATTACCTTCACACCCCTTTAACTCATCAAAGCTGCATGAGGATCCTCAGAGATTGTATATTGTTAGCAGCAGGAAAAGAGGCTCAAACTAGTCGCAGCTAGTGAGTATCCAAACTCAGGCCCTGATTTTACATCCAGCATCCTTACCAACACAAACCACAGCTTTCTTGAGATCACTGAAGATCATATTAACCCCTGGTGCAGAAATGCCAACGAAGCAAGGTATGTCTCTGTGTTACAACAAAACGGGATTTCACCAATGCTGAGATGTACTTCTTCCTGGGAACTAAAAGAATTCTCATGCATGTTTTCATTTTGCATTTTGTATTTACCACATGCACTTCCCACAAACTTGGAAGTATGAATACGGGGACTCCACTGTGTGTGTGTGTGTGTGTGTGTGTGTGTGTGTGTAGAGTGAAAAACTCCATGTCTCCATATCTTTTAGAACAATACTTTGTAGTTGTGTGTCTTAATTCTGAATGAGTCTGCATAATTTTTGCTGTGGGCTCTCACTGAACAGAAAGTTTTATCTGAATGGGCCAAATGCTATAGTTCTTAGAAATACTGCTCTTTTCCAAAATGCTAGGATGTTAGGGGAATAATTTGAGTGCAGTGTGGCCTGAAGAAAGAACAGGAATAAATGCCTTCTGCGCCCCTTCCAATGTTACAGTTCTATGTATTTTATTTAATCAAGTCAATTAAAATGAGAAACAGGTTTAAAGACTTTGGGTCATTATCTTTTTCCCTATAGTAGCTTTTGGAGAATTCCAATATTCTTGGATTGATGAATCATTTTAAATCATCCTCAACAGGACTGTAGACTACTCAAGGACAGAGATTCTGCTGTCCTCATCTCTCTGTCCCCAGAACCTGGCAGAAGGCTTAGCACATGACACATCAGTTAATGGAGGGTGAGGAAATGCATGAGTGGATGAATGTGCGGATGAAGCCTAAGGTGATGTCCTTGGTTTAAACATAAAGTAAAAGGGAAGAATCCAGTATCTGAGATTGTGTTTTGTATGGCTCTTGAATGTCATGTGCAAAAACTAAAACCTTTCAACACCATCACTCTACTATAATGAAGAACCTTTTCTCCATCAAATATCCAAAATACATTTAGTGTGTCCTTTACTTATAATGAGATACAGGAGCCCTATAAGCCCCAGCAGGTATCCATAGAACCTCAATTAAATGCCAAAAAAGACAACAACATAACGAACCCACCCACTGAAGAGAGCACAGTAGTGAAGACAGAAGGCAGTTATATTCATCAACCTTACGTGCTGTCATGTGCCTCTTGGAAGGAGACTGAAAAGTTCCAAACTTAATTACAAAAGAAATGTAATAAGGAGCAAAGATGCCTCTGAGGAAGCCAGTCACCAATTATAGTATCACCACAAAAAGCAATGAGACCAGCATCTTCTTGCACTGAGCACACAAGGAACTAAGAAAGTTCTCAGGAGGTCATATGCTAAGGGCACAGCTGTAGCCTAATTTTTAAAAAAAGTCTCTGAGACAACCCACATACACAAACTTCCTTGGAATAATTGGAATTAGTGGAGGTGAAGGTCAAACATGTTACATGTAGGAGTTGATGGTATGTGGGATGCTTCAACACCCTTGCTCCACTATGAGCTAGACATGACCAGTGTATCCAGGAGCAGCTTTGTGCACAAGGCAGAATTGTATGCAAATGCAGTTTTATCTGGTTCTACACATAGAGAGGAGGGAACGGCTGCATTGGGAACTTTATGAAGGAGAAAGATAATTATAAGAATAGCAGTTCATTGGCGAAGAGCTTGGCACAGGCCATCTGGGAAAAGTATGTGCAAACTCGTTGCCTTGTGCCTTCCCACACTCCTGTCTTGCAATACTTTAATCCAAGTTCAAACTCTCCTGTTACTATTTTGTAATCCTCACTAAGATCTTCTACCTGAAGGAATAGCAGTGTAACTTCTGGGGTCAGACTACCCAGGTACCAATGCTAATTGTGTGGCCTTGGGAAAACTCACTTAACCTTTCCAAGCTTCAGTTTGCACATCTGTACAATGGGTATGGCAATGGTAATAATTACACCAGCTAACATGACAGAAGTGCCTTACTATATATGACAGTCATGCGGCTAACAACACGTTTTTTGGTGAGATTATCCTTTAATCCCACCCTCTAACCAATTTCCTAAAGTAGTATTATCCCCATTTTAGAAATGAAGAAATAAATTCAGAGTAGAGTGATTTTTCCATGGTTACACAGGCAGTGAATTAGGTTTACCTGCCTTCAAGATTCCAAGCCTTTCACCCCTGCAACCATGCTGTTGGCAATGATAGTATTTCCTCATTGAGTTGTATAGAAGCTTCTAGTACAGTACCCACCACATAGCAAATGATCAACAAATGTAAGTCACTATTATTTTCCCATAGGCCAGAAATCTCAGTGTCTCACATCAGGGACTCATGCTACCCCCTCTACTAAGAGGTAATTCACATTCTGAACTTGAGAATCTTAATAACTCACCCTATTCATGGCTGCCTGATGCTTTAACCAATCTAATTCTCTATAGCCAGTCATCTATGGCCACCTTAAACCTGTCACATTAAATTTAGACTCTCTACCTTACTCCTGCATGCTCACCAGTCAAACCTTGTAGTTGAAATAGCATGGACTCTGGTCTATCAAAACTCAGTTCAAGTCCTGACGCTGCATTAACTAGCCATGTGACCATGGATAATCATTTAAACTTTCTGCATCTGAGTTTCTTCACCTATAAAGTTGGAATTGTGAGCACAACCTCATGCGGTTGCTGTGAGGATGGAAGGAGCTGGTAGAAGTAACAGGCTCACCTATCTATGAGGACCCCAACAGCTTTGGAGTCCCTCTCCATGTGCTCTGCCCTTTAGACCACATGGACACCCCAGAAACCTAAGGGGATCCTTATCCTATTTCAGAAACTGGTATCTCCAGATCCACTGGCATGCTGTTCTTACATGCCCCCTGCAAACCAGCCCATTTTCCCTAAGCCCAAAGAAGCTGTGTGAAGAGAAAAAGGAACTGTCTTTCCTTACAGTGATGAATAATGCTTTAGAGAGAAACCATCACTTGTGTCCTTCGTGGACTTCATGCAGTTACCTTACACCACTTTCATTTCCTCTGACATCTGAAACAAACTTCAAAAGCCATTGTGGACCAAAGGCATTGTAATCCCCTCAGAGGGATGGACTCAAGAGTTATTTGCTAAATGTAATTGCACAGCGAAGCACTGAAGAGACTCACATTTAGCATTGGATTTTTCTAAGGTGGTTTTATGGACTGGCAGGAGGTGATGGGAGAATTTGGCCATATTCCCAAGGCCTGGCAGCTGATATGCCAAATGGCCCTTTTTTTCAGGGCTCTGGCCATTCTTCCTGCTGCCTGCATGGATAGCAGAGGCTGTCCCCCTGCACTTAACCTCCTGCCACTGCTCAGCCTGTCCTTTTCAGATTCTGTAGAGCAGTCTCTGACCACCTCTGGCACCAACCTCCTCAGCAGCGTGAAGCTGGGGGAGAGGAACAGATTTCAGACACCCACTTTGGTTATGAAGCAAAAGCAGTTTTCCTCATGCTCACTGCCCTGCAGAACATAGAACAAACTGTTTTAAACACAAAGCGAGGGAGGCAGGGAGGTGTGGGATTCTGGTGAATGCTCTTAACTTCGTGCTTCAGTCTCACATGAGGTCGCACTCTAATGTTCTAGAATGTTCCAGAGCCTGACTGGGTGCTCAGGGTCACACCTGACTTCATGGGTATCAGTCTGATGTTTAATAGAGTCTAATGCCAATTTTCATTTCACTTACTCATTCCACAAAGGCTATAAAGGGCACCCACACCCATTATCTCTTTTTTATTCTAAGTTTCCAAGAGATGAGGTATTTTGAGTGGTTGTAACAATCATGGATGGCTTTTATCATAAGGACACAGGAGGAGAGGTTAAGTGATTTTCCTAAATCTACGTAGCTCCAAGCTGACAATAGCTGTTATTGCAAAATTCCATCCTATGTTTCCTTACACACAATAGTACCTCTCATTCCTGGCTGCACAGAGACTCAGTTGGAACGGTATTTGAAAGCACCAACACTTGTTCCCAGAGCAGTCAAGTTGAAATGAATTTCTGTGACCTGAGTATATGAACTCCAACACTGATTTATTTGTTTTTCTCTGCCTCATCTCAATGGCAGGATGTTATTCAAGTTAGTGTCTTCAAAGCCTGGCACAACGTCTGACACACATTAAGGGCCAAATAAATATTGGGTGAGGAAATAGATGAGAGGAAGTCTCATTCTCAGGAAGCATAAGAGAAACAGAGTCAACCCTGCCCCCATTTCTATAACTTATTTTCCTTCTGCCTGCCAGGGTATGTAACAAGAAAAAGGATAATGATGCAGGTGACCCAGCAAAGATCAAGAAAAACTCCTTGGAAATATTCTTTCTCCTGTCAGAGGATTGCCTTGGTGAGCCATGATTCACTTTATGACACTCTTATTGTGTATCAACAGAGCTTTTAAGCATTTTCATTTCACTTTCCATGGATGAGATAAAAAGTAAAGGTATCAAAACTTTATAAGCTTGAGGATTCAGATGAATAGCATTCACATGCATATAAGCTAAATCTGTCCTACTGGAGGATTTCTATCCCATCATCACTCATTTTCCTCATCTTCCTCCTCTGCCACCATCATCATAATCATTCCCCATTCCCATCATCATCATCATCATCACCACCACCACCACCGCCACCATCACCATCATCATCCATCACTATCATCATCATTGTCACCCACCAACATCATCTGTCACCATATCCATCCATCCTCCTCAGCATTATCTGCCACCACTCTCATTATAATCATTCCCCACCATCATCATCATCATCATCATCATCATCATCATCATTCACCATCATCATCCTTCTACTTAACATCATCATCACCATCATAGTGGTTACAGTCACAACTAATAGTAATTGGACATATCCAATATGTAGTGAGAATTTAACTTGCCCAAACTCACATAAATGTCAAAGATCTCCAATCAATTGGCAATCAGTTTATATAGGAGACTGAGGCTGAGAGGGGATGTCATCCTCAGGTGCCATTTCCCAAAAGCACATCAGCTCCATTATCCACAAACACAATTTCATCCCAAGCAATCTCTACTCATTGGACCATTTCACGACTTATGCGTTAGCCTTCATTTTTTTCCTATCAGGAAAGAAGGGGTCTCTTTCCACATTTACTACTGCAGTTAACCATCACTCAAACTCAGATTACTTCTTTATCACCACAGGTTTACTTCTTTTTCCTTTCTCTATTATAACTGCTTATGTTCAGAATGTCAGCAGTTCTCTCTCAGACTATGGAGTCCCTACCCCAGAATCACCCACATGCCACACCGCGAACAGAGCTCTGTTTAATGTTCAAATTGAAGCATTGTGCCCCCCTACTTAGTTTTTCTCAGCAGCTCCTACAACGTTCAGGATAAAGTAAAAACACACATCAACCCCATGATTATTCAAGTGTTTGGGGCTCAGCATCTATCTCAGTACATGAGAAGGTCGGGTACTCTATAAACATGTAACAAACTGAATTGGTGATCTAATGAAGCCAAGTAATGAATGCTTGGAAGGAAAACCAAAGGAAGCCTTCATATTTTCCCCTGTCCATCATTCCCCCAAAACACACCAGCTCCATAACCCACAAACACAGAATTCCAATTCAATCAATCTCCACTCATTGGACCTTTTTATGATTTATGTTCTATCCTCAGTTTGCTTCTCTTGGGAAAAACTCCACTAGCATTCTTCTAAAATAGCCTAACTCTCTTGGTTCTGCCTTCTCCTCCTCTCTCTTCAAATGAGAAGTGTAATCTTAAGTTCCTGGTGACTATTGGGTTCCCAGCAAGGGTAGCTATCCAAGGTGGCTGGAATGATCTGATTCAGAAACCAGGAGAGCAACACCAGTCTTATCTCAGAGTCTGTTCACTAGTCTCTTGGAACAGAGTGCAGAGGATGTGCATTAAGTAAGGTAATTTCTAAGAAGAGTTCTACAATTTGGGAATCAAAGAAGGGAGCCTTTATCCACCTCCGAGCCTGGGCTTCCAATACAGGACCTACTGGCCACATATGACTATTTAAATATTTGGTTTCTCAATCACACTAGCCACATTTCGAGAGTTCAGTAGTCTCTACACTTTAAAGCTGATGCTCTCCTGTCCCTAACAGCCTCATCCCTAAAGATGCCAACTCAGTTGGTCTGGGACAGGGTCCAGAACTTTTTTTTATTCCCTCAGTGAGTATAATGTGCACCCAGGATTGAGAACACTAGTCTAAGCCTTCAGTATCCAGCCCTATAGCTGTACATAAACTCAGCTGGGGAATTTTTTATGCTTACAGATTTCTGAGCTTCAACCCATCCTCCACTGAATCAGAATCTCCATTAAGGAGCCCTAGAATATGTACTAATATTTTCCCCAGAATAGGCTGATGGACAGCAAGACATGGTACAGCTAGTCCAGCTTCCCTATTTTCTAGGTGAGGAAACTGAGACCCCAGAATCTTAGATGACTTGTTTCAAATCAGCGGTACCATGTGAACAGACACAGGACTTCTCCCCACCTAATTTGGTGCTCTCTTTGCTGTGTCATGAAGCCATCAGGTACGAAATGTTTTTTATAAGGAACAGGGGCTTTGCTGACAGCCCACCTGAGATCTGCTTCTTAGCACAAGTGAGTTATTTAACTTATGCCTCTGTTTCCCCATCTGAAATATTGGAATAATACTAACAATCACAGCTTTACAGGTTACTGCGCATATTTTCAGAGGTGATGCACAAAAAGTACTTGGCACATAGGAGGTGCTTGTTCAAGTTGAGTTGATATTAATAGAGGTGATGATGGTAGCCTTGACCATCAAGCGCCAAGTACCATATCCATCATGGACTTCTTAGTATCCCACTTCCTACCTATTCCTACTCTTCTGAATCTCCAGTACCTTTGTCTTTACCTCCCATCCTGGTTTCCTAGTTGCTGAGAAACAAGCATCTTGCCTGCCCCTCACACTAGAATTCCACAGGGCAGGGCACCAGACCCTTCTGAGTCCTCAAAACCGTGCATGGCACCAGGCCACTGCCATAGGGGTAGCATTCTGAGTCTGCAAGGCTGCCAATGGGCAGAAAAGGAAACTAATGCTTTATGTATTTGAATGAACCTGCCAGTTGTGCTTCTCTAGAAAGAAACATTCATATACTGATGTAAAATTTTATTTTAGAGAGGAAGGGATAAGGAAAGGGAAAGAGAAACATCAATGAAAGAAACATCAACACATTGGGGATTAAGCCTACAACCTGAGCATGTGCCCTGACCAGGAGTTGAACCGTGACCTTCTGGTCAACCACTTAGCCACCTGGCCAGGCTACTGATTGCCTTTCATTCATTCAATGAATTTAACAAACTCTGGTTATGTGCCAGGCATTGTTCAGGGGAAGTGAATCTAGAGAAGAAGGCTACCAAAGCAAAGGTCCCTGATTTTATGAAGGTTCTATTCAAGGAAGAAGGAAATCAATACATAGACTAGTTTCCAGAAAAGCAGAAGAGCAATGGTTCAGGAGTGGCATGGAAAGCCCAGGAGCTCCACTTTAGATCACCCGGTCGGCCACATTGGCACTCATCAAAAGGATGCCAGTGAAAAGCCAGCCAAGAAAAGCTGAGGGTGGGGCAAGGTACGGGTAAGAAGAGCCATTCAAGCAGGAAGAACAGCATGTGCAAAGTTAGGAAAAAGTTTAGCAAGTTCAGGGAACAGAAGAAAGGTCAAAACAGCTGTCATTTATAACAATATTTTTTTAATATATTTTATTGATTTTTTACAGAGAGGAAGGGAGAGAGATCGAAAGTCAGAAACATCAATGAGAGAGAGACATCAATCAGCCGCCTCCTGCACGTCCCACAGTGGAGATGTGCCTGCAAGCCAGGTACATGCCCCCAACCAGAATCAAACCTGGGACCTTTCAGTCCACAAGCCGACTCTCTATCCACTGAGCCAAACCGGTCTCGGCAACAGCTGTTATTTAAAGGAAAGTGGTGGGAGATGAGTTAGGACAGTAAATAGAGGCTATATCACACAGCAATTGTCCAGTAGATCTGGAAGGGGGTCTAGATTTAATTCCTAGGTCAATTTCATTCTGAACAACTCCTCTGTTAAATGCACGATTAGTGTCTCCCAGCCGGGGGAGCTGGGAGGGGACCTAGAACTTGGAGCATCTTGGGGTTTCATGTGAGCCAGCCCTGTTCTTCCCTTTAGAATCTGATTTGTGCCTAGAGGGCAGCCTACATTGAAGATACTGTAAAGCATGTAACTGTTGACTGTACCAGTTAGTTGATTGGCACCCTGACCTCTAATGGAAAGGTTGGAACTCCCATGTTACCTGGGCATTCCAGACTTTCTCTCAGTTCCTCATCCAGAGCTAAGCTCTCCCTGCAGCGAGTCGTACAATGCTGGAGGAGAGAATGCACAAATGTATGAAGAGATGTATTTTTTTTACTATACCTAGAACAGCCCAACATCCTCTGCATCCATCAGAACTGCCCATGATTGATGCTGTTGGCCCCAACCCGGATTTCTGTATCATTAGCAGGGCTGGCCAAGAAGGGACACCTGCTAAGATTGAGGCTCTTATTTCTATACAAGGACATAGCAAAGGCGGAAGCTGGCTTCACCCAAGTGCTCTGTCAAACTGCAGGTGAGCATCTAACTAAAGGCTTCCAAACAGGGTCCTTAGCAATTACAGATCACCTGAGGCTACACAGGAGCATCATTTGTTGTAGCTGCTGCTGTAATTATGTTTTATTTTGTGTGGGGGGTTTTTTTTTGGTTAGTTCCAGTTGTAACTAAGCCATTGGCTTTGCTCTGAGGACCTGAAGCCATTTTTTTTTCAGATCCCTTTTCTTAAAGAAACATGAACCTCCCTGAGCCATATTATAGGCATTTGTTATTCTGATCACTGATCATCCTTTCTTCCTTTACTGATAATAGTGAATTTCCACTCGGAGCCATCTTTCCCCCTCATTCAGTCAAGCCAATTGACTCATCCAATCCTCACAATGTCAGCAATTAGTTCAAGGGTAGGAACATGTCCTTACCTGGCCCATTCAAACTGACTCCCAGGATTTGTGGAGAAAGCAACTAGGAAAAGACCATTTCTCTCATTGTTAGACTTGAGTTTCTAGAAGCCAAGCTGCACCACTATATTCCATCCTGAGAAGGCAACCATCAAAACCAAAGGCAAAGCTGAAAGGTGGATAGTTACCACGCTCTAACATCCTTGATGACCACCTTGTTCAAGCCACACCTGCAGCTAAGTACCCGTGCTGTCATTGCATGTCCCAATTAGCCATCTCTTTTTGGTTAAGCCAATTTGAATTAGCATTTCTGTCACTGGCAACCAAAGATTTCTGGTGCCACTAAGGCTAGGAAAAATGAAAAAGAGAAAATGTGTTTATTCCTCACTCACCTTCCAAACTTAGATCAAAAGAATTCAAACTATAGATTGGTGTGTTTCCCTTCACCATCCTTCCCTTTTCTTACCCATGCTTTTCCCCTTGGAGCAGCTGCCTCTCTCCAAATATCTCCCTCTTCCTGCATGAGCTCTTTATCCTTTTTTATTGTTGATTTTTCTTCAATATGCCACCGTGATTGGTTTCTTCTCACAATCTGACAGCCATAACCACCATGTCCCAGATGAAAAACATGACAGTTGCCATCAGTAATAATCATTTGTCATTAAACTGTTGCAGGGAAGAGAAAAAGCAAACGGGTCATGTTCGTTATATCTTCATCTCTGACTGTCACACTCGGAGGGGCTGCTGTGGAACTGGGGAGACAGCTTTATTTTCAGAAAAAGGAGAGTCTCTGGCATTCCCATAACACCTGCTGGGGGCAGGCCCATCAGAGTACAAATGCCCTCTTCAAAACGCCCCATTTCTCTAAGAAATGTTTACAAGCAGCTCTGAAAGCTGAGCCTGTGGAGAAAACTGCTTCTCCCTTTGGGAGTCCATATGCTCACGTTCTTAAAGGCCCAGAGATTGGTCCAAATAGACAGAGGGGTCAAGCCTTGGCTCTTACTGTTACTAACGTCAGGACCTTGGGAAAAATCCTTAAGATCTTTGAGACACCAGTTTCTCATTTTAAATGGAGGGAACGTTAGTCCCTACTCTCAGGAGGATGGTGGAACTGCAATAATGCATAGATTGCTCTCAGCACATACCAAGAGCTCCACTCATGGGAACTGCAATTAGGCTGTTGTCACATGAAAGAACCACAATGACAACAGTGAAACCAAGAAAGGACAGCCCACTAGCACAGCATCAATGCAAACAGAGGAGGTGCCTGTGGCATGTCCTAATTACCACCTGTCACCAGGCTCCAGAGCAGCTTGTATTGTGTGCCAGGCATGAGCCGAGGACTGATAGGTAGACAACTAGGCTCAGTGTTAAAACTCAACCCCTTCATAAAGTTTCAGTTTTGCAAGATGAAAAGAGTTCTGAATATGGATGATGGTCTTGATTGTACAGCAATATGAAGTATTTAATATCACTGAACTGTACACCAAAACAGCCAAGATGGTAATATTTATGCTACATATATTTTCCCATAACAAAACATGTTTTAAGGGAGGAAAAAAAACTCAACCCCTTCAGTGCTGAACAAACCAGAATTGCTCCTCAGCCAAGCAAAGAGCTTCAAGTGCATTTAGTCCTCACACTGCCTTTCCAATGAAGCATTTCTGTTCCCATGTTACAGTTGAGGAAATTGAGGCTTATGGGGATGTGCTTCGTTGTTTTAATAAACATAGGGAGCACTGGGGCCTTGTCTACTGCAGGGGCCAACCGGGTGCAGGCTGGAGCACTGCCCACAAGCTCCCAGTTGGCACATATCTGCTGGTCCAGGGATCAAGCTTGAGGAGCAACACTAAGGCATGGCCTCAGTCCGGGGCAGCATTGGACAGAGCAAAGGTTCAGACCCGGGGTCTGGCTCCACAGCAGCCTTCAGCCATGACACCTGGAGGGCTCTTTCTTCCAGGAAGGAATGGGAAGTGACACAGATAGTATCTGTTGTCCGCAATCCTCACCTGTGAGTTTCCATCGGGCCTCCCCACTGGGGCTGCAAGAGCGCATGTCACAGCCTGTCGGCACTGTCTTATTCAACAAAGTGCTTGGAAGAGGCTGTGAGTCAGAAGGCACTGCACTGCGTGGAAGGAAGGAGAGGGGCTGCTCTGGGATGAGGTACCCCACTCCTGGAGGAAAGCTGGAGCCCCCTAGGAACCAGCGATTTCGGGGAATAGCCCATTATTCAGAAGGTGCCCACACCCACCTGCTGGGTGAGAAATGATTCCCCTGGAAGCAAAGCCTCTCTCTCTCCTGCGTGGCCCTGCACCTTTAACACTCAAGGGAGTGGCTGAGTCTTTACCAGCCTCCGTGTTTTCATCTTTGACATGGCCACAGGGGGACTGGTTACCTGGATGGGCGGTGGGCATCAGTGACACAAAGATACACAAATCTCTGTGAACTGCAAAGTGGGGGCCAATGTGCCAGCTCTTTGGGTACAAATGAGTATGGCCGCCTCCTCTCGTCGCTCCTCCCCATCCACCCCCACAGTGCTCCCAGTACACGCTGTCCAGGCCTCTACTGTGGGGTTCATCACCAGGTATTTTAAGTGCCTGTTTAAATATCTGTCTCCATGCAACTAGATTAATGCTAATGCATTTCTGCAGCAACAGCACTCAGTCCAGCTCCTGGTACATGTTGGAGCCCAGAACATGTTAGATGGAGGCATAAGTAAGCAGAGGAATGAATGAATGAATGAATGAATGAATGAACGAACGAACAAACGAATGAAATGGGTTGAGGTATGACAGAGTGATGGAATGAATGAATGACTATTCAGTAAAAGTGGCTGAATCAGGGTACATCCAGGGACTTAGGAAGGTGGGGTACAAGTGAGCGCTGTGTGGATGGGGCGGTGAGGTGCAGAGAGCTGGGAGGCAAATCTCAGTGCCTGAATCACAGGAATCCTTTGCTACCCAAACATTCATGATCTGAAGGCAGGAAACAAAGAATTTACAGGGGTTAGGCTGGCATTCCTTGCTATCTGAACTCTTGCTACCTGCCCTCCAGAACTCAGGAACCAAACAGTTTCAGAGGAAAAGACAATCCCTTCCTATCCAAACCCAGGAATGGAACAGATTTCATCAAGAACCCATGTCCATGCTGCTGTCAGCACTGACTCTGGGCTCTCATGAGCATGGGACACACTGCTTCCCTTCCATCTCACTCCCAAGCCCCCTTTTCTGTCTTCCCCTCCCAATTACATACCCTCAGCTTAGAAGGCAGGCCAAAAGACCACATACTGCCTGGCTCCATATATATGGCACGTCCAGAACAGTCAAATGCATATACAGTGAGCAGACCAGTGGGTGCCAAGAGCTGGACCTGACAGGAATGGGGAGTGACTGCTAATGGATATGGGGTTTCTGTTTGGGGTTCGGGAAACAGCTAGCGATTACATTGCTGAATGCCGCTGAATTGTACACTTTAATATGGTTATAATGGTTATAACCTTAAGTCTATTTTATCACAATGATAAAGACAGAATAAATAAATAAAGCAAGCAGGGCCTACAGCTGAGGCTGGCTGCTTCATCTAGGTTCCTTAGTCTTGTAGCCCCTTCGGTGAGATGGAGGTCCTTAGGGAGCCCTTGAACCTCATGTTTCTTGAGGAAGAACTCCTGGAGGCCTGTGGGAGCACGCTGCCATCCATGTCTTCCTGCTCCTCCCAGGTATCTGAAGTCCCCAAGCAGCTTTATGGTCATCAGTCACCCATTGACCTCACAGAACCTATTGCGTGAGGGATTGTGACAATGGTCTGATCTAGACAGAGCATCCAAGCAGGCGTGGCCCTTCCTGTCCTCCCACAAGCTCAAACGGGATGATGCAATTGCTTTGCCAGAGCACAGATCTAGGAGGATCATAGGAGGAGAACTGATGCAGTGGAAGGAACACAGATATCGGGATGAGGCATATCTGCGTTCAAGCCTCCGTTCTGCCCTGTACTAGCCTTGTGGTTTTGAGAAACTGACTCAATATCATCAAGCCTCCGCCTGAGACAGGAAAAGCAATCGCCACCCACCTCGTGGATCAGCTGAGCTAATGTACATAAATCTGTCAGCACCATGCCTGACCCACACTGGCTACTACCTACCAATTATTGCAAACCAATCCCTTTTTCCACATAATCTTGTTCAATCATTAGCACGATCCTATGGAGTAGGTACTATTAATGTCAAAATGAGTTCATTTTAATTGTGCTAGATTTTAAAGCTCTACTCTAGCGTGCCACTGCTGGGCAATGTGAACCCTCTTCTTCAATCTTAACCTGTTTGCTCCCTCTCCTTGACCCAACGCTGGCTCCTGTTGCATATATTCTAATGTTGCCTAAAGCTCCCCCTGCTTCAGCACTGTGCAAGTCATTGCTGGCTTCTCCTTCTGGAAGTAATGCCTTCAGAGCAGAAGTATGAGCCCTAAACTGCCAAGAGATTTAGCAAGCTCATCTGCCCCATTTTCCTTGGACATAATATTCTGCTTTCTAATCACTTGCGCATGAAGTTAACAGATTCTGGAGTTTCCTGTCACACCTGTAGACTGAGGCATGCATTTCATGCTCTCAGAAACAAATAGACCAAATATGGAATACCACTGGCCCTTTGATCAGGGCCACTGTAAATGCTTATGTGCGCATGTGCGTGCTCCGGCACATCAAAAAGCCAGCATTTGTTCTCTGCAACAAGTGTTAAGCTGAGATCTACTTGAAGCTCAAAAAAGAAGAGGATGAGTTAATTGTGATGAGAGTTCACCAATACAACTGTCCTCTGAGCACAATTTAGGAGTATAAACTAGGGGTGAGAAGGGAGAGATTTTAACAGAAAAATTGATGGTTTGACTGTTTTCTTGAGAAGCAACATAAAAGGAAAAATTGAATGCTACCCTCTGAAGAGGGATTAAAATTACTATTTATTTATGAAAAAAAATTGACAATGGCCCAGCTCTGACCTGGGGCCTCACAGTTGCAGCCAGGCTCAGTGCTGGCTTCAGGAAGGGCCCAAGTCAGCTGACTCCTACTTAAGCTCAGCAGGTTTATCTTCTCCAGCCTCGGACAAAGAGGAACTTCAGGGCCTCAGAGGCAAGGGGAGCCCTTACACAGGTCACCGCTGCCCTCCAGCCCATCACTCTCACTCACCCTCAGAGAGTTCACATTTGTTTTAACCCTTGCAGACGCCTTGAGAAATTGGTAGATGGCTCTTTCTTTCCATTTTAGAGAGACCTGAGGCTGGAAGATAAGTGAGGAGGTGGGCCCAAGGGGAGGTCATGCCTTCTTCATTCTGTAGAGTGCCACTGAATCTGGTTCCAAAGCACTTAACACCTTTATGTTTCAAACAATTTATATGATTTACTTACTATGTCTATTATTTCCTGTATGATGGTTGTCCCTAACAGAATATAACTAATATTTTGCTTGTTCATTGATGAATTCCAAGTATTTGTAAAGTGTGCTGTACAATGGAGCATAATACATATATTTGTAAAATTGAATTGAAGATATTCAAATTGTTGTTGGAAGGAAGGGATAAAGTCAGGCAAGGAGAAAGTAGGGAAAGAGGGAGAAAGGAAGACAGAGATAGAGGAAGGAAGAAATGAAAGAAGGAAGAAAGAAAGGGAGTGAGGGTGGGAAGATGGAGAGACAGAAAATGAGCGGAAAAAAAGAAATAAGGAGCTAAGGTTTTCTAAAGTTGATTAAAAGAATCCACTGAAGAATTTTAAGCAGAGATATGACATAATCAGAGTTTTTCTTCTGAAAGGACCACTCTGGGAGGGAAGACTAGAGGCAGGAAGAACAAGTCAAGAGGGCACAGAAGCAATCCCAGAAGAGGTAACCACCTGAACTTGAATAGTGTCAATGGAGACAAAGGGGAAGAAATATTCCAGAGATGCTTAGAAAATTGATTCAATTGGCTCTGGCAACCAACTGATGGGGTGGGAAGGGATGGGATGGGAATTTTGGCATTTAGAGGGGGAGGGATTTGAGGAGAATGATTAAAGGAATGTGATGTCACTTCCAAGGTGGAGAACAGGTGAGAACACTTGTACCCCTAGCACCTAGCACGGTATATGACATAAAGAGGTAGCTCAATAAATGTTTGTTAAATGAAGGATGGATCAAGGGGGACTAGCTGGTACTGGTAGGAGAAGGGAATAAAGCTTTGGATAAGCTGCTTGTGAGACTCCCAGGTAAAGAGCAGGTAGCAGGAAATGCAAGTCTGAGAGTAGAAAAGAGGATAGAACTTAAGTGTAAGAGACAAGAGTTGTGCTCTTACAGGGGCTTTTGGACAGCTGTAGATGACATCTAATCCATGCAGAATGAGAAGAGCCTTGAGAACTTTAGGAAAACATTAGAACATATGGACTAACAGAAGGAAGAATCCATGAAAAGGAGACAGAGAAGCTATTCAGGAGAGGCACAAGGAGAAAGCAGGGGAGCATGAAGGCTTAGAAACTAAAGGGAGCAGAGAGCCTGCAGGTAGAGGAAGGGCGGGAGGTGTCCGAAATGTCCAGGAGGACAACGACCGGAAGGGATTGCTGCACATGCCGTGAGAGGGTCACTGGGGCTTTCGCAGGAGTGGAGGCACAGAGGCAAGACCTCAGTGACCCAGAGGGTGAAGGAGACACAAGAAGTGAAGAAGTGGAAGAAGACCCAACACTCTCCAGCTAATCTGTGCTTCCTCTCCAATGCCAAGGTGTTCTGAGGCAGAGAGAAGAATCCCTCTGATACTAGGATCAAACTGGGGGCATCTGGCTCCTCCCCTGCCTTCTCTTTTCCCATCCACTGGCGTCCTCAACATTTTTCCTCGTGTACTGGACAAAGAAACATGTGCAAGAAAACACAGGGCGTCCTCAAACAAGTTCCTCCATGCTGAAGGACAATGAAGGGAATGTTCTCCTTGTTGTTTTATTCAAAATGCAGGCTTGCAATATACCTTGAGTGTTAAAGAATGGGGTTCCTTCATTCTTCACTCCAGGCATCCCTTTCTCTTTGCAGAGAAAATATAAAACCTAATCGTGTTCCGCTCCCCAGAACATAAATGAAGTAAAGGCCGACCACAGTCAGCCGACTGAGACAGCCTCACAGACAGCCTCTGGAGTAGCTCACATACCCTGCGTTATCTTTCTGTTGCCGGCTCAGTGAGGGTTGCCAACACTCTCTCATTTGAACAGGACAAAGAGAACTGGACATTTAAGGGCCACTGAGCACTCGGCTCATTAACTGCCAGCTCAGATTCCTCTTTTTCTAAAGCTCATATGAGATGGCGATTGGATAATTCTGGCATAAAAACCCAACTCTCTTCGCATGTTTAATCCCTTGCCAACCAAATTTCAGGCCACAAATTAGAAAAACAGAAGCACTGCAGGTACTCAAAAAAGCTGGGAAGTTAATGAGCCTTTTGCCTCTAAATGACTCTATCTCTCCACACTTAGTTGAAATGCATCAATGAAGCGAGCCAGGCCATGGCAAGAGCCCCAAGACTCATTATCAGTCAAAGTCCTCCTTTCCCTGGCATGTTCATTATGTCAACCAGTGTCAAGCTTATAGCCAATGCTGGGAGATTTGCTCTTTGGTGGTTTTTATGCGAATAGTGACTATCACCATGGGGTTGCCCTCCTCTGAGATCATGATGTATTTATTCTGCAGGCTGTCTGGTTGGGCTTCGGAATGAGTTTGGTGTCATCCCTGAAGGCACTCTAAATCCTTGTAACCAATGCGAGTCAGGAGGCGGTTTCACTGTTTTGACACCTGAATTTCTCTCCACTCTGACACTGACCACTCAGTGTCAAATGGCTCTCAGGACAAATATTACAAACTGCAGTGTGGCCTGTAGATGCCAGCAGGGCCCTGTTACCTACCAGGGTAGGCACATCTCAGATCACATGCTGCCATGCTTTCTCCCCATCCACTGCAGTGACCTCTCAGCACCCTGTGCTCACAATGCCTTTGCTTGTGCTGTTCCATCTCCCTCCTTCTCAATCTCTTACTCATCCTTTATTTCACTGCTCAATCATCAGTTTTTTAGGGTGGCTTTTTCTTAATTAGGTAAATGTCCTCTCTCCTATGTTTTTCCTTGGATTTTCATAGCACTTAATGTTGTTGTTAATTCACATTAAATAAGTCCCCCCTAATCCACAGGAAATATGTTCCAAGACCCCAGTAGGTCCCTGAAACCACAGACAGAACCAAACTCTATATATACTATGTTTTTTCCTATACATACACATCTATGATAAAGTTTAATTTATAAATTAGGCACAGTAATAAATAACAATAAAATGAAACAATTACAACACTATAATAAAAGTTATGTGACTGTGGTCTCTCCCCCCTCTCAAAATCTTACTATACTGTACTCATCCCTCTTCTTGTGATAATATGGGATTGTACAATGCCTATGTGATGAGACCAAGTACAGTACATACAATGGTGTGCAATTTAACACTTATGGATTGTTTGTTTCTGAAATTTTCCATTAGATATTTTCAAATCATGGTTGACCATGGGTAACTGAAGCCACAGAAAGTGAAACTGCAGATGGGGACTACTGTATGCTTCTTTTGAATGTGCACCTCCCCACACACACATTAGAACTACGTGTGGTGTTTGATTTTGTTCTCCTTTTACTAATCACTATGTCCCCAGCACACAGAGGGGCTTGCTTTGGGTTTTGGTTTGGTTTACCGGCTCGTTGTGAATGAGGTTAGGAGATCTGCCAAGTGTGTTGGTGTGCACTAGGGCTTCCAGACACACAGTATCAAGGAGGACATTTAACTCAGAGTCTCTCTCTGCCTTTAACTGCAGCGGGCCAGGAAGCACAGTAGGTTACATGACCTCTGGTCAGGAATGCCCAGCAGCCTGTTTATCATGCTGACAAATCCCAACCAGGCATTGGGGGCCAGTCCCTTCCATTATTTCCATGCCATGCCTTAAAGTTGCTGGGAAGGTTTTCTTTATTTTTTTAAAAATAAAGGAGTGGAGGCACTCCTTTCTCTCTGTAAAAAATCCTATCGGTTTGTTTACAGAGAGAAAGGGAGAGGGATAGAGAGAAACATCAATGAGAGAGAAACATTGATCAGTCGCCTTCTGCACATCCTCTACTGGGAATGTGCCCGCAACCAAGGTACATGCCCTTGACCGGAATCGAACCTGGGACCCCTCAGTCTGCAGGCCAACACTGTAGCTACTAAGCCAAACCAATTAGGACTGGAAAGGTTTTCTTGTTCAAGCTGGTGATCAAGTTACAAAAATGATTTTGCCAGAATCAGCACTCCTGGCTACTACCTAATGAAGACCGAGGTCTGTGCCAGGCAAATTCAGTGCAACAGGCTGACTTTGTTCAAATGTACCTCACATTGGGGGATGAGCTTGAACAGAATCCATCATCCTGAGGGCTCTGTTGTCTGTCTTTTTTGTTATTGTTGTTATTGTTTTCTCATTTTAATTTCTAAAGTTTTAAAACTTCTGCTTTTACCAATAAGCAACATCATACCCATATTTTAAGCAAAGATGAATAAAATCTCAGATTCTCAAGGGTTCTGTGTGAGTCTGGTGTATGAGGTGTGTGTCTTGGCAAAGACATTTCATTTCACTGATTCATAGAACCTTTGTTTCTTCATAGAATGACAAGTAGAACCAGCTTTATCAACGTCCTAGAATTCTACAATGACTAGATGTCAAGTGTCACTTAAGTGTGTTGTTTCCCTTTAGTTAATTCATTCCTTCATCCTTTTATTTATTCATCTTTGTGCTGAAGGCTGGGGTTTCAGTGGTGAACCAAACCAGCTCTGGAACCGGCACCCACAGAGCTTATGGTCTAGATGGAAAGACAAGCATTTATCTAACAACCACGCAAATGTAAAATTGTCATTGACATTTGCATTTTAAAGAAAAAATATATGGTGTTTTAAGGGCACAAAATGAAGGAAGTTGAGGTGCTCAGATAATCTCCCCAGGAAGGAATGCTGGGATAGGAGTGACTGGGGCTACAGGAGAGGAAAGAATGCCTCTCAGGATGATGAGCTTCACATGCAAAGGCAAGAGTGAGGGTCTGAAAGAAAGCCTTCGGGGTGAGAGACCTGTTTTCTGTGCATAAGACATATTTTTATTCCTTTATACATAAAAAACAACTTACTATCTCTCACCCCTCAGTTGCTCAGGGATCTTTCACAGTTTCTGTCTAATCTCTTTCAATAATTCCCTGTCTGCTAATCAGAGAAAAGGTGCTAATTACATTATTAGCACTGTTTTGCTTCTCTGTGACCAGAAATGCTCTTAACTTCCTCCCATATGGGAATAGCATTGGCCTGTCACTCTGACCCGTGTGCTCCTGCCTCCTGCCTATTCTCAGCTATGAGGAAGAAGACAGACCCAGCACCAGATCCTCCTTACTCAGGGTGAAGGTGAGTTAAGAAACCTGTGGATTCTTAACTGGTGGATCCAGGACAGAACTGCAAGCCAAGGGCTGCCCTTGCTGCATGACTGTCTCCACTTGCACCATGGGCCACCCAATGAACATGGCATTTCACTTCCTCAGCATTAGGGTGCAGATACTGTGGTTTCGTTTAAGGAACCTTCTTTTCATGCCTTCTCTCATGAAACCCCAATTCTCCTTTTTTTAAATATTTTTTATTGATTTTTTACAGAGAGGAAGGGAGAGAGACAGAAAGTCAGAAACATCGATGAGAGAGAGAGACATCGATCAGCCGCCTCCTGCACGCCCCACAGTGGAGATGTGCCCGCAAGCAAGGTACATGCCCCCAACCAGAATCAAACCTGGGACCCTTCAGTCCACAAGCCGACGCTCTATCCACTGAGCCAAACAGGTCTTGGCCCAATTCTCTTTGAAAGACATTATCAGGAACAAAATTTCAATCCACAGTTGTGCTCTACTTATAGTGAACAGCCAGGGTGGCAGAAATGAAATAAATATAAAACCCAAGACAGTAGCTTCTCAGAGAAAAGGAGATTACTAAGATTATGCAATCACATCATGCCTGGACAGGGGCCAGAATTCCCAACCAAGGAAGGCAGGCAAGAAATGGGGCAATCTCAACTCTTCCTTAATTGGGCAATTTCTCAACCAAAACGATGACCAGTGACAACTCTGAAGGGCTAGGTGGCTCAGAGAGGCATTCCCTGGACCTCTTTGAACCTCACCTGAGAACTGTTCTATAGACATGGGTGGGAGAACAACTCCTGAACCACTTCCAAAGGCTTCCAGCCATCACACTTTTAGGGTTCCAGAGTGTTACATGGGTCGCCCTCATGAGCAAAGGATAGGTTGGCTCATTTGTCGTGTTTATTGTGGGTGCTTCTCGAGATTACACTGGGTAGGAGGGATAGTGACTAAGAGTGTTAGGGTCCTAGCTCTGCTCTCTCTGAGGTGGGGGACTTTGAGCAAACTGCTTAATGTCTCTGTGCCCTGGTTTCCTCCTCCATGTGGGGATTACAACTATACCTTCCACAACAGACTATGGGGATTAAAGGTTGCAACTATGTAAAAGCACTTGGCACACAAAGAACTCCCAACACAGTTAGTTACTGTAATTGCTCTCATATGTCATCTAGTCCACCCTGAACTGCTACCACAAACAGCCTCCTTGAATGCTGACTTGCCACAGAGCCAGCTTCCCATGCTGGACAATATTGAGCCTCTAAATCTATCTCTATTGGCAAATCACACTGTTAGTTGTCAAAGTTATTATTGATTATCCCTCACACCTATGAATGATGCCACACACTCATGCATATATATACACAACACACACACACACAGTTCAGTCTTGCTGTGCTAAATTTACCCCATGGTCTCCTGGGTCCCTGGTCCATAGATTTTTATTTGTAGAGTAGACCCAAGGTGTGGCACAGGAAGTTGTATTTTTAAAGCAGTTTATGAATCATCAGATCCTTAAATTGGCCCCTAGGATGGACCCCATGGGACAGAAGCATCTTGCCAAAACAATAATCAAGAAATACAGTGAGCTGGGGAAAGAATGTTTACTCCTACACTGTACACTAGGTATCTATTACCTATCTTAACTTTCATACCATATTGCAAACTTTTGAGAATAGAAATTAGAACTTAAGTAGCTTTATACTCCCACCTTTCCCTAAGCTACATATAGTAGGCACTCAATAAATATCTACTGAAGTGCCTCGACAGATTGCTAAGTCACCACAGGCATGGCCTTGCTCACCTATGTGGGCATATAGGAGGTGTTCAACAAACTGTGTTGAATGAATTAATGATGAATATAGAGGAGGTATTATGTAAAATGCACAAAGAGAATAGATGCTAATTTGTGTTAACACAGACAAATGTTTAGCTTATGCCTTGTAGCATATATTTTTGTAATTATCTTTCCATGAAGCCACTGAAGACTGCTGGAGCCTGGGATCTGGTGTAGTCTGCATCTATGTTGCCCTATAAGCACTCACTTCCATTCAAATGTTTGGTTTTGAGTGTCACAAGAATGAGGAACCGTTCTGACCAGAAAAATAGCCTAAATTTGCATTCTTCGGCTATAATACCCTGAAATCTGCCTCAAATGATTCACAGCCCTTTTTTTTCTTTTTTTAAGAATTTAATTTTCTTTTATTTTTTTTGTTAACCCTCACCTGAGGATATTTTTCCATTGGTTTTTAGGGAGAATGGAAGAGGGAAAGACAGAGAGAAATATCGATGTGAGAAAAACACATCAATTGGTTGCCTCCTGCACATGCCCTGACCAGGACCCAGGATGGGAAGGAGCCTGCAATCAAGGTACACGCTTTTGACCAGATCAAACCCGGGACTCTTTTGTCCACAGGCCGATGCTCTCCACTGAGCCAAACGGGCTAGGGTTCACAGCCCTTTTTAAAACATCTTCTCTAACTTTCTAAGAGACAAAAAGGCTACATTCCTTTGCCCACCCCTGACCCACCCACCAGCTCTCATCTCTGAATCTGACTTTGTGTTTCCTATTTCAAATCCTCATACCTCCTAAAAATCCTATTATGAGCTCAGAATGGGCTTGCAGATCCCACTTGGTTCTGAAAATGAAGTTATAGCACTTTGATTTCAGCATCCCTCCCATTTGCAGAACAAGCCTCCTTAGTATTTAAATATGCAAGCCGAGCATGAGCACGGTATGTGCTCTGTGAACTCCTCACCTGGGATGATGCATTCCAGCCTTGCTCTGATTTGTTACACAGGCTTCCTGCTGTGCTAAAGCAAGGAGCCCAGGGGATCTGCAGGGACTTGCTGGTGGTGTCCTCGTGGCTTTCTTCTTTTATTAATTAAAAAGCAGCACATAGCAACAAACCTGGGGATCCACTAAAGCACATAATTCCAACAATGCCAACACTCTGAGCCTTAGCGTCTAAGAGATAGGAGATGGTGTGGCTTTAGGTTTGGATCCCAACTCCGCTGGCTCAAGTAGAGGACAGTAGAGCCTAATGGTATGGAACATGAGCTTTGCCTAGTGTCCTGCACAATAATATGTAATGTCTCACGGCAAATAATCCATTCACTTCAGTTGAATGAATATTAAATAAAATGCACCAAAGCCACTGAGTTTATAAAACCCCAGGAAAAAGTTAAATGGAAAGTAAGACATAATTTTGCAGGTGTGCCATGATCATTACTATAGTAAACAAACAAATAATATGCTATATAAAATAATACAATGAGATTATACACCACAAAAATAAAATAAGGGTTATCCCAAAGAGGTGGCAGATGGATGCTTTTATGTTTTCTTCCTTTGCTTTTCTGTATTTCTCAAATTTTCTACAATTATCTATGTTTCCTTTATAAAAGAAAAATCAATTAACTTTACTTTAAAAATAGACAGCCCAGCCTTGGCCAGGTGGCTGAGTTGTTGAAGTATCATCCCATAAACCAAAAGGGTGGGGATTTAATTCCTGGTCAGGCTGCATACCTGGATTGTGGATTAGATCCTGGTCAGGAACCTAAAAGAGGCAGCCAATCAATATTTATCTCTCACTATGTCTCTCTCTCTCTCTCTTTCTCTTTCTCCCTTCCTCCTCTCTCTGTAAAATAAATCAATATATATCCTCAGGTAAGGAATTAAAAAAAAAAATAGGAGTTTAGATAAAGCACTTGCAAAACAGACCAGAAAGCACCGCCCTATCAGCAGATTTCAAATGATTGCTTGATAAAGGAAGGCTCTGCGCGTCTGCCCAGGTCACTTCCCTCGGAACCGCGCGGCAGAACGTGGGAGCCGGCCCGCGGCCCCCTGCTGTCCGAAGGTTAGAGCCTCGGGAGTCCTGGAGGCGGCGGCGGCGGCCCAGGAAGGAGCAGCAGCGCCAGGGCTCTTTTTGCTCTTGCAGAACTCACAGGATCGCAAAGAAATCTGTAGTCAGAACCTTATGCTGCCTTTTTGCTGAGGAAAGAAGCAGGAAGAGAAGAGCGTCTCCTCGGAACCTAGCACTGGAGGAACGTGGGAAGAAAATTCTTCTAAGGATGGTATCCCACTCAGAGTTGAGGAAACTGTTCTCCTCAGCCGATGCAGTGTGCTTTGATGTGGACAGCACAGTCATCAGAGAAGAAGGAATTGATGAGCTGGCCAAAATCTGTGGAGTGGCGGATGCTGTGTCAGAAATGTAGGAGCAGTATTTATTCGCTGTATGAAAGGATAGAGGAGTCCAAAAGAGATGAACTTCTGGATGACATGACAAAGCGAGCCATGGGCGGGCAGTGCCTTTCCGGGCCGCCCTCACCGAGCGCTTGGCGCTGATCCAGCCCTCCAGGGAACAGGTGCAGAGGCTCATAGCCGAGCACCCCCCACATCTGACCCCTGGCATAAGAGAGCTAGTAAGTCGCCTACAAGAGCGAAATGTTCAGGTTTTCCTAATATCCGGTGGCTTTCGGAGCATTGTAGAGCACGTTGCTTCAAAGCTTAATATCCCATCAACCAATGTATTTGCCAATAGGCTAAAATTCTACTTTAATGGTGAATATGCAGGTTTTGATGAGACCCAGCCAACAGCTGAATCTGGCGGGAAAGGAAAAGTTATTAAATTTTTAAAGGAAAAATTTCATTTTAAGAAAATAGTCATGATTGGAGACGGCGCCACGGACATGGAAGCCTGTCCTCCCGCTGATGTTTTCATTGGATTTGGAGGAAACGTGATCCGGCAACAAGTAAAGGACAACGCCAAATGGTACATCACTGATGGGAACTTCTGGGAGAACTGGAAGAATAACCCATTTTTATATAGTTCTCAACAACTTCAGATTTTTAAAAGTTACACATTTTGATACTGTTTGTTTACAATTGCCTACTGCAACTTAATGGATACATTTTGGTACTGATTATCCAGACTTCCAAACTTTAGAAAGTCGCTTTTTTAAAAAAAACTGTACTTCAGCATTATTATGACCATCAATTACCTGGAGAGTTTTATAATCTGAATTCTTTATGTATTTTCCTACCTTTATTTTACTTGAAGATTTTTAAAGGTGGAGAGTAAACACCTCTACTAAAAATGTGGATTCGGTAGTGAGTTATTAGAAAATTAATATTAAGTGAATATTAGTTTTCCCTTTGATATATAAATAAAAGTTTATCCATGTATCAGAAAAAAAAAAAAGGCCAGATCAGTGTGGAAAACGTATTTGTTGAAATCAACCAGTCCATCATTTATTCATTGTATGACCTGGGCCTAACATGTAATTTCTTGGTCTCAATTTCTTGACTTATATACTAGAGATAATAATATCTACCATTCAAATGAGTGATTATTATTATTTTCATTTACATGAGATAACTAATGCAAAATGCTCAGCACAATAGTGCCTAGTATGTAGTAAACATTCAATAGAGATTAGGTAGAGAAATACTTGTTCAAATGCTCATTTCCTTAATGGCCCTTCATTAAGCCTCTGTTATGTACCAGGAACCACTGCCTCACTGAAACTGTAGCCCATGAGGAAGACATTACAAGTTTGAATCACCAGGTCCTATTTGGATGTCAATAGGAGACCCATCTTCCAGGCTGGGAGCTCATCTATTGATATGGGGTCGCTGGTAGAATGAGGAAGCAGAGAGCTTTCAATATGTGACATCATGGATTAACCCCAAAGACATTACGCTTGAAAAATCCAGCCACAAAAGAATGTACCCTATACAATTTCATTTATAACATAACATGACAGAAATTTTATATCAAGTTCAAAAATGGGCAAAACTATTCTATGGTGATTGAACTCAGAATAGTGGTTATCTTGGGATCAAAAGAGAACTTTTGGGACACTGGAAATCTTTTTAAAATGTCTATGACTAAATTGGTCAAAACTGGTTGGCTCAGTGGATAGAGCATTGGCCTGCAGACTGAAAGGTCCCAGTTTCGATTCTGGTCAAGGGCATGTATCCTGGTTGCGGGCACATCCCCAGGAGGGGGCGTGCAGGAGGTGGCTGATTGATGTCTCTCTCTCACCGATGTTTCTAACTCTCTATCCCTCTCAATAAAATATATTTCAAAAGAATAAATAAATAAAATAAAATGTCTATGACTAAATTGGACCCATCTAGATAATCCAGGATAATCTTTCCATCTCAAGGTCACAACAAAACATCCTTTTTGCCATGTAAAATAACCTATTCGCAGATTCCAGAGACCAGGACATGAACATCTTTGAGAAGCCACACGCAATGTTACTGAGCACAATGCCTTGCTTATATGTGCCAAAAAATGGTCAGTTGCTATGATATCACTATTCTTATTATACCAGATTCAAAGGCGAAGGAACTGATAGAGCCTCTGGGGCCAATAGGCATTCAACCTGAACCAAATAAGCTCTAAATTCTGAGGAAGCTCAGGTCTTTAAAAATTGTTCCAAAAGATGAACAAATCTAAAGATAGTTTCCATTGGAACAAAAGTTTCTAATAATGTAAGACTTTCTCACTAAATACTACCCATTGCATAGTCAGATGCTGGCAGAACAAACACTGCCTGGTGTTTCAGCATTTCCATACCAACAACTAGAATAGATTCCTCTCCTAACCCGCTGTGCCATATCAACCAGCTGGTCTGGTCTGACTCATAAATGGCTATCGCCTGGTGATGGGCAATGAGAGCTCTGTAAACCATTTGCAAAGAACTCCTAGCAACTAGTGGGGTCGAATCAAAAATACTCTCAAAAGTTGCTTCAATTTCATTAAAAGAGTTGCAACTAGGAAGCCAGGAAATTTAACATAAAGCATTTAGGGCTTGCCTATGGAATAGAGGCTTTTTGGATGAACAGTGAACTTTCTCCCCATTTCAAACAGACATTGCCATAGATTCTGACACTGCTTAACAACCCCCACACCCCGCCCCCACGCTTGATGAGACTGCTGGCTCCATGAGAACAAGGACCATGCCTGGACTTCCATGCCTACTTCAGTGTCTGGCACAGACAGGACCCAGTAAAAAGTGTTGAATTAAAGAATGAATGAATGGATAGAGAATCACTAATGGGAGGACGAGCAAACCAGTATCATAATCAAGGGTTAGTAATCTATGACCCATGGCCACATCCACCACTATTTTATATGGCCCCAAACACAGCTACACTCATTCCTTAATGTATTGTCTATAGCTGTTTTTCTGTTCCAATAGCAGAACATGCGGCTTCTTTGTCTGCCAAGCCTAAAATATTTACTATCTGGCCCTTTTCAGAAAACTGCTTTACAATATATGTTGGTAGCTCATCAGGATAATCTTGGGATCTTTTATATGCAGCTTCCTAGGCCCAGAATCTGAATTTTAACTAGTTCCCCAAACTTTAAGAATCCTTGCTCTAAAAGGGTAGTGATCTGATTTCACTAAATAGGGCTCTAAACATTTGGATTGAACCAGGATCACTAAAAGTCTTGTTAAAATGCAAATTGATGGGTTCTGCCCCCAGAGTTTCTGAGTGGGGCAAGATTTGTATAAAAATGTGCTTTTTTTTTTAATCAATTCCCAAAGGATGCTACTGCTTCTGGTCCAGGGAACACACCTGAGAAGCACTTCATGGGGTTAATCCATGTCAATCACTTTTTTGAAGTCACTTGTATCCCACATGTTAACAGTAAATTCTGGATTGAGTAGGTCCCACATTTTGAAATTTGGAGTGAATTCTTCCTGCAACTCTGTGGCAATAAAGAATATGAACTATGAATGCACTAGGAAACTAACACAGCAAATTGACAGAGAAAGGCACTTGGTAGCTGCAACTGAAATACAGTTTCATACAGTGTTTCATGGCCTACAAAGTTGATCCCCATCTATTATTTCTTTTAAATCCTAGAACAACTTCGTAGGTATTGCTATTACAACATGATCCTCCTCCCCATTTTTCAGGAGCAAGAATAAGACTCAAAGGAGTTAAAGATGCAGGTAAGTTCCTCTCCTCCACTCCACCTGCACGTTTAATGAAAATGTGTCTAAGCCCTATCTAGTTTCCTTCTTTCTTCTCCCTCCTTATCTGTGATTTCTTCCCTTTATTGACCTTTTTACACTGCCTCAACCATGCCCAAGTCTCTCCCTTCCTAAAAATGGAGCTTTTATAGCACTGCCTCATCTCCTAGATAACAATGTGACCACTCATCTTCCCTTTGCTGCCAAAGAGCAAGCAGCCCATGCTCTCCAAGGTGATCATTTGTCTCCTGTTTTGGCCAAAGAGCAGTCTGCCCTCCAGCTCCACATCCTCACCTGTCATTCACTTCTCAACTCACCATCTGCTGTTCTTAGTCCTCACCCCTCCATAGAAACAGTTCTATGCCAGTGCTGTCCAATAAAAATATAATGCAAGCCACATATATAATTTTACATTTTATTGTACAAACACATGGAATCAATTTTAATAAGGCTTCTTATTCCATATATCCAAAATATTGACATTTCAGTGTGCAATCGCTATAAAAATAATGAGATATTTTGCATTCTTTCTTTTTCATAGTAAATGTCAAATCCAATGTGAATTTTACATTTATAGCACATCTCAGCTCCGTGTAGCCTCATTTCCATTGTGCAGTAGCCACATGTGGCCAATGGCCAACAGATTGGTTAGCAGAGGAGGGCTCTGTGTTCAAGATGATCTGGTGGACATGTCTCACAAGCCCTTTTCAGAAATAAGGTTGGCATATCTTTCATCTACTAACTGTTACCTTTCTTTTCTCCTGACCCACTTTCCTTCATTGTTTTCTGAGAAACGTTTTCTGCTTGTCCTTCTCATGCATCCCTGATCGTTCCTTCTCATTGGCAACTCTTCCTTCACTCAGATGTTAAAGAGTTGGTGTTCTTGAAAGTTCTGTTTTGTGTCCTCTCTTAGTAAGTCAGTTACTTGGAAATTTTATCCTTCTTTATGGTTTTAACCATATGCTAATGGATCTCAAATCCACATCATTAGGCGTGCCCATCCCACTAGGCTTCTATATCCAAATATCCAGGCCTTCATAGGACTCTGTTAGCCAATTGAACCCAACGGGTTCTAAAATTAATCTTATCATCCACCACCAGAACCTGCTCAGTGAATAACACATCAATCCATGGGACATCTAGATCAGAAACCCTGAAGCAGTGGTTCTCAACCTGAGGTGGTTATGCCCCCAGGAGTCATTTGGCAATGTCTGGAGACATATAAAATGTTCAAAGCTTCAAGGAAGGGGGTATTACTGATATCTAATGAGTAAGGACCAGGGATGTTGCTGATTATCCTACAATACAGAAGAAAACTTCCCACAACAAAAAATCATCCATTAAAATTGGATGCTCACCTTACATTATACACATTAATCAACTCAAAATAGATCTAAGGCTTAAGTATAAGATCTGAAACTGTAAAACTTCTAGAAGGAAACATAGAAAAACACTTCATGACATTGGTCTTGGCCATGGTTTCTTGGATATGACACTGAAGCACGGGCAACAAAAACAAAACTGTATAAGTAGGACAAAATCAATCTAAAAAGCTTCTGTACAACAAAGAGTGGAAAAGAGAGAACAAAAAGGCAACCTCCACAATGAGAGAAAATATTTGCAATCATATATGTGATAAAGGGTTAATTTTCAAAAAATATAAAAAAAAAATCTGCTGAAACCGGTTTGGCTCAGTGGATAGAGCGTCATCCTGCAGACTGGAGGGTCCCAAGTTCGATTCCGGTCAAGGGCATGCATCTTGGTTGTGGGCACATCCCCAATGGAGGGCATATAGGAGGCGGCTGATCGATGTCTCTCTCTCATTGATGTTTCTAACTCTCTATCCTTCTCCCTTCCTCTCTGTAAAAAAAAATGAATAAAATATATTTTTAAAAAAATTCTACAACTCAATAACACCAACAAAATAACCCAATTCTTAAAAATGGGCAGAGGACCTGACTAGACATTTCTCCCAAGGCCAGCAGGTATAGGAAAAGGTGCAACATCACTAATTACCAAGGGAATGCAAATCAAAACCACAATGAGATATCATCTTACACCTGATAGGATGGCTATTCTCACAAAACAAAAGATAATAAGTGATGATGAGGGTAGATAAAAGGGAACCCTTGTGCACTGCAGGTGGGAATGTAAATTGATACACTCACTATGAAAAACAGTGTAGAGGTTTTGCAAAAAAAAAAATAAAGTTAGAATTACTATATGATTCAGCAATCCCACTTCTTGGAAATGAAGCAAAGTTGTTGAAAACAGGATCTCAAAGAGATATCCTCACTCCCACATTCATTTGCAGCATCATTCACAATAGCCAAGATATGGAAACAATTCAAATTTCCATCAACAGATGAGTGAGTAAAGAATATATGGCATTATATACATACTAATGGCCCAATGCATGAATTTCTGCACATTGAAAGGAAATTAATTAGATTTAATATTTAATTAATTTAATATTTAATTAAATATTAAAAATTTATTTTATTTTTAATATTTTATTGATTTTTTTACAGAGAGGAAGAGAGAGGGATAGAAAGTCAGAAACCTCAATGAGAGAGAGACATCGATCAGCTGTCTCCTGCACAACCCAAACTGGAGATGTGACCGCAACCAAGGTACATGCCCTCCACTGGAATCAAACCTGGGACCTTTCAGTCTGCAGGCCGACGCTCTATCCACTGAGCCAAACCGGTTTCAGCAGAAGAAATATTTTAATATCGCTATTCGTTCTTTCTCTATAATATAAGTGTCAACCAAATTCACAATCAACAAGGACAGATCGAAACACATGTGCAATTGGCGCAAGTGAGAGCTTTATATAATATGTATAGATAAATTTGCTTAATTAGACCTGCTTTCTGATTTAGCTAAACTTTTTCTAGCCCAGTGAAGCACACTAACTTTTCTTTCAGGTAATTGTCAGCACCAGCAGCAAATATCAGCATGACATGGATTATTATTGTAGAGAGAACAAAGAGCAAAATATTTAACTACAGCAATGTTTGACTATATTCTGCACAGTGAGAAAACCTGAAGTCATTTTCAAGGTCCACCATTTCTTACTTCTTTTCAGTAGGGTCAAGTTTCTAAGATTTATAAATCTCTGTTTTCTAGTTAATGAAAAGAAAGTAGGATTCCACCAAGTTTCTTATCTACCTACTCCAGGACTTCTGTGAGGATCAAATGAGATGAGGCATGGGAAAATGCTTCATAGACATTTGGTTAAAGTGTAAAATGTTTCCCCTTATCTATAAAGCAAGTCATGTTCCTGGACTGAAGAAACTCCAAGGAGGCTAGTCACTAGCAAGAGGAAGCTAGGCATTGTTATGTGACATCATTACCCGGCACCCACAACCACCATTTCTGGGCTGGGTCTGGCTGTCGCTTCATTTTGCACCAGGAGGTCTTGGCAGCATCTGCTGCGATTTGGTATGGTGGCACTCCTGTGTGGTGGCAGGGCCTATGTCCCTCTTGGGGGAAGCCGAGTGCTGCTTTGTAGGTGCCAGGTCCGAGGTGCAATTTCTCTGTAAATGGCCAGTTGTGTGTCATGGCAACTCATACATTGAGTGTCTGCCCCCTGGTGGTCAGTTCATGCCATAGCTACTGGTCAGTTACTTAGCATATTAGCCTTTTATATATAGATAGATGATGGAATATTATCCAGCCTTCAAAATAGTAGAAAATGCTGCCATTTGTGACAACATGGATGAACCTGTAGGATATTATATTATATTAGATGAAATAAGGTAGACACAAAAGGACAATTACTATATGGCACCGCTTAAATGAGAAATCTAGAATAGTCAAGCTCATAGAAGCAGAGAGTAAATTGGTGATGCTGGTCCTGGGGAAGGGAATGAAATGCAGAGCTTCTGTCCAATGAGTATAATCCCTATGGCAAGATGAGTAAGTTGTAGAGACCTATTATAAAACACTGTGTCTGTAGTTAACATACTATACTGTACACTTAAAACTTGAAGAGGGTAGACCTCATGTTCAATGTTCTTACTATAAACATAATAAAAGAATTATCCACCTCAAAATATCAAGTGTTCCACTGCTGAGAAACACTGCGTCTAAGAGTAGCATATGGACTCACTGCATTAGCATCACAGGAGCCTAATAGACAACTATATTCTTATGCCCCCCACACACACACACACAAGACCTCCCTACCACAGTCTATGAAGTGGGGCTCTGAACCAGTGTTCTCAAAGCTCTTCAGGTGATGCTAAAGTTGGTGAATTGTTGCTCTAGGTAGAGACAGCATTAATGTCACAGACATCCACTGAGTTCCCCTTCTGTGCCAAGCATCAAGAATAGATGACAGAGAAAAGGAAGCCCCAATTCAAAGTTTGAGTCAGTACATGACTTCAGCTTTTGGGATCCAAATTCGTGAGCCTCCAGGTGAATCATGTAACTCTCTTTTCCCCTTTTTCATTATTCCAGAGGAAATAAACCCGTGAGGCTCATGATCCAAAGCAACAGGCATATGATACACAATCTCTTAGTCCTGGAGCTTAAAGCTGATTTCTTTCTTTTCTTTTTTTTTTAAATATATTTTATTGATTTTTTTATAGAGAGGAAGGGAGAGGGATAAAGAGTTAGAAAAATTGATGAGAGAGACATCGATCAGCTGCCTCCTGCATGCCCCCCACTGGAAATGTGCCCACAACCAAGGTACATGCCCTTGACCGGAATCAAACTTGGGACCCTTCAGTCCACAGACCGATGCTCTATCCACTGAGCCAAACTGATTTCTTGACATTTGAAAATGAGCAATCAAGCAGTGCTTGGTGCATTGAACCTGGAGTGGGGAAAAATGTAGGAAAATCCTCAAACCTTTGTATCTTATTACAGTCAATTTATATTTTAAAATATGAAAGAAAGTGCTTTTGAGACATGGGGGTAAAGATATGAACTGGATATAATAAAGAAAGCGGCCTTGAAAATTGTTTAAGTTCAGTTATCTGCTGGAGAGTCCTAGAAATAATTAATTTTTTCTGGAATCCAGAGCCAGAACCTTAACTTACAGTGTGAATTTCAACACCAAAAATTCATTCCAGATCAAGAAATGTTATTTAGCATCTCTATGAGTCAGGCACAGAACTAGACATTGAGGACAAAATAAACAAACAGTCCAAGTCTCCAACCTTGGGAATATAGACTATTGAATTCTCAATGGGAGCAGCATTGAATGTATCAGATACGGTTCCTTCTTCTGGGAAACTCAGATCAGTTAGTGAGGAAGAATAACAGGTCTTATAACTGCAGGACAGAGAGGGAGAAAAATGGCGGCGGAGTAGACAAACGCGTCTGGAGCTTTGTCTCTGGGCAAAGGGAGAGAGAGCAGCTGAGAGTGACACTGGGAGTGATTGTTGGCAAGTTAAGAGTCAGTTATCCTCCAGGAGAAGGTGGGGTACCACTGGACGGGGCTATCCTGGCCAGGAAGCCCCACTGCCACGGGGATTTTGTCTGCTGGAGTCACCAGCGTGAACGCAGAGACCGTGCCATCTTGCAGAAGGAGGTGGATGTCTGCGGTGGTTTGAAACCTGCAGCTGAAGCACCCACTGAACAGCCGGGGACCCGGGGACCTGGGGACCCAGAAAATCGCTCTCCAATCTGCGCAGACATGGACTCAGAGGGGCTCCACACGGCACACGGAAAGGTCAGATTTCGCCTGGGATAAGTGCCTTGTGTGCTGTACATGATCATGTTGTCATTTGTGCCTTTCAAACAACGTAGGAGAGAGAACTACATAACCAGACACCCGGAGAAGAAAGACCATGGGCAGAAAAAGAAACAGCTCACTAAAGACAGAAAGGCAGGTTTCACCATAAAAGGAAGTAAATGAAATAGAAGCAGAAATAAGCCCACCAGAGAAAGAGTTCAGAGAAATGATCATAAGGTGGATGAAAAGAATGGAAGACAAAATCGACAATGTGAGTAAGAGCCAAGAGGAAATGAAGAAGACCCAAGAGGAGATGAAGAAGAAGCAAGAAGAAATGCAGAAGAACCTAGAGGAGGTGCAGAATAATCAAGAAGAAATGAAAAATTATATCACTGCTATAAAGAACTCAATAGAAAGCATCAAAAGTAGACTAGAAGAAGCAGAGGACTGCATCAGTGAGCTAGAAGACACGGTAGGAAAAAATACCCCAGTACAGCAGCTTCTAGAAAAAAAAGTTAAAAAGCAAGAGGAGAGCATAAGGGAACTTTGGGATAACATGAAACAAAACAACATCCGCATAATGGGGGCTCCAGAAAGAGTGGAAACTGAACAAAGATTAGAGAACCTGTTTGAAGAAATAATGACAGAAAATTTCCTCAATATAGGAAAGAAAAAACCCCACACAAATCCAAGAAGCTCACAAAGTCCCAAGCAAAATTAACCCCAACAAGCTGAGACCAAGGCACATTATAATTAAATTGGCAAACACCGATGACAAAGTAAGAATCTTAAAAGCAGCCAGAGAGAAACAGAAAGTTACCTACAAAGGAACCCCCATAAGACTAGCTACTGATTCTCAACAGAAACTCATCAGGCCAGAAGGGACTGGAATGAAATATACAAAGTCACGCAAAGGAAGAGTCTGAATCCAAGAATACTGTACCCTGCAAGACTCTCAATCAAAATTGAAGGTGAAATCAGAAGCTTCACAGACAAAAAAAAGACTAAGGGAATATATTACCACCAAACCAGCAATGCAAGAAATGTTAAAGGGTCTGCTGTAATAAAAAGAAATAGGAAGCGAAGAAGGAACTCAGGGATAAGGACTAAAAATGGCAACAGATAAGTACCTATCAATAATAACTTTAAATGTAAACAGATTAAATGCTCCAATCAAAAGACATAGGGTAACCAATTGGATAAGAAAACATGATCCATATATCTGCTGTCTGCAAGAAACCCACCTCAGGAAAAGAGATGCACACAGATTGAAGATGAAGGGATGGAAGATGGAATTTCAGGCAAATGGAAATGAAAAAAAAAGCTGGGGTTGCAATACTTATATCTGACAAATTAGACCTTAAAGTCAAAGACATAACAAGAGATAAAGAAGGCCACTTCATAATACTAAAGGGAACAATCCAACAAGAAGAAATAACTCTGGTAAACATATGTGCACCCAATATAGGAGCACCTAAATACATAAAAAAACTCTTGGAGGATATTAAGGGAGAGATTGACAGCAATATAATCATAGTAGGAGACTTTAATACCCCACTGTCATCATTGGACAAATCCTCTAAACAAAAAATCAGCAAAGAAACATCAATCCTAAATGACTCACTAGACCAGATGGAATTAATTGACATCTTCAGAAACATTTCACCCCACAGCCACAGAATATACATTCTTCTCTAGTGCACATGGGTCGTTTTCAAAGATAGATCATATGTTGGGTCATAAGAATAGTCTCTTCAAATTCAAGAAGATAGAAATCATATCAAGCATTTTCTCAGAACACAGTGGCATAAAACTGAAAATCAACTATAATAAAAACAATAGAAAGAAATCAAATACATGGAGACTAAACAGCATGCTATTAAATAACATCTGGGTAACCAAAGAGATCAAGGAAGAAATAAAAAACAACACGACAACAAATGACAATGACAACACAACAATACAAAATTTATGGGACACAGTGAAAGGGAAGTTCATAGCCCTACAAGCCTACTGCAAAAAAAACAGGAAACAAAGGTAATAAATTACCTAACTCTACAACTCAAAGAGCTAGAAAGAGAGCAACAAGAAAATCTCAGTGTAAACAGAAAGAAGGAAATAGTAAAGATCAGAGCGGAGATAAACAACTTGGAGACCAAAGAAACAATTCAAAAGATAAACAAAACTAAGAGCTGGTTCTTTGAAAGGATAAACAAGATTGATGGACCTCTAGCCAGGTTCACCAAGAAGCCAAGAGAGAAGACCCAAATAAACAAAATCAAAATGAAAGAGGAGAAATAACAACAGACCCCGCCGAAATACAAAGGATTATTAAAAAATACTATGAACAACTCTATTCCAACAAATTGGACAACCTGCAAAAAATGGACATATTCTTAGAAAAATATAATCTTCCAAAACTCAATCAGGAAGAATCTAAACATCTCAATAGGCCAATAACTATGGAAGAAATTGAAGCAGTCATCAAAAAGCTTCCAGCAAATAAAGCCCGGGACCAGATGGCTACCCAGGAGAGTTTTACCAAACATTCAAGGAAGAATTAAAACCTATCCACTTCACACTATTCAAAAACATTCAAGAAGAAGGAACACTTCCAAACACCTTCTATGAAGCCAGCATCACCCTAATACCAAAACCAGATAAAGACAACACAATGAAAGAGAATTATAGGCCAATATCTCTCATGAACATAGATGCCAAAATCCTCCACAAAGTTCTAGCAATTCGGATCCAGCAGTACATCAGAGAGATCATACACCATGACTAAGTAGGATTCATCCCAGGAATGCAGGGATGGTACAATATCTGCAAATCAATAAACATGATACATCACATAAACAAATTGAGAGATAAAAATCACATAGTCATATCAATTGGTGCAGAAAAAGCATTTGACAAAAGCCAACACTCTTTCTTGATAAAAACTCTCAGCAAAGTGGGAATAGAAGTAGCATACCTCAACATCATAAAAGCCATATATGATAAACCCACAGCTAACATCATACTTAATGGGCAAAAACTAAAACCATTTCCCCTAAGAACAGGAACAAGAGAGGGATGCCCACTCTCACCTCTCTTGTTTGACCTAGTACTGGAAGTATTAGCCATTGCAATTAGACAAGAAGAAGAAATAAAAGGCATCCAAATTGGAAAAGAAGAAGTAAAGCTGTCCTTATTTGCAGATGACATGATACCGTACATAAAAAACCTGAAGGACTCCATCCCAAAACTAATTGACTTAATAAATGAATTTGGCAATGTAGCAGGATACAAAGTTAATACCAAGAAATCTGTGGCATTTCTGTACACTAATAGTGAAATTACAGAAAGAGAAACTAAAAAAGCAATCCCATTTACCATTGCACCAAAAAAATTAAGATACCTAGGAATAAACCTAACTACAGAGGTAAAAGACCTATATGTAGAAAACTACAAGACACTGCAAAAAGAGATAGAGGAAGATGTTAACAGATGGAAGAGCATACCATGCTCATGGATTGGGAGAATCAACATCATTAAAATGTCCATACTACCCAAAGCAATCTACAGATTCAATGCACTACCCATTAAAATACCAACGACATACTTCACAGACCTAGAAAGAATTCTTCATAGATTCATCTGGAACAAAAAAAGACCATGAATAGCCACAGCAATTCTGAGAAAGAAGAATAAAGTAGGTGGGATCTCAATACCAGATTTCAAGCTATATTACAAAGCAACTATTCTCAAAACAGCCTGGTACTGGGACAAGAACAGACATATAGACCAATGGAATAGAATAGAGAATCCAGATATCCACCCAAACCACTATGCTCAACTAATATTTGACAAAGGAGGCATGAACATACAATGATGTCAAGATAGCCTCTTCAACAAATGGTGCTGGGAAAATTGGACAGGTACATGCAAAAAAATGAAACTGGACCACCAACTTACACCAAATACAAAAATAAACTCAAAATGGATACAGGATTTAAACATTAGAAGGGAAACCATAAAAATATTAGAGAAATCCACAGGCAGCACAATCTCAGATATATGCTGAAAGAACTTCTTCACTGATACTGCTCCAAAGACAATGGAAGCAAAGAAAAAATAAACAAATGGGACTACATCAGAATAAAAATCTTTTGTACAGCAAAAGAAACCATCAACAAAACAACAAGAAAGACGACTGTATGGGAAAACATATTTGCAAATGTTATCACTGATAAAGGTTTAATCTCCAACATCTATAGCCAACTTATACAGCTTAATAAAAGGAAGATAAATGATCCAATAAAAAAAATTGGGCAACAGACCTAAATAGAACCTTTTGGAAAGATGACAGAAGGAAGGCCAAGAGACACATGAAAACATGTTCAAAATCACTAATTATCAGAGAGATGCAAATCAAAACGACAATGCAATACCATCTTACACCTGTCAGAATGGCAATCATCAACAAATCAATAAACAACAAGTGTTGGCAAGGATGCGGAGAAAAAGGAACCCTTGTTCACTGTTGGTGGGAATGCAGACTGGTGCAGCCACTGTGGAGAACAGTATGGAATTTGCTTAAAAAACTAAAGATGGATCCCCCATTTGATCCAGCAATCCTACTCTTAGGAATTTATCCTAAGAAATTACAAACACCAATCAGAAAGGATTTATGCACCCCTATGTTCATAGCAGCACAATTTATAATAGCTATAATTTGGAAACAGCCTAGGTGCCCGTCAGCAGATCATAAAACAGTGGTACATCTACACAATGGAATTCTATGCTGACATTAAAAAGAAGGAACTCTTACCATTTGCAGCAACCTGGATGTAATTGGAGAGAGCCTTATGCTTAGTGAAATAAGCCAGTCAATGAAGGATAAGCACCACATGCTCTCCCTCATTTGTGAATAATAAAGAACATTGTAAACTGATGAACAAAAGGATAGATATAGAGGCAGTAAAGCATCAAACAGACTGTGATATTATAGCAGGAAAATTAAGGAGAGGTGGGGTAGATACGAGATCAATCAAAGGACTTATATCTATGCATATAAGCATAACCATGAACATAGACTCTCGGGAGTTGGGGTATGCCTGGGAGGGAGGGGGGCAATGGGGAGATATGTATACATGTAACACAATAAAAAAATAAAAATTAAAAATAAATAAAAAAATTAAAAATTAAAAAAAATAATTGCAGGACAATGTGATAAATACTAAAATGTGTACGGAAGGCCATCGAACAACACTGAGATGGGAAGCTCATTCACACTGGATTGTATAAAATGGTAAAAGTTGAGTAGACACACATTTGAGACAGGTTAGAAGCTCGTTCAGTACCAAGTGGAATAAATGAAAGATTGTCACACGTTTATTGCCATCCTCCCTTATTGACAGGTGGCTTTTCTCCTCCTCTTGCATCTGTTTGGCCATCTGACTATCTGACGAGTAGAAAGTGTCTGATATAAAGAAATGCACTTTAAATATAAAGACACAAATAGATTGAAAGTGAATTAATGGTAAAATTATATACCACACAATCAGTAAGCATTAGGAAGCTGAATCATCTGTATTAGCATCAGATAAAATGGACTTCAAAACAAAGAGTAATAGCAGAGACATTTCATAGTGATAAGAGGGTCAATTCTTCAGAAAGATTTAACAAACATAAATGTGTGTGCACTTATAACAATCCCAAAAATATATGAGAGTGCTAAGGGGAGAAATAGACAACTTTGCAGTCACAGTTTCTCTTCAACCTCCATCACTATTATTTAATATATATACTAGAGGAAGGGAGAAGAAGAGAGAGGTAGAAACATCAATATTGAGAGAGAATCATTGATGGCTGCCTCTTGTACACCCTGCCCTGAGGATTGAGACAGCACAGCCTCTCCATGGATCTATATGCCCTGACCTCATGGTTCATAGCTCAGTGGGCCACACAGACCTAGCTCACTCACTCATATTTGCCTTTAGTTATTCTTTGTCTATAAATCAACTCATTTTTTCTGATGAAATTAGGCTATTTTAAGGGAAATTTTATAGCTTGTATAAATAGGGAACTCTGTCACATAAATAATCACCAAGAAAATAAAACACACTGTATTATTAAATCCTAGTGTTCTTGTGTTATTCCATGCCCACTCTGAGTCCATGTTCTTCAATATCATCTGCCTTCATCATCCAGGGACCAAGGTGCCAGCCAAGTAGGGATCATCCCTACTATTAGAGCCCTCCAAATTATCCAAATTAGCCACCCTAACCTGTTTACCCCATCCTGTCTTGCCTTTCCCTCAGAAACCCCCAAAAAAGCTCTAGCCAAACATTCTACTCCTTCCAGCTCTGCTTCCTGACCCAAACCTAGCATTCCTCTCTAGGCCCTGTCTGGTGTGTCTTTCCTTTCTAGGAGAACTGTGAGTAACATGAAGCTTTTCTTTCAATGACATTGACCTCTCTGTGTGGTTGCTTGCTCAATCAGCTTTATAAATTAAGACCCAGGCACAGAGCAGTGTGCTGGGAGCAATCAGCATCTAAGTGTGTGCTGTCTCTCTGCCATGACTGATGTCATTCACGGAGTTACAGACAGCAAAGTGAGTACTCCGATCCCAGCAATGGAATCTCAGGCAGGCAACTCCATCCTCACAGAAATCTCACAAAGAAGGCACTTCCATCGAAGCTGTTCAGCCAGCAACCTGTACAGACATCCCTAGGGAAGCCACTATCCATCAGGTGGCTGGTCTGACACCACACCGGATGAGACTCAAGGTCTTGGAATCCAAATTCTCAGGTCAAGGCCACATTAGTGAAATATAGAATAGTGTATCCTGCTCATGCTCCATACTCAGTTATAAGTGAACATTGTCCAAGGCTTAAAACAAGAGGGCCATAACCAATTTAGCTTGTGTTTCCAACAACAAATAGGGAATTAATACTCCACATTCTCTAACTGATCGCAGTGACTAATCACTAATCAGCCTATTTTTTAGATGGCCCTCACTCAGTGTGAAGCTGGCTTGCAAGACACCATTTTCAAAAATTAAACAGACCAGGGTTTGAGTCCAGGGTCTGTCATTTGCTAATTGACCAACGTGAAGTTACTTAAGTCTCTAAATCTCAGTGTTCTAATCTGTAACAATGAGGAAGTATTCTTTATCTCACCCTAACTGGGAAAATTATAATGGAAGATAATAACATTCATGGTATACCATCTTCAGACACTATGTTAAGCCCTCCCCCTGGATCAGAGCATGTATGTAGAATCTAAAGAAGAGTTGTGAGTACAGCCAGGTGCCTGATGCAGGGCACCACTCACTCCAGGGCTGAGAGTCAAAGGCAGAACTCAAGCACATGTTTAGGCAACTCTGCCACTGGATTTTAACTGGTAAATATGTAAATGCATCCCTTCCCTCTGACACCACACTCACACAATTCAGTTACCATGGCTGACTTTCTCCAGGGAAGTCCACTTTGCTGAAGGTGTACCTCTCTTGGCCTTAGTCCCAGCTCCAAGCAAACTGAAAATCCATTCTAATTCACAAAAGAAGGATGCTCTTAATTAGGTTGCCCCTGGAGCTTGGACCACACCGGTAATGAAGCAAAAGCCCTTTGGCAAGAACGAGGCAGCCAGAGTTTGAGAAGAAGACATTACCCTTGGACTTGGAGCTTGGATCCTAGCTCAGCTGCTTATTAACTGCATGAGTGGGGACTACTTCACATCTCTCAGCCTCTTCCTATGGCAACATGAGATTATTAGATGCTAGTTTCTAGATACTAAGGTGCTAGAGCATAAGCAAAGCACCAACCACTCACTTGTCAAGGCATCCATGGAGAGGCTGTGCGCTCAGGAAATAAAGCTTCAGAGAACAGTTCAACTTACCCCTCTGCCCTCTCCTCTTACTCCTTTCTTCTCTTCCCCACTCCTCCTCCTCCGCCTTCCTCTTCCTGCCTCTTCCTCTTCCTCCCTCACTTCCCCTCTTCCTCCTCTTTCCTCCTCTTCCCTCCTCTTCTTCCTTCCTCCTCTTCCTCCCCTATTCCTCCCTATTCTCCTCCTTACTATTCTCCCCTTCTCTTTCCCTTCCTCATCCCTCACCCTCTCCTTTTCCTTTTGCCTTCCCCTCTTCCTGCTCCTCCTCCTCCTCCATAAAGAAAGGGTCCATCTTCATTGATAACATCACATTTCTCCTGCTCTGTGACCTGGGTCAAGTTCACCATGAAAACAACTCTGCCAATGGGAAGGCTCCTGTGGAAGAAATTTTTCATTTCTTTTCTTTCTGAAGAAGAGCAAGCAGGGGATGAACAGTGGCATCTTGCAGAAGAAGAGTGCCCCACCAGAACCAGAGTGCCTTCTTCATCTATGTTCTGGTGACATGACCTGGCTCCCATTCTTTATCGCAAATGGCAGGTTACTCATTGAGGCAGAGGGAGAATAGCAGATGGATATGACAGCAAATTCTGCTATGTACCCACAGACATTTCTAAGACATTAAAAGTTATGCCCACATTTCCTACTCCCACAGTGAACCCTGTGAAGAGATCCTGACGTCAGCTTGAGGAGCATGTGGGATTGCGCCCTCTCTTTTCACCGTAAGTCCTCCCTCTGGTCACGCCAGGCACAGCTTAAGTTGACCTCTCTGAATGTGAGAAAAGTAAGGTGAGAGAAGACTAAAACTGTAACAAGTTTATTTTATCTGCTTAAAAGAAACACCAGTTTATAGAACCTGATGAAAAGAATCCAAGCTTTTGTTCTGTAAGTTAGAGAGGAGAGGGCTGCCTCAATGCTCCCATCTCTAAAATGGGAAGAGTATTGAGAGCAGCTCCATGTGGTTACCATCCTTTGGGTGTCAGCTTTGATATGTCGCCTGCTCTGAGGTTTTCCCTTTCAGAGCAGGGCCTTTGCCCATTTGTCTTTACCACAGCTCTCTGCTTATATTCTCCCCAGAGCACTTTTCAAAATCTATGTTTAGTTCTTTCACCTATGTATCAATGTCTCTCTATATGGGAATGTAAACTAGAATCTGATTTCTGCACACTATGCCCTCATCATCTGGTGCAAGGATGGGGAAAGTCTGGCCCTCAGGCCATATAAGCCCCGAGAAATCCTGTGGTCTGGCTCTGCCAAAGCAACCGCAGATGGGACTCAAAATTCAATAAATCTAGGAACTTTTTTCATAGCAACTAAGTTCACATTAAGTGAATTATGTTAAGAAAATGATGTTATAAATATCCAAACAACCCTTGGCGGAAAAAAGGTCCCCCACCTTTGATCTAGCGCAATGCCAGCTACATAGGCATTTAATAAATATTCACTGAATAAATGAATGTATTAGAAAATAGTTGGGAACTAGAAAGTCCTGTATACATATAGGAGACATTCTATGTACATATTGTATGGACATACATATATGTATTTATATGCACATCATACAGAAAGTGAAATCATAGACTTATTCTGATGATACTGGAAAATTCCCATGTGTAACATTTCCCTATCCCTCAACCCCATCCGACCCCCTCATTGGTCTCTACACCCTACTGCTAACCTAACCCAGAGGAGGAAAAGAAGTTGGCATGGGCCCCCAGAGTGAAAAGACATCAGTCACTGTGACTGTCAAGCACAAAAACGGAAAAAGTCAGCCCGGCTATTTGTTATTAACTTCCTGGCTTGACAGATTCTCCTCTGTAATCTCTAGACAGCCTTGCCATGCTGCTCTCAGGGCTTCCAATATATATTCTTAATATTCTGTTACACCCTTTTTTCTGATTTATTTTTGAGATGTGATTAACATATAACACTGTGTTAGTGTAAAGTGTGCAACAAGTTGATTTAGTACAGTGATATATGATTACCAGTGATTACCACGGTAACATTAGCTAAATACTTATATCACCTCATAATGTTTAAAAGAAACTGAGCTGGTAGATTTTGACCAATCTAAAAAGCTTTGTTATAATTCAATTAGATCATTACAGGAACATTTGCATAAACTTAGAGCACTATAGTCAATATAAACGTGCCACTATTAAGAAATGTCAAACAGAGAAAAAAGGAAGAATATAATCATGAAGTCCTATTTATCACTTCACCCAATTTCAACCATTTTTGATTCGTGACCAACTTTGTAATGTCCATATTCTCACCAATGTCCTTTCCCTGGATGATTCTAAAGCAAACCTCCAGACATCACATCAAATATTGTAGTATGCATCTCTCAAAGTCAAGGACTCTTTTTTAATAAAGTATCACAGTACCATCATCACACTTGGAATGTTTGTTAAATCCTTAGTGGTATCAAGTGTCTGGTTTGTGTTCACATTCCCCTGCTTCTCCTATATATTTTTTTCAACATTTTATTTCTTTGAATTAGAATACCAAAAAGGTTTATACGTTATGATTGGTTAATATACCTCAAAAGTTTCATTGAACATATAATTTTTTACTTTATTTCATTGCATCATTGGTCAAAACCTGGGTCGTTGGCCCTCACCCTTCCTCTCTGTAAAAAAATCAATTAAATATATTAAAAAAACAAAAACTGGGTCCTTGTCTCTGTTTCCAATAGTCTGGATAAGCATCATGAGACAATTGGATTCCTAAGATGTCATTTATCAGACCTCTATCTTTCCCATGTTTGTTGAGAACTAGTAGCTTAATCTAAAGGCTTGATTGGATGAAGATTTCAATTATTTCCTCCCCAGACTATTTCATAGGTGGTGTATACTTCTTTTAAGTAAAAGAAAAACAAAAACTTCTACTTATCTCTTTTTGTAACATTAATGGACATTAGTGATCATTGCCTAGATCTGTTAATTCATTGGAGTCTGCAAGGCAGTGATATTCCAATTCTGTTATTCCTTTTCATTTATTACCTGGAATAATGCAAAAAAAGAAAAAGAAAAAAAGAAAGAAACTTTCCCTAATTAACGATTTGGTTAGCCTGATGGACAGTCTATGCAAAAAAGGCAAGATAAATGCCGATTCTCTCCCCTTCATGTAGGTTTTTAAAAAGATGAGTTGGTTTCTTAGCCTCCTCAGAAAGTTCCCAATGCTTTATTTTTTAAAATATTTCATTATAAACCCATAATTATGTTATTAGAAACTCATAGATTTTATGTGTTTCGATCCCTTGCAATTAGCATCCTTAATGATGTCCCAAGTGTGCCAGCTCTGGCTGTGGGGACTTCCAGCTGGCTCCTGAGTTCTTCAGTCCTGCTGTCCTGGGTAATGCTTTGCTCTCTGCTAGGAAGAGATGCTCTAGGGAGGACCAGCCCCTCCCCTAGAAACAGTCACTTTCCCAGTGGTTTCTTTCTGTGGAAAATAGTATTAAAAACCAAACTCCGAGTGCTAGGAGTGCTTATTGTCACTAGGTCAGTTGCTGTTGTAGAGTACATGTAATTTAAATCATTTTTAAGAATCAGCAGATACTGGAGAAGCGCTGAAAAACTAATAGAAGTTATCCTTTTATGGGAGACCATTGCATGTACCACTCCCAAGTGTTTTCTGGTGCATTCATTCAGTGCTCATTTGCCTTTTTCTTTTCTTTTCTTTTCACCATAATGACTTCGTATGGGATTCAACTATGATCCTTCTATGTTGTTCTCTTTTAGTGAAATTTTGTTTTCCTGCACTTTCAGGAGGAAGAGGTGGGTCTAGAGAGTTTCTCTCCTTCACAGTTTTGTGTTTCCCCATTCTGCTTTGATCATAATGTGATTAAAAATGCAGCCTCTCATTTTTTGAAAGCTTCTTCCTCTGCTCCCTGAGCCTTCCATTTGGACTACTTCTGCCATTTCCCCTGTTGTCTATGTCCTGCCTACTTTGGTTTCTGCTTTGAGCTCCCCACCCCCACACCCTGGCGTGCAGGGCTCCGTCCTGGAAGAATACTCAAGTTTGTTACTTCTGAGTGTTTATAAGTCATAGCTGAAGGCTACTTCAGTACCCTCAGCCCTTCCTGCAGGCCCCTGTACGCCCTTTGAATTAAAGTCTGTAAGACACCCTCCAGTTTCTGCTGTCATCCTTAGCATGGGCCCGAGGAGGGCTCAATGATCATTTTAGACTTCTCAGAAGTAGCTGCCTTTTCCTCTGTTTTCTCACATACAGTTTCTAAGGTCCCATGGGAATTGGAGCTGCTGGTGATTTTATCCACGTACTCATTTGGAGGGTTGATGGGGACATCCTGTCTCAGAATTTCTTTGTAGGTGCTACCCAGGAGGTTTGTTTGTTTCCTTTGTTGATCTGCCTTTTATTGAAGCAGGGTTCAAAGATGTTCAAAAGCTCAGCTGCTACTACATTCCAGATCTTCCTGGTAAACATATTCTTTTTTTTTTTGTAGCAAAAGTTATCACCTTTAGTTTTAAATAAAAAATAAACTAAGCTAGTATGAGCAACAAATGCACAAGGAATCACAACCACTACAAAGGAGATTTTAAAATTCTTTGAGGCATTCCAGAGAAGAAAACATATTCAACTCTGAAGTCCAGTCTATTGGAAGTGAACGTTCTATTGAAATCTAGGTGTTCTAATAGTTACTTTCCAATCTCTAATTCACAGAGACCCAGTTTTGCTTGCCTTTTTAACTCTATGCCAACTTCAAAAATTGATGCAATCAGAGATGATATTCTTAATGTGACTCTCAGCTACAAATGCACACATACCACTATGCGCCCCTTCTCTCACACATACACACATGTATGTGCACATACACACACACACACTCTAAATAGTAACTTGACTCTGTTTGTCAGAAACTGAACTCTTAACAAAGTTGCCTGATTTGTCCAACTCTGACTCCTCAATTCAGTTGGGCCCAGACTCAGGAAGAGCAGTTCCCTTGCCAGCAGTAAGAAGAAACCAAATGGTGTTATTGCAACATCCAGCAATGGGACAAAATGATTTATATGCTCATTTCTATATGGTTCTCCATATGGCATAAAAAGAAATTTCAATTTATCCTTCTGGTTCCTAGCTGTCTTCATCATTAGGAAGTGATATTTATTAGTCAAATTTTTAAAAGGAAAATACATTGGAATGAGGTTGTTCTCTAGCCAAAGCCATATGCAATCACAGTCATCTTGATTTCAGCAAGGAGAGGATTCTTGATTGTCTGACTGAGTAACAACTTCGAAGGGAAACAGAAGCATCCATCGTCCTCTAGAAAGAAACCATTAGCACCCTTCTGCCTGAGGACCAATGTACACTGCTACTAAAGGAAATCCACCAATAAAGCAGAATTCTACAATCAAGAAGAAAATGTTCATAGAGAGGTTGTAATAACATAGGAAATGCTTCAGCTAGGAAGTTGGGTGAATAAAAACAGGACACAAATGAACCTGTAAAATGGCCTTAAAAGATACTCATAAGAAAAAGGAAAAAAAAGCTTGCCAAACTGTTACAATGATGATGGGACTACAAGTAATCTTTTTCTACTTTATAGTAGTCTCTGTTTTTAACAAAGTGCATTTATTATAACCAAAAAAAAGAATAAAATATGCTAGTATTGTCAATGTTTTGTTTACCTTCAAGATCTTGATGTCACTCTCCCTCTTCCATAAAACTTACAAGAAGCATAAACTCTAATGGCATAATTCAATTATTTGGTAAGCAGCAGAATCACTCAAATGAGAGGTTTTCTTGAATCTTCGCCTGAGAAGATGTTTATTGATTTTTAGAGAGAAGAAGGGAGAGAGAGAGAGAAACATCAATCATTTGCCTCCTGTACACACTCTGACCAGGGATCAAACCAGCAACCTAGGTATGTGCACTGACCTGGAATCAAACCCACAAACTTCTGTTGTATGGGAAAATGCTCCAAACAACCGAGCCATCAGCCAGGGCTCAAATGAGTTATTAAAAGCATATACCTGAATTCTACTCCAGTCCCACTGACTCCGAGTGTTGGAATATGGTGCCAGGCATCTGTAGTTTGAACTAGTATACCTGGTGTTATTAATGCAGGTATTCCTTGGGCCCTCCTTTGAAACACTGTATTAGGGATCTGACTTAGGGACTTAAGCTGATATTTTCTGTTAATGGCTGTTTAAAACTGCAGAGCATGTGTTAAGTGCCTGCAACAAGATTACTAACTATAGAAAAACAGCCACAACTTGTCTCAGAGCCCTCCAAAATGATTCTGAGCAATAAAGATGACCCAAAAACATACCATCTCTTCCTTTTTAAAAACATTCATTATGGAGTTGCATAGCAAAAACTGTCCACTTCCATCTGTAATTCAGAATATAAGAGAGAAGAAAAAGCAGCTAGAATAATGTCATTTTCTTGGTATGCCATTAGGCCCACGTGTGGAATTCCGCCTATTTACAAAGAATATCTATCTAATTACTGATAGTTTATGCCCTGTCAAAATGCAGCACAATAAATGAGGGCATGTGAAAATACATATTTAAAAAGTGGTATACTAAAAATATCTAGTCTCCTCTGTCTTGTGCTAAACTGAGAAGATAAAACCAACGATACCAAGTAGAAGCAAATTATTAGAGATTCAAGTTGTCTACATTTGGCATACAAAAAGCAAAAAGAGGATTTGTTAGTCACATGAAATCTGTTTACTCCTATTAGCCCAATTCAGAGGAAATGGTCTCGATCCTCCTAGAACAATGGTCAGCAAACTCATTAGTCAATAGAGCCAAATATCAACAGTACAATGATTGAAATTTCCTTTGAGAGCCAAATTTTTTAAACTTAAACTTCTTCTAACACCACTTCCTCAAAACAGACTTGCCCAGGCCATGGTATTTTGTGGAAGAGCCACACTCAAGGGGTCAAAGAGCCACATATGGCTCGTGAGTCACAGTTTGCCGACCACTGTCCTAGACCATCCTGGTCTAGATTGGGTAGATACAGCCATTCTAGAAAGGAAAAAGCCCTATGCATGCAACCAATTTGGTAAATAATCAAGTGATTATTTTATAAAAGTCAATCTTTTCAGACTGGGGGCAAGAATTGTCTCTACCCAAGTCATGAATCCCAAAAAGTGTAAGACGAATACTTCAACACATCTAGTAAATGGTTTACCTGATAATGGTTTATCTGGATCATGTCTAATTCTTAGAGTGACAATTTTATAGACAAAAATTCTGAGGCTTATAGAAAATAAACCTAAGATTCTAACCCTGGCATCTCTGTCTCTAAAATCCACATGATTCCCACTACACCAACCTACCACCTGTCAGAGGCAATGGAATAGAGTCAGGTTCAAAGAGCAACATGGATCTAAGTTGCCCCTAATATCAGGCGCAGGAAGCAACTCTGAAAGGAAGGACACACCAGATGTTCTGGGAGAGGAGAAACCAAGATGGCAGCATAGAGAAACACCTAAACTGCCGCCTCACACAATAATTTCAAAACTACAACTAAAAGACAAAACGGACATCATCCAGAACCACAGGAAGGCTGGTTGAGTGGAAATTCTACAACTAGAAGGAAAGAGAAAAGCACACTGAGACTCAGGGGAGCTGCAAAGAGGGCAGGCAACTGAGTATGCAGCTGGCCTTCTCAAGTGGGAGGGAGACAAAAGTTCCTGACTACACTGAACTCCAGTTCCAGGTGAGACTCTGGGGACTCATACTCATGAGGGGAGAAACTGGACTGTTTGGCAGTGGGTAGAAATGGAGAGCAGCTTTCTCTCAGAGGTGCTTGCAGCAATTACCACGGGACACTTAGACACAGGGGCCTATTAGGGCAGGGCTGATGGAAACCAATGCTTTCTGCTCCCCCCTGAGACTTCGTCCCATCCAAGCAGAGCGCAGAGCTTTTACAAGTCTTGTCTCATAAGGGTGTGTCTAGCACAGAGGTTCTCCCATCAGAGACACAGATGATCCTCATAGCCAATTGACCTGGAGATCAACTCCTCCCAGTGTTACCAACAACAATCAAGGTTTAACTACAACAAGACTGTGCACACAGCCCACAAAGGGGTGCACCAACAGTGTGCACCTCAGGTAACTAGGTAGGCTGAGCCACTGGGCCCTATAGGACACCTAGCACACAAGCCACTCTATAAACTCAGGGAAGCAGCAAAAATGTGGAACAAAGAAATAGGTCACAAATTAAATAGAAGAAAGCAATTTTACCATGAGATGAGTTATCAATAGAAATTTTAATTAATACTTTAGAAACAGCTTTTTGTCCAGTACACTTAAATTTTCTTGGGTGTTCGCTTATTTCAGTTTGCCAATTTAAATTAATCTGAAAGCTTGATAACTCTTTTACATCAAATTTAATACTCTACCAATAATCTTAGATTACCCTGTATATATTAGTGGAGAGGTTTATTTGCATTGAGTTGGCACTGAGCATTCCTAGTGCTAGGCTGAATTTAGATATAGGGCAGCTGCTGTTGGAATGTTTCTGTCTGTTACCTGAATCCTGATCTGAAGGCATATTTGTGTGCAAAAAGTTAAAATTTAAAGTTATCAAGATTGCATTAAAAATTTTTACCAAATTCTCCATTAATCAAAAAAAAGGGGGGGGGAGAGTAGGATAATAGCATGTAAGGAAAAATATCTGATAAGTAAATTACATTTAGAAAATTTTCACTTTAGAAAATTAATTTCCATTTATAATGCTAACAGCAAGACCCATGAAAAACACACATGGTGTCAAAATAAGCCAAAGGAAAAGCGGGTAGGCAAAAGTAAAAAGGAAACCAAGTCAATTTTATAGAAAAGATTCCTGTATTAACTCTTGGTTGAGAATATGTTTATATACTTTCAGAAAACAACTCCAAGACCAAGTGGACTCCTGCAACAGAGAGGAACTGACAGGTCTGTGCCAAACATGAAGGCAAGGGGAGAAACAGTCCAGAGATGGAAGACGCTAATGACGCCTTGCCATGTGAGCAGTTAGCAGCTGAGCATCGCTACAGGATGCCCAGGACCAAACCAGAGAGGGTCGGACCGACATCGCCACCATCTGTCCAGTATCCAGATACCATTGATGACATGTACACATAGGAAGTGTCTGACACTGAAACTGGGACTCAAAGCTATCAGACATTGAAATTGGGACTCAATCATTTTTCTTTTGCTCTGGTGGGTTTATTTCTAGCCTACAGGGGCAAGATGTTTTTAAAGACAAGAAACAGGGGGTGGAGGAGGGGAAGCAGATGCAGAGTCAAAGAAGCAATGAACAGACTGTTGTGCTACAGTGAGAAAGCAGGGGAAGATGGGGAGGAGGGACCTATAGGAGATTAACCAAAAGACTTGTGTGCATGTGTGTGTAGGCATAGCCAGTGGATACAAGGCAATGGGGGAAGGGGGCGGGAACGGATGAGGGCATGTACTGGGGGGTGGGGAGGGCAATAGGGGGAAAAATAATAATAAATTAATTAATTCATTAATTTTATATATATAAAGTAGCTGTACCATTTTGTATTTTCACTAGGAATATATGAGGGTTCTTGATGTTGTTATTTTTTAAATTAAATTTTAGCTTTTGTAATAAGTTTAAAAAAAAAAGAAGAAAGCAAACAACTAGATATAGAGTTGAAAACCACAGTTATAAGGTTTTTCAAGAATTTTCTAGAAAAGGCCATAATATGAAAAAGGACCAGCTAGAAATTAAGCATACACTGATTGAAATAAAAAAAAATATTATACAAAGATCTAACAGCAGACTAAAGGATTGCAAGAATCAAGTCAAAGATTTGAAATACAAAGAAGCAAAAAACACTCAACTAGAAAAGAAAAAAGAAAAAAGAATCCAAAAATGTAAAGATAGTGTAAGGAGCCTCTGGGACAACTTCAAGCATACCAACATCAGAATATGGGGGTGCCAGAAGAAGAGAGAGCAAGATACTAAAAACCTTTTTAAAGAAATAATGACTGAAAACTTCTCCCACCTGGTGAAAGAAATAGACTTACAAGCCCAGGAAGTGCACAGAACCACAAACAAAAGGAATCCAAAGACACATCATAATTAAAATGCCAAGAGCAAAAGACAAAGAGAGAATATTAAATGCAGCAAGAGAAAAACAGTTAGATACCTACAAGGAAGCACCCATACAACTGTCAGCTGATTTCTCAACAGAAATGATGCAGGCCAGATGGGAGTGGCAAGAAATACTCACAGTGATAAATAGCAAGAACCTACAACCAAGATTATTCTACCCAGCAAAGCTATCATTCAGAACTGAAGGGCAGATAAAGAGCTTCACAGATAGGAAAAAGCTAACGGAGTTCATCACTACCAAACCAGTATTATATGAAATGCTAAAAGATATTCTTTAAGAAGAGGAAGCAGAAGAAATAGGTAAAGATAAAAATTATGAACAACAAATACATATCTATCAATAAGTGAATGTAAAAATCAAGTGAATAAAAAATGTGATGAACAGAATAAACTGGTGAATATAATAGAATCAGGGGCACAGAAAGGGAGTGGACTGACAATTCTCGAGGAGAAAGGGTTGCAGAGGGTGTCAGAAGAGATTGACAAAAATCATACATCTATGGATGAGGACAGTGGGGGAGAAGGGGTAAGGGTAGAAGGTGGGGTAGCAACTGAGGGGAGGGGAGCTATGGAGGAAGAAAGAGGAACAATAAAGATGCATTAATTTAAAAAAAATGCTCTGGGATTGTGTCTCTCCTGACCACTAAAAGAAGGAGTCCCATCATTATAAATGTGTATTGTGGGTATAAAATATCTCACAGACATGCATTTTTAGTAAAATCTTAGTACTTACTAGTAAATAGTGGACAAATTATTATGGAATACCACTCAATTTTTTTTATAATTTGAAAGCATCCATGTAACTGCTTCCCAAATCAAGATATAGAGCATCACCAGAAACCTCTCTCCAGCTTCCTTCAAGTATATGCCCCTCAACAGTTACCTAGTCATCTCTGCCTCTCTCCTCCCCACCAACTCACCACCCCCCCACACACACATACATGCTTTTAACAAGGACAAAGAATAAAGAGCACCTCTGAATATCAGGCACTGTGATAGGTACCTTAATCTTCAGTTTATTTCATTTTCACAACATCCCTCTGAAAAAGGCATTATTATGTTCTCTCCACAACACCATAGAACCCCCAGTTTGCCCACTCTGATGGAATGTAGCTCCATATCCCCAAGGACTCAGTGTTGTCAACCAGAAAGATGAAAAGGAAGAAGGGTGTAATCAATATACCTACTTAACTAAGAGTTTTATCCCTGTAACTAACCCCTATGTTCCATTTAATCAATGTTGAAACTTTAGAATGTTAGTCCATTTTCCTGACTTAATAAGGAATACAATTTTGATGTGATGTGTGTTGAATCTTGAAGACTCTGGCAGGTTGGTACCCTCACTCTGAACATGAATAGCCTTTGCCCTGGGATAAAAGATATACATAAGATTGAGGTACAAATAAATGTCGACCCTAGATTCTGCCTAGAAATAGAGTTCTGACTACATTCTTAATATTGGCATTTCTTCCACCTGTTTTGATCTCATAAAGGTCAAGTGTAGGAGAAATTCTGGCTAACAGAGCTTGTAAGGTAGCTTTTGAATAGCACCGCTTTCTTTTTTTAACAAATGACCTGTTATTTGTAAGATGCCAATGTTCTCATTAAAAAGAAAATGAAAAAGGCAAATGCCTGGCATTTCTTAATGAGGCACTACACTGAGCAAGTCGCAGGAGTTATCAGACTTAATGCTCCCTGGTCTAATATCAGGTACTATTAAGTCCATCTACAGATTGGGAAAACAAAGGGAAAATGATGTGCCCAAGGTAGAGAAACAATTGGATGGATCTTGGTCATCTGGATATACAAAGGAAAACCATGACAGTTTCAAAGACAGATGGAAGATAAGTGAATTTTAAGAATACAAATACAATGTCCATCACAATGGCCTTGGAGAATATATTTCACTTCATCTGGCCTTAAATCTAGTTCTGAATTATTAAATGGTCCAATTGGTAAAATAGATGACATAATTTCAAGTTGCAATCATGATTGTTAATATGAGGGCTTCTCAGATGACAAGACACTTGTAGAGAAAGCTGGAAGAAATGGAAGGAGGGATTTATATGTCTAGAAGCTCTCAAAGCTGAAGTTCCCACGTGAAGATGGAACAGGGGAGAGATATTCTATTTGCTCAGCAGAAAAAGGACCAGCTTCACTCTCTGCCAGTTAACTGCAAACTGTTTGTGCCCTATTTCTCGGTGTCACTGAAGGTAAGAAACAGATCAATATATATCTCAGCTTCCAAAGTTAAGGTATCTCTAGTGAAAATAACCTGCCCTGGTTAGTTCCTTCAACCAGAGGCAAAGAACAGAAAAACTAACATTTACTGTGAATAATTGCTGATGGGACAGATTATATATTTTTCTTGATTTCACACAGAGGTTCTATTTGCATCAATGAGAGCTAATAAATCAGGACAAAGAGGAACCAAAGCAGTTCACAGAGAAATGTTGACATCGGACAAACCTGAGACAATGGGGCAATGCTCGACTAATAAGCAGTATATAATAGGAAGTACCATGAAAGCCATACCCGGACCCTAACTCATCTCCTTTCTATCTTTCTTCCAACGTTACTTTTTCCTGCAATAAATAATGATGATAAACTCTCATATCTTTTAAAAATTATTTTGTTTCTCCTGATAGTTTAGACTCTTTCATTTTGAATCTCTCCCATGCTTGGGATGTTGCTCCATCCTTGTATTCCAGGTGGGGAAACAAAGACACAGAATCTTTTGGGGTGATGTCATCTCTCCAAAGTCACCAAAAAACTCTGTCAAAGAGAGAACTGAGGTATCTGACAGGGAATAGGAGAAGCTGGGGGAAGGTCAATGAGGGGAAAAAAGGAGATATATGTACTACTATATATAATACTTTAAACAATAAAAAAAATATTTTTAAGACAAAAAAAGGTAGAACTGAGAAGAGAACGTAAATCTTCCCTATCTCCAGCCCTCCAAGAAAAGATTCAGGCTCCACATCCACAGAGGCAAGAAGCCTCAGGGTCTATCATGAATCAGTAAACACAGTTTGTGGAAGAAAGTGGATGCAGCCCTTGTTCACACACTGTCCCTGATTTCAGAAGCATCACTGCATGTCAGTGTTCATTACACTGTCACTTCTACTCCACTATAAAGAGTAGTTTTCTATCTTACAAAAATTGCAGATGGATACTTATTCTTGAACATTCTGGAGCAAAGGAAGAAGAAATTCATCACATGGAATCCTGTCCTGCATGCTATAATCTCACATCTTTGGCACACATGCTCATCCCTAAAGGTAATGCTGTGAAACACCCCTTTCCCACCTGAAAAACAAAATGAAAACTCAAGATCTTCAACTGCAAGTTTCATTTTTTTAATTTCCAAGGCAAACTGCTAAAGACAACCTTGAACTTGTCAGAACACAGAAAGCATTTTTCGGCTCCTGGATAGTTTCTTTCACTTATTTGAAGAGGTGACTTGGGTTACTGGTCTCATATTGCCTGTGCCCATGCCTTGTATCTGCTTCTCTCAAAACAATAAAGCAAAATGCCATTGTTCGGGGGGAAGCTGGGGAACCCTCCACATCCACAGGTGAGAGGTGGAATGAGAAGGGCTCAGCCATGGGATCCAATCAATTTAGGAGGAAAACATTCTCTTAACTAAGCTCTACCCCAAGGATCAACTTCCCAAGATGCTAACCTTCGCGTGTCAATGCAGTGGAGAGACTAGAGAGTTGAGTCACTATTCTAAATGCAGGGCAAGATGAGGGGAACTATTGATTTCTATCAAAATAGACAAAGAGCAAACAGAAGACCATGGACAGAGAAAGATTTGAATATAAATGGAAACCACCAGGTATAATACTGAGAATTTCTGGACTAAGTTTCAAGGCAGGGTCACCTACAGCACTGGAGCATGAAAAAAATACTGAGCAAAATTCTAGGCTCAATCAACATCTCCATGTCACTGGATTTCCATTATCCTGAAAGTGTATCTTTTACCTTCAGTTGCCATGGTAATGAAGGTGCTCTTGGCCAGCATCTTGATGACAATAAATAAGCAAATAATCTAATTCCAATTAATTATAAAGGTTAAGAGTCAAATAAATGCAAGCTGATGTGACAGGGTGTGACAAGGGAAGGGGTACTCCTGGAGACTGAACTGACAATCTATGTCCCCTAAAGGTCCAAGGAATTGGGGAATCCCCTGGAATTTGGGGAAATGAAAACTGTTATGTGGATGTGCATGTTCCTGTAAAGAAAGCCCTGGACTTTCTTCAGATTATTTGTAGGGTCTTTTCACCCTTACAAAAGGTTAGGAATAACTGCAAGGGAGAATCATTCAAGGTCATTCTGAAGACCCAATCACAATGAGAAACAAGGCTTGTAGAGACTTGGGGCAGGTTATGGAAAGGAGAAGGGATAGAGATCTAGTTGATAAAGATGGTGATGAGAATTTGGGGGGAACAAATAAGGGAAGAGAGATTTTTAAATAGGTTCATGAAGAAGATAGAGGAGAAAATAGGATTTTCAAAAGACTTCCTTAATATTCACCCCCTCAATATGTTCAATAAGACAAGAATTTTTTGTAGTTGTTTTGGCCAAAATATCATGAGGCAGGCCACACTTTCAGATTACACTGGCATGGTAAGTAAATGCACCCAAGATCTGGTCATTGAATAACCACTCACCTCCTGCTACCCCTGCATCCCCCCAACAAATACACAGTTTGTATTGTGCTTCTAATGTTAGTGATTCTTGCACACAACATCCCTCCATGTCCTCACTCACTTTTCCTTGATAGGTTCCCCCAATCCTATATCTTCAAGATGTTTTTTCAATGTAAGGAGTAAATGGTTCCTATGAGACTAATTTCCATTTAAGGAGAGATAATGAAGTAATACTTACAGGATCCATGTGGCACCTTCAGTGGTTCCAAGATATAATGGGGTAGGGGCTTATAGGGAGGCAGAAAAATCAAGAAGCAAGAAGAGTTGGAAGTATATTGAACCAGAGTGACCAGAGAGGTAAAACAACAGAAGATGGAGAAAATGGAATGAGGACAAAGAGAGAATAAATAATAAGAGAGAGGATAGAAGGAAGAAAGAGAGCAGAAGGAAAGAAAAGGAGAGAGAAGGGATTGAGAAGAAAAGAAAGTAATGGAGAAACAAGTGTAGAAATAATGTAATAAAAGGATGGAAGACTAGGATGCCAGAAAGCAAAAGAGCAAGACAACCAAATAAATGGAAGGTGGAAGGCCATTGCCAACAATTACATCCAACTGTGGGTCACTATTTGCTTCTTTCTTCTTCCCTCCCCCATGATTCAGCTGCAGAAAGTACAGGCCTCAGTCTCTCCCACAGCATTGCACTGTGTGAAACCACTTCTGCTCTCCCTGCCATGAGGCATGCTCCCTGTGCTCTCCCACACAGCGATTCTCTCAGACATGGGTGTGCATAGAAATTGAGTTCAATGAAATGCAGACTGAACTCCAGAAGACCCGCTGTACCCATTACCATAGTCATTAAGAGAGAAAATTAATTGCCTGAGGCCAGAGTGCAGAAATCCAACCAGACATCTCCCAATTGCTCTTTCCCTGAGTGGATTGTAGTGGGCACACCTGTAAGTAATATTCCAAATGCATTTTTCTACATAGAACTTCCTTGTCAGCATTTATAATCACATGTACATGATGGTTGGGATTACTGTAAAATATAATATGTCTCCCCAATACACTGTAAACTCCATCCATGGGAACAGGCCATGCCTATTTTTTAACCCCCTAGTATTTGATGCATACTAACTACTCATTAAATAATTGTGAAGAATTGGTATATGATTTGGGGTGGAGATTCCAAACCAGAACACTCACAGTTCTTAACAAAGAAAACAGAATAAAAGAAACATGGCTCATTTTTCTGTACTGATTCCTTTATCAATTTTTAAAAAGAAAACATAAAATTATTTCCCACACCTATGAAGTTTCCAACAAAGGTGCCAATCTTAACACAATTTCGTAAGCTATGCTATTCCATTCTTTTAAGCAAATGATTTTTTTATCACCACATCTCCCAAATCTTTCATCCTGTCAACACAGAAAGAACAACTTGATTAAGGTTTGAAAACTTTCTCTAAAATCAAAACACTGTTTGCCCAGTAAGACTCATAACAGTAGCTTTGTCCTGAACTGGCTTCTAGACTTTCTAACACTGGAACAAACCAATAATCACCAGCGTTCAAGATGCTATAATTAAAGTCAGTTTATCATAATGGGGAGAAAGCTGAGTCTAAAAGCTCCCCCTGTTCAGCACTCCCCTAATTCTGTTATTCCACACCAAAGGGTAGAGTAATGGTGTCATGAGTGGTTTCACCCAAATTCTACCCTAGGGCATCTCTGCCTCTCTGTGGACTTCCCTCTGTGCCTTTTTCTTGGCATTGTTGGTCTCTTTCTCTTTACTTCTTTTTTTCTTTTCTTTCAATTCATTTATATGCACACATTCAAAATATGAATATATTCTCCTTTGGCAAATTCAAACATTGAGAGACAAAGCAAAGTCCCTTTGACCACCCTCTCATTATCCCTACAGCAGCCACTGTCGTGTTGTTATGTAGTGTATTTCCATTCAAACTTCTGCCTGTGCATTTATGTGCCTATATTTAATATGACCCCATTTCATAATTATTTGCATAAATAATAGGAAATGCTTTTCATTATATAATGTACTGCTTTCATCCAAAACAATATCTTAGAAATCTCTCTACATTAGTATGCAACTATTTCAGTCTAACACGTTCTTTTTTTCATAGGTTAGCCATGACCTTGAAATTCATATTTAGTCCATGGCCACTTGTTGTTATTGCCATTGCTACATGTTACAACATGGATAAATCTCAAAAAAAAATTGTACTAGTGCTGGCTGGTGTGATTCAGTTAGTTGGGCATCACCTCAAGCACTAAAAGGTTGCCAATTTGATTCTTAGTAAGGGCACAGGCCCCAGTTGCAGGCTCAGTCCCCAGTAGGGGGCATGCCAATCAATGTTTCCCTCTCACATAGATGTTATTCTCTCTCCCTCTCCTTTATTCTCTCTTTAAAAATTAATAAAATAAAAAACATTGTGCCAAGTGAAAAAATCCAGACACAATATGTATGATTGCATTTGTGTAAAATGTGCAGAAGTAAATCCATACAGCTAGACACAGATTGGTAGTTTTGAAGGGAGGAATGTGGAAGGAGTCCTTATAGGAATGGGGTTTCCATTTAGGGTGATGAAAAAGTTCTGAAACTAGATAGTAGTGATGGTTGCATAAAACCATGACTGTATTTAATGCCACTGAATTATAATACTTTAAAATGGCTAAAACAATAAACTTTACATTATGGGTATTTTGTTCAAATAAAACAAATGTAGATCTATTGGATCACAAAGTATATGCTTTTATAATTGTATTAAAGCTTAGCAAATTGTCCCGTAAAATCTTACTCCTTTCTTTCTGTTTGTATTAATATATTTTTTATATGTGTCTTTTCCAATTTATTTTATCTGCCTCTCCATCTCCCTCCCTTCCTTTTCCCTTCTCCCTCCTGCCCCCTCTTAGCTCTCTCCCTTGCTCCCTTCCTGTCCCCTCAATGCTCTTTCTATTTCCTTTCCAGGAGAATGGGGAACTCCTTCTGACCTTCTTCTCCAAGTCTATGAGTAGTTCTGACGATAGTCACAAATATTCCCCCTACTCCCAAAAAAATCAGGTGATGTACCAGTTCCAACTACATGCATGGCCTTCCCCTTCCTGCTGCTCATGGCCAGCTTCCTTCATGGCTAGTTAAGGAACATAAACATGCTGTGGGAGGGGAAACATGGGAAATCCTTATACCTGTAGCCAGGTCAGAGCCTGTGGAAGTATTGCATGAGTAGAACAACTAAAGTTAAGTTAGAGGTTCCAGGGTATCACAATTTCCATGACACAGATGAAGTATTTCCCTCAGCACACTGAAGGCAGCTTCCCCGGCACCTGCTGGTGCAGAAAGGACATCTTTATATCTAAGACGTCCCAGCTATGCTCGGGAGTAGTGCAGTGCAGTGGTTAAAGGCCCTGGTCCTGGATTCAGTCTGCCTGGGTTCAAATCTTGATTCAACTGCTTAACTAATGAAGTGACCCTATATATATTAACTATTCTCTCTAAGTGGCATTCTGTAATCTTTACACTGAAGGATTGATAAGAATCAAGAAAGAATGTATGCAATACATTCAGCACAGGTCCTGTCACATGCTATATTAGATTCTGTTTGTTGCTGAAATAAATTACCACAAACTTTATGCCTTAAAACAACACACATTTTTTCCCTACAGTTCTGGAGATCAATCCAAGAGCTATAGCATGCTTCTCTATGTCCTAAAGTAATAAGATGAGGGACTCTTCAGCAGATTCTCAGAAGCCCCCAACCAAATCTTCCCCAATTTCATTGTTCATAAGATGACTCATGCTAATCTGTGAACCAATGACTGTAGCCAGTAAATAGGAATTGTATTGATTGGTTTAAGCCTCAGTCATATGGCATGCCTTCCCCAGAGGACATGAACTGCATGAGGTAGGGATGGAAATCAAAATGGAAGTTATGGCAATTGCCAAAAAACAGAAGAATAAATTTGGAAAAGACAAACACAATGTCTATCACAATGACATCTGAGAATATATCTAACTTCAATGAGCCTCTGTTTGCTCATCTATAAACTAAAATAATACCTACCTTTTATTCAGATTAGATACACTAATTTTTATTAATCATTTATCCTGGCATATGCTTTACCCTGGCAGCAGTTTTCCAATGAAAGGCAGCTACTAATATCATCATAATTATTAACACCTTTATCATCACAAAAACTAGCATATCTTCCTTTGGGTCTTACCAAGTGGACATTGAGAAATCTCTAAGGCGGTCTCTCACACATCAGACAGGAGCTTTCAAGTGGCATGAAACAACCAGGTAAAGAATGGTACAGGATGAGGCAGCATCAGGGTCCTTGGTGTTTTATAACCAGTACAGAGCAAATGTTACCTTTACAATCCTTGAGAATCTGATAGAAATAAAGTTTTGGACAAGTAGAATAACCCAAATAGAGGCTCACTAGAGTATCACCAACCAAGGGGTAGATAGACTTAAGAGATGAATGCATTACTTCATTCTGTGAGGGGACTCTCTCCCCCAGAGCTGGTTACAGAAGGAATAGCTAGAGGGGAAGGCAATCAACCCATCATCTCTGGAGGCTGAATGACCAAGAGACAGAAAAGGGACTTCCATGGATCAGACAGGTGAGGGAGGAACCTGTGTAGATGACTATATCAGGCCTCCCTCCGGCCAGCCTGGAACTCCATCATGAGGGAAGCTGCACCTGAAATGCCTTCAGAAATCAGGTAACAAAACAGAGCCAAGCAGAGTATATAAACACCAGACCTAGAGGAACCAAAGATTGCCACCTCATTCCCAGGGGGAGCAATTACTCAACTCCCTCTGTCTGCGGCCTCTGAGAATACAAGCTTCACCCAGATCTGTCGGTATTTTAAGACAATGGGGAAGTCAGAATTTTGTATGAAATATTCCTATTTTAAAAGGTGGCGACTCATTCACATTTAAGATCTTGTGTGAATCAAAGAGAATCCATTGTGACTCTGAATCATGCAATGGTTCCCCATTTGTGGCCCCTGTGAGAAAGGTCATTTCCCTCTAAGGCACCATATGACCTTTTTTATTCATGTCAAAATTCATCAACACTTTACAAAATAAAATAAACCGTTAAGCACCAACTATTAGAAATATCTAGCAATTGGTTTCAGCTGAAGTAGGAAACTAAACAACAGTGGGCATTAGAAGCGAAACGAGCTTCTGAAGCATGTTTTAAGTGGAATGAGAACATGAAGCAGTCTGTGTAAAATCAGAATCACATTTCTTGGAGGACTCTGTCTGTTTTTCTATCTGGGGAGTAGGGAATTCCTGGTCTTCTCTTCATCCATTTATGAGGTATCCAATTCAAAAGCAGAGAAGAAACAGAAATCCTAGATTCCAATGCCAGTGGTGGATGCATGAACTGCTCAACAGTAGAGTAGGAAAAAAAGAGACATAGAGAAAAGTCCATGTGGAAGGTGTTGAAGGAAGTAATTATCACAGAGCGATTTCAGGGATAGGAAATCTATTACAACAAAAAAGGAAAGGACAGCAGGATTAGCTAGGAGAAATTACAGAACTAAGCTAGTAAATTCAAGAAAAATACCATAAATCTGCTAAAATATTCACAGAAAGAGAAACAATGAACAGGAATGATCACTGACTGGTGTGCATTATTTTGGCTATGGAAGATAGGTTAACCAAGAGCACAGTGGGAATATCCCCAAGTATACCTGAGTACAAGCACAAGGCTAAAATCATGCATGCTCCCACTTCTGGTTGCCTTGACAATGAGACTCCTACTTTATCCTAATGAATGAGTAAAACCCCATGCAAACAACATGGTAAATAGAGGCAGAGCCACATGTAGTCTAGCCAGCACCGTAGCAGAGGAAAGTCTAGGGAATAGTTTGGGTGGGCTTGTGCAGCAAAGAATAAGGTGATAAAAGCAAAGAAATTAAGCAAAGAATAAAAGGGTTAAATGCATGAGAAAACTGAGTCCAACTGACTCATTGATTTTTCCCATTGATTTTGGTCCAGCCATTACGGATAGTAGATCATGCAGTCACCTCTCCACAGTGCTCCGTCTGCTCTATTTGTCTGTGTCCCTCCTAGGAAGGAATCATGCAAAGAGAAAGATGATGGTTTACTCTCCTCTTTCCTTGTGTGTGCCACCTCCCCTATTGCCCATAAAAGGGAATGAAAGGAGGCTGGAAAAGCTTCATGGAGGGGTTTGCTAATATGCAAAGAAAGATGCCCGTTTAGGGATGTGTTAGTTTCCTACTGCAGCTTAACAAATTACCACAAACTTGGTGGCTTAAAACAACACGCATTTATTCTCTTATAGTTCTATACATCCTAAATCAGCTGCACCAGGTTGGCATTGGAGTGTCAGCGGGGGTATAATATGCTTCACCATCAAATTCCTTTATCTTTTCCTGCTGTAGAATCTCTTTTGCTTTCCCCTTATAAAGATTTTGTGATTATATCATTGGGTCTAGCTAAATAATCCAGGATAATCTCAAGATACTTAACTTGATCAATCCACAAAGGCCCTTTACCATATAAAATAACTATTCACAGAGACCAAGGATTATGACATAGATTATGACATGGACATTTTAGCAGGTTATTATCCAGCCTACCACATGAGGAAAGAGAGAATATAAGTGGCAAGGAAAGGAGATTTAAAGAATAGTAACTTAAAGTAGATACCCATTAATATTATTGGAGAAGAAAGGTGATTTTAAGAATTGTAACTTAGAGGAAAAAATGGCAGTGGAATATACAGATGTGACCCAAGCCTTGTCCCAGAGTATATAGAAAGAAAAGCTGAGGGTCACATGGGGAGTGGTTTTTGATGAGTTAAAGAACAGCTATACTCCAGGAGAAGATGGGGGACTGCTGGACAGGGATCCCCATATTGGGCAGCCCCCATTGCTGCTGGGTTCCCTCCTGGAGCCATCGGTTTGAAGGCAGAGACCATGCCATCTTGAAGGGGAAAGTGAATGTTATCAGAGCCTGAAAAGTACAGCATCCACAGAACAGCTGTGAACCTCAGAACACGGGTCCCCAATTGGCACAAACATGTGGATTCAGAGGAGCTATACACCCCACCACAGAAAGGTCAAATTTTGCCAGGAATTAGGTGAGGTCTCTGGTCCTGGCAGGACAGAGAAATGTGCATACTGCGAAAGCTGGAGACCAGGGGAAGTCTGTGCCTAGAAAAATCTGGGACTGTTGGGGCTGGCATGACCCATGAATGTGGAAGGGGGTCCTCAGAGCTGCTAACAGAAGGGATCTCTAAAAAAACAACTGACTTGGAACTGACACAAAAGGACAGCCTAAAATTTGTAAGAGGGTGCTGGCTGCTTAGACACAAGGGGGAATAAAAGATTGCATAGACTTGCATGCAGCCCTGAAGTTCGTACACTTACGCTTTTTCCTTTTTAAGTTCTTACTTCTGATTACTAAGCCTAATAATAAGGGTCACTCAATTGGGGACACCTTAAGAGACTACAGGGGAAAGTTGTTTTTCTGGAACCTGGGGATCAGAGTGGGGAATAACCACCAGAGAACCAGCTCTGGGGCAACACACTCCCACAAACACGTATTGAGTGCCATAGGGAAAGCAGGATCTAAACACCGGCTAGAGAGGACCTATAGACCTGGAGGTCAATCCAGAAACACTGCCACTCAGGGGTTGAATCACAAAATGACTCTTGTATAATCACAAATAAAGGAATACAAGAAATTAAGACATACTGCCTGCTTTAAAATCAGGACTGGCTTACAACACTGAGGAGCAGTAAAATGCAAGGAACTGCACTACTGTCCTGCCTGGGAAATAGGTGTGCTAAATAGAGCAATAGAGGAAGTGAATAACCTTCACTACTGTACTTTGTTTTTCATCTTTTACTTGAGGAACTAATTATTTTTATTTTTATTTTTTTCCTCATTTTATTTTACCTTTTTAATTATTACATTTTTATTTTCAAACATTTTTATTACTACTACTATTTTACCTTTTTTTAAGTATCATTTTATTTTCTCTTTATTTTACTTTGGGATTAGTATTATACATTCTATTTTCATCTTTCTTTCAGCATCATTTTACTCTATCTCAACTCTACCTTGATGCCATCACCCTCTTTCTAACTTTTCTTCTTTTGTTGTCTTGTTTGTCTTATCCTTTTCCTGATTTAGATTTTTCCTATTCTTTTTTACCCCCTATTAAACTTCCACCCTACTTATATATCTAATTTCCAATCCCCTGCTCCAAGTCCATATACACCTTGCTCTTCTCTGTCTTCACCATCCAAAAAATTGTTTTTCTCTGCCCTTTCATTGTTGTTTACTTGAATGTTGATTATATCAATTTTTTAAGCTTCTTTGTGAGATTGTTTTGCTTATTCTTTTGTTTATTTGTTTTGTTTGTCTTGTCTTCTTTACTTTTTGCTTTTGTTTTCCTGCACCTTGCTTGATATTAGTTGTTATTTGTAGTTTGTATTCATCTCCAGATACTTGTTGCTGGCATTTATTGGGAATAGTGGCTATTCTATTAAGTTTTCTCCCTATATATATAGTTTGTTCCACTTTTCTTCCTTATTCTCTTTCCTTTCTCTCTTACTTTTTTTCCCTTTTCCCAACTTCATTTTTACACTGCTTTCTTTTTTTTTCTCTTCTTTCTCTCCTAACCCCTAATTTTCCTTCCTCTGGTGGTCACCTTTATTTAGGGTTATTAATATCTTGAATACATTTCTGTTCAGTGCCTTGTGTGTTTTACCTGGCTGTGTTGTATTTTGTCCCCTTAAACCAAGGCAGGAGAGAAAGAACTACATAACCAGACACCAGGAGAAGAGAGAAAATGGGGAGACAAAGAAACAGCCCACATATGAAAGAAAAGCAGACATCACCAGAAAAGGAAGTAAACAAAATGGAGGCAAGCAACCTGTCAGAGAAAGAATTCAGAGAAATGGTCACAAGGTAGGTGAAAAGAATGGAAGACAAATTCGACGATATGAGTAAGAACCAAGAGTAAATAAAGAAGAACCAAGAAGACATGAAAAATGACATTGCTGTTGTAAAGAACTCATAGAAAGCAGGAAGAGTAGACTAGAAGAGGCAGAGGACCGCATCAGTGAGCTAGAAGACAAGGCAGGAAAAAATACCCAAGTAGAGCAGGTTCTAGAAAAAAAATTAAAAAGCAGGAGAAGAGCCTAAGGGAACTTTGGGACAACACGAAACAAAACAACATATGCATAATAGGGGTTCCAGAAGGAGAGGAAACTGAGCAAGGAATAGAAAATCTGTTTGAAGAAATAATGACAGAAAACTTCCCTGATATAGGGAACAAAAAAATGACGCAAATCCAAGAAGCTCACAAAGTGCCAAGAAAAATAAATTCCAAAAGACCTACACCAAGGCACATTATAATTAAATTGGAAAACACCAATGACAAAGTAAGAATCTTAAAAGCAACTAGAGAGAAACAGAGAGTTACCTCCAAAGGAATCCCCATCAGACTAGCGACTGATTTCTCAACAGAAACTCGTCAGGCCAGAAGGAAATGGAATGAAATATACAAAGTCATGCAAAGGAAGGATCTGAATCCAAGAATACTGTACCCAGCAAGGCTACCAGTCAAAATTGAAGATGAAATCAGGAGCTTGACAGACAAAAAAGGATTAAGGGAATTTATTACCACCAAAGCAGCAATGCAGGAAATGCTAAATAGTCTACTGTAAAAAAAAAAGAAATAGGAAGCAAAGAAGTAACACAGTGGTAAAGAATAAAAATGGCAACAAATAAATACTTATCAATAATAATTTTAAATGTAAATGGATAAAATGCCCCAATCAAAAGACACAGAGTAACGGATTGGATAAGAAAACATGACTCATACATCTGCTGTCTACAAGAAACCCACCTCAGAAAAAAAGATACACACAGACTGAGGGTGAAAAGATGAGAAAAGGTTTTTCAGGCAAATGGAAATGAAAAAAAGCTGGGGTACTAATGCTTATATCTGACAAATTAGATCTCAAAGTGAAGGACATAACCAGAGATATGGAAGGCCACTTCATAATAATAAAAGAAGCAATCCAACAAGAAGAAATAACTCTGGTAAACATATATGCACCCAAAACAGAAGCACCCAAATACATAAAAAAAGCTCCTGGAAGATATCAAGGGAGAGATTGACAGCAATCAATCATAGTAGAAGACTTTAATACCCCACTATCACTATTGAACAAATCCTCTAAACAGAAATCAGCAAAGAAACATCAATCCTAAATGACTCACTAGACCATATGGAATTAATTGACATCTTCAGAACATTTTACCCCAAAGCCACAGAATATACATTCTTCTTAAGTGTACATGGCTCATTTTCAAAGAAAGACCATATGTTGGATCATAGGCAAAGTCTCTTCAAATTTAAGAAGACAGAAATCATATCAAGCATCTTCTCAGATCACAGTGGCATAAAACTGGAAATCAACTACAATAAAAACAATTCAAAGAAATCAAACAGATGGAGACTACACAGCATGTTATTAAACAATGATTGGGTTACTAGAGAGATCAATGAAAAAATAAAAAACATCATAGCAACAAATGACAATGAAAACACAACAATCCAAAAATCTAAGGGACACAGCAAAAACAGTCTGGAGTTGGAAGTTCATAGCTCTACAAGCCTACTGCAAAAAAAAAAAAAAACACAACAAGAAGAAACAATGGCAATAAATTACTTAACCCTACAACTCAAAAGAGCTAGAAAGAGAGCATCAAGAAAAGCCCAGTGTGAGCAAAAGGAAGGAAACAGTAAAGATCAGAGCAGAGATAAATGACATAGAGACCAAAGAAACAATCCAAAAGATCAACAAAACCAAGAGCTGGTTCTTTGAAAGGATAAACAAGATTGATGAACCTCTAGCCAGGCTCACCAAGAAGCAAAGAGAGAGGACCCAAATAAACAGAATAAAAAATGAAAGAGGTGAAATAACAACAGACCCCACCAAAATATAAAGGGATTGTTTAAAAATACTATGAACAACTCTCTTCCAACAAACTGGACAACCTGGAGGAAATGGACATATTCCTAGAAAAATATAACCTTCCAAAACTCAATCAGGAAGAATCTAAACATCTCAATAGGCCAATAACTATGGAAGAAATTAAAGCAGTCATCAAAAAGCTTCCAGCAAACAAAAGCCTGGAGCCAGACGACTTCACATTCAAGGAAGAACTAAAACCTATCCTCCTCAGACTATTCCAAAAAATTCAACAGGAAGGAACACTTCCAAGCTCCTTCTATGAAGCCAGCATCACCCTAATAACAAAACCAGATAAAAACAACACAATGCAAGAGAATTACAGTCCAATATCCCTCATGAACATAGATGCAAAAATCCTCAACAAAATTCTAGCAAATTGGATCCAGCAGTACATCAGAAAGATTATACACCATGACCAAGTAGGATTTATCCCAGGAATGCAAGGATGTTACAATATCCACAAATCAATAAACGTGATACATCATATAAACAAATTGACAGATAAAAACCACATAGTCATATCAATTGATGCAGAAAAAGCATTTGCCTTAATCCAACACCCTTTCTTGATAAAAACTCTCAACAAGATGGTAATAGAAGGATCATACCTCAACAAAATAAAAGCCATATATGATAAACCCACAGCTAACATTATACTCAATGGGCAAAAACTAAAATCATTTCCCCTAAGAACAGGAACAAGACAGGAATGCCCACTCTGACCACTCCTGTTCGACATAGTACTGGAAGTATTAGCCATTGAAATTAGACAAGAAGAAGAAATAAAAGGCATCCAACTTGGAAAAGAAGAAGTAAATCTGTCCTTATTTGCAGCTGACATGATATTGTACATAAAAAAAACACAAAAGACTCCATCAAAAAGCTAATAGACTTAATAAATGAATCCGGCAATGTAGCAGGATACAAAATTAATGCCAAGAGATCTATGGCATTTCTATACACCAATAGTGAACTTACATAGAGACTAAAAAAGCAATCCCATTTACCATCGCACCAAAAAAATTAAGATACCTAGGAATAAACTTAACTAAGGAGCTAAAAGACTTATATGCAGAAAACTACAGGACACTGAAAAAAGAGATAGAAGAAGACGTCAATAGATGGAAGAACATACCATGTTCATAAATTGGGAGAATCAACATCATTAAAATATCTATACTACCCAAAGCAATCTATAGATTCAATGCACTCCCCATTAAAATACCAATGGCAAATATCACAGACCTAGAAAGAACTCTCCAAAAATTCATCTAGAATTTAAAAAAAGCCCCCAATAGCCACAGCAATCCTGAGAAAGAAGAACAAAGTAGGTGGGATCTCAATATCAGATTTCAAACTGTATTACAAAGCCACTGTTTCTCAAAACAGCCTGGTACTAGCACAAGAACAGACATATAAACCAATGGAATGGAATAGAGAACCCAGATATCAACCCAAACCACTACGCTCAATTAATATTTGACAAAGGAGGTATGAACATACAATGGAGACAAGACAATCTCTTCAATAAATAGTGTTGGGAAAATTGGACAGATACATTCAAAAAAAATAAAACTAGACCACCAACTTACACCATCACAAAAATAAACAAAATGGATACAGGACTAACCATAAAACCATAAAAATAAGACGGGAAACCATAAAAATACTTAGAGGAACCCACCAGCAGAGAAAACTGAGACATATGTCGAAAGAATTTCTTCACTGATACTGTTCCTAGGGCAATGGAAACTAAAGAGAAAATAAACAAAAGAGACTACCTCAAAATAAAAAGCTTTTTCACAGCAAAAGAAACCATCAACAAAACAACAAGAAAGCCCACTGTATGGAGAACATATTTGCAAATGTTATCACTGATAAAGTTTAATCTCCAACATGTACAGGCAACTTACATAACTTGATAAAAGTAAGATAAATGATCCAACAAAAAAAATGGGCAACAAACCTAAATAGAATCTTTTCAAAAGAAAACAGCAGAAAAGCTAAGAGACATATGAAAACATGCTCAAAGTCACTAATTATCCAAGAGATACAAATCAAAACAACAATGCGGTACCATCTCACACCTGTCAGAATGGCAATCATCAACAAATCAACAAACAACAAGTGCTGACGAGTATGCTCAGAAAAAGGAACCCTTGTGCACTGCTGGTGGGAATGCAGACTGGTGTAGTCACTGTGGAGAACAGCATGGAGTTTCCTCAAAAAACTAAAAATGGATCTCCCATTTGACTCAGTCCCACTTCTAAGACTATAACCCAGGAAACTAGAAACACCAGTCAGAAAGGATATATGCACCCGTATATTCATAGCAGCACAATTCACCATAGCTAAAATTTGGAAACAACCTAAATGCCCATCAGCAGATGAGTGGATTAGAAAACTATGGTACATCTACATAATGGAATACTATGCTGTTATAAAAAGGAGGAATTCTTACCATTTGCAGCAGCATAGATGGACCTGGAGAGCATTATGTTAAGTGAAATAAGCCAGGAAATGAAAAAAAGAAAATACATGATCTCACTCATTTATGGAGAATAAAGGAGATTATAACCTGATAAATAAAAAGAAAGATACAGAGGTAGTAAAGCACCTGATGAATAAAAAATGCAGACACTAAAGCACTGTAATTTAGTGGGGAGGCTGGAGGGTTGGGGAAGGAGGGAAATAGATCAAACAAAGGACTTGTATGCATGCATATAAGCACACCAATGGACACAAGACACTGGTGGGGGTGGAGGGGCTGAGGGCATCCGACAGGGGTAGGGGAGGCTGGGGAAAGGTTAATGGAGGGGGGGGAAGGAGATATATAAACTAATATATGTAATACTTTAAACAATAAATTTAAAAAAAAAATTTTAACTTAAATTAGATGCCATTAATATTGTTGGAAAGATCCAAGTAAAGTTAGAAATTTATTTTTAATAACTGTTTTTTATGTTTCTCTGAATATGACATGGTTTTGAGATGGGAAGCCATAAAATCAAAGGAGTACAGGCATATATGTAGGTTATAAGCAGCAATTAAAAGAATCATCAAAAAAATTACATCTAGCAACATGCATCATTTAAAGTAATCATTTCAAGTTATTACTTCTTTGACAGCACTTATTTTAAATGAGTATTGATGTGCAAAATAGCAGGGAAGAGTTAGACATCAAAAGCTACTTACATTTTGAGTAAATGTAATATTAAGTGTTGGTTCCTCACCTGTTCTTTCTCTCTCCAACATCTGCTATTTACTATTGAAAAGCTTGGGTAATTACACAAATTAACAAAGATGGATATATCATTTTTATTTTTAATCACATTCCCTGCTATTTCTTATTTTGAAGGAAAATAAATGAGAAATTTTAGAATGAAGGTCACAAAAGCAAATGCTCCAAGCCTATGACGTAAGTGACTGAAGTGGTCCAGGTTGGGTGGTTGGCAAAATCAAGGGAATATGCAACCCCCCTCCCTGCACTAGGGAAAGCAGCCAGTACTCAACTCTGTCTCATTATTGCCATTCCAAAGGCAGCATCACCAGAGCTTTTAAGTTTCCTAGAGAAATCAAAACCCCAAAATTCTATGTAATACTTCCTGATTTTTAAATGTTGGAGACTAATTTAAAACACCATTCAGGCCAAATAAAACATTAAAACCTGTATTTGACACTTTGCAAACTCCATTATAAATTCTGTTAAGCAGTTTTGACTTTTTTAAAATACGTTTTTATTTATTTCAGAGAGAGGAAGGAAGAGATAGAGATAGACACGTCTATGATGAGAATCATTAATCACCTGCCTTCTGCACATCCCCTACTGAGGATCGAGCCCACAATCCAGGCATGTGCCCTGACCTGGAATCAAACTGTGACTTCCTGGTTCATAGGTTAATGCTTAACCACAGAACCACACCAGCAGGGCAGTTTTTACTTTTTAACCCGAGGACCAGAAGGGGCAGGTTTCACCAATGGCATGCTACAGCCATATGTGTGTTGACTTTGTTTACCAGTATTTCTAACACAACTATGTGCATGAATACACAAACCACCACCACCACCACCACCACCACCACATACACCTTGACTGTTTGGGGGGGAAAAATTACTTTGGAAACCATAAATTCCTAAAGGACAGCTTTTATCCTCATCTTACAACTTTGGCCAGCATGAACCAATCATGGTTTTCCCTTTGGTGAAGACCTATGTAGGTATAAAGGTTGTTTTAATAATAACCTGTGTGAGATCAAACAAGTCCTCAAATGTTATGTGACTTCCTCAGTGGTCAAGCTAAGCAAACTGATCCGAGGAACTTAGAACACCATCCTAGCTGCAGCCAGAAAGGTCGCTCTCCACATCCTCCCACACAGTCTCTAGAAATGTATGGAAAAAAAATATCCTTAGGTGAAGATTTCAAAAAGAGAGAGAGAAAGAAGGGAATGAGGATTAAGAGCTAAGAAGAAGTGGAATTTTTCTAAATGCAAAAATAGGTAGGTGACAGTGACATACTGTAGGAAGGTATGCTCAGTTTGACACCATAAGAGGCTTTTTATTTGCAATGCAACTCAATCGCCAAGGACAGCACATCTCTTAGACCCAGATCAGAAGAGTCCAGTGGTGACCAGGGAAAGACCAGGGTAGGATGAGGTGCAGTGGAATCTGTGTCTCAGCCCATTGTTGCACCTGTCTCCCCCCCGCCCCAAGTCTTTCTTACCTGCACTGGATTCACTATACACCCACCGATTGCCAAAGGCCATCTCCCATCATCACCCTCAGTGTTCTGAGTGCCTCCCTCCAATGAACAAACATGCCAAGCTGCTCTTTCCTACAGGAAATGAAAACCAAAGTATGGTTCCAGCACAGAACAGAGAAGCGTCCAGGCAGCTAGGTATGTGGACAGCGGCAAACTCCACAGAAGAAGTTGCATAGGACAGAGATGAGCAAGAGGCAGAGGCAGGTGGCATGACAGCCAAAGGCACATAGGGACTGAACTTGGTCTTACGGGGGGGGGGGGGGCCAGCCAGGCCCTGACCAGACATGCGTGGCTTTGAACTCAGTTCAAAGTCCTACTCTCTATGTTCTAGGCCTGTGCCCTGGGGCACACTGATAAACCTCTCTGGACCTCCATCCTCCCGTCTGTAAAACTCAGATAAAAAAAACAAGGACTGCCTGGTTAGTATCTTTATTTTATTATTAATTATTTCGCTGTTCCTTTCAGCATGTTTGTCTAGCTTTTTAAATTATTCTGTGTTTATGCAAGAATAACCCCTAACTAAGCAAATTCCCACATCCTTATTTTTCTAAGTCCTTCAGAATTGTCAAGAATGTAGCTTGTTCAGAGACAAGAGAGAATTTACTCTCGAAGGGACCAACAATAGTGTCTACCTCTGAAAATTGTTGTAAAATTAAATGGGATAATGTATGGGGAATATATAACACCATTCCTAGCACTTCGCAGATTTTTAATAAGTGAAAGCATCATTATGATCACCCCAAGAATCCCATGTATATGCAGCATTAACAAGTGATGACTAACTGAAACAGCAGGCCTGGAACCCCAGGTATCTGCCCAGGTAGTAAGGGCTCTAATCTTGTCTCTCTGGGGATGCCATGTATTTACACTGCACTGGTCTCTCACCAGGGCTGCTACTCTGTGCAACTGCAGGAAGCAGCTTTATATTGCATCACATGAGCACAGCCCCCCACCCACCAGTGCCTGGAGTTGTGCTATCTGGCAGCCCTCTGTGCTACAGTTTCATGTTTGCTGTGTTATCATTGCAGAATTTGCTTCCCTGATATCTAACCCCAATGCAGGGCTATCTCCATCAATGCTACTCTCTTCCTTAGCAACAGTCACCCTATAAGCAACTAGGGAGATACCTACTTGAACTTAGCTTTTCTGACTTATGCATCAATTCGAAATGATCAGGAAATATTTGTACCTCTACTCTGAAGATGATTCTACCCTTAATCACAGGTAAATGTAAAACTCACTGTTTTAATGCTAAGAGTATTGGTCCAGACCCTTAGGCGAGATAGAATTGTAGGCTTGGAGGTGAGAGGAACTTAAAGATGCTCTAGGCTGCCCCTCTTTGTTTGAAGAGGAGAAATTGAACCCCAGAAAGGAAAATAGACTTAACCAAGTTCATTCAGCTCATGAGTAGCTCTCTTCATCATTCCATATCCCCAATTCACCCTGAAGTACTTAGTAAGATGTTAAGGGACCTATAGAATCCAATTCTAAAAATCATCCCAAGTAAAAAGGTACATCAGTATCCAATCCTTCTTCTACTAAAAGCAACATCCTATTTCCTTTTGGGAACCACCTCTTCCCAATCACTATGGTCAGGACATCAATCAAGGCACCTGCTCTCCATAGGGTAAGGTGGGACCCAGATCAACCTATTAGACTCATTCCTCCAAGAATCCACATCTCAAGGGGAAAGACACACGGTGGAACTGATTCACCCTGACTACTGTGTGCTGAAGTCGCTGCCGTCAGAGCCTGCTTCCTAGCTCCCCAGAGAAGCCCTCCTTCCTGCTCTGGCAGAAGCATGCTTTTTCTGAGCATCCCTGAAACCTACCAATGAATTATTTTTCCATTCAATATAGCCAAGTCGTTTAACCCAGGGGTCACAAAAACAAATGTCCACAGTGGAGAGGCAGATACAGGAAATACATCAACCCATTTGGTAGAGTCTAAAGGGTGGTCGTGTGGGATAGATAGAATAATGGCCCCCAAAGACGTCCACATGGTAGTCCCTGTTACTTCTCGTGGCACTCTTTGCCATGTCAGGTAACAACGAGCAGACCCAAGTCCAGAAATGCAGAGACCTGTGCATACCACTTGAGACCTGCTTCCAAGTCCAAGTGCAGGTGACATACTTCAAGGCAGCGATACTGCAACTAGCTTGCTCAAGTGGAAAAAGAAAAGACTTTCTGATTCTGAAAGCACTTTCAATTTCTGAGTGTACTTACATTTGAAACATCACTCTGCCCTAACATACACAGTTTGCACTAGATTAATTTGCATTCATTTAACAGTGCTGCCTAAGCTGGCTCCTAAGCATTTTCATCTGTTCAATCATCTAATCATTGCATTCCTTCGACAAACATTTATGAGGTACGTACTGTTTACCAGGCGAAGCAAGTGCAGGGGGGCAGAGCAGTGAAATGGCTCAGCCCTGTGCTGAGGGAGCTCATTCTCAGTGTGGGAGATGGACACCCAAGCAGACTCTCCCTCAACAGCATGCTGGGCATTCCCTGGGTGAAGGAAGCCAAGGGGGCCCTGGGAGCGCAGAGGAGGGGCACCTAACTCAGCCTGGAATGGGCTGGGGGACAGTCAGGAAAGACTCCTTGAAAATCTGAGCCGTGTTTAGTTTCTCAACTGGACTATGGGTTTCTTATGGTGAGTGTTCCCTCTGTCACCTCAGGCAACTCTCAGCCATAGCTCGAACAGGATGGATAAGACATCTACTTCATGCACACTGGATTTCCACACATCCATCGTGTGTGTGTGTGTGTGTGTGTGTGTGTGTGTGTGTGTGTGTACAAGCCACTTTAAAGTGGAGCCAGAACTCCCATGCCAAAGAAACTGCCTTGCACATCTTAGGCTTCAAACTTTGGTATGTTAAAACAGGGCAAAATAGCCTTTGGGCTTGGCCTAAAGCAACGTATGTCCCAAAGAACTGTTTGCAAAGATAATAAAAGCAGATATTATAAACACTGGACAGATGACTACCAGACTGAAAATTAAACATGCTGCTTTGAATTAGCATCCATATGTTAGCTTATCTGCACCAATAGAAATGCCTTCCTTCTATTGATATAATTGCTCCCCTCCCCCTTTCATAAATGCCCATTGCCTTTGTTGCCTAATGGAAAGAGTATTTGTGTTTCTGCTTAAATCAGTGCTTCCGGAATAGCTTTCATATTTTTATCTCGAATAAGTGCTTGTTGACTCTCACTTTGGCTTTTTATTTGTAGATTAACACATGGCAAAGAAAAGGAGACTATTGCCCCCAAGCATGTACCGCATGTAGTATTTCTAAGGGGCTTCAGCTGCTTGCCAATCACAACCAACTTTAGTGCATGATGCACTTCTCCAATCATATGTCTTATGAGGGCAAGGAGCCTTGTCCTTGATTATGGTTGAACCTCCCATATCTGGCATAGCAACTACAGGATGAATGGAGTTTAGTATAGTTGAGGTTTTGCAATTGTTTCTCTTCCCCTGTGAGTGATTACATTGCTCCTCCACATTAGGGCAATGTGAGTTAAGCACATCTGACTCGACCAGAACGGACCTCAACCCACCACTGTTACTCACACAGGGCAGCAGGATGGAGCTGGCACGCAAGCCGGGCCTCTGCACCTCCCCTGCCAAGTCTTCAAATATCATCAGTCACACAGGAAAAAGGCTCCAGGCAACTGCTACTTAATGGGCCTTGATGGATGAGCACAAATGCAGAGAAAGGCTGCAATTACCAACTACAAGATAAGATGCCATTGGGCCTCTCTGTCCTCCAGGAGCATGTTTCTATTGGGGCAAATGAGGTTGAGTCTGGAGCCATATGAACAGGTGAGCAATCCCAAAGCAGCCTATGACCCTTTCGTGGTTTGGGTACAAAATAACCATGGGAAGATGAGGCAACACCATCTTTATGAGGCCTCAGAAAGAAGATGGACAAGTAAACAGATAATAATTGCATGCCATTGTGGGTGCAGTGATGGTGTCATGAGGCACTTGCTGAGTCGGGCTACTCGGGGAAGTAATGAGCAAAAGCTAGACTGGAAAGTATTTCTGCACAAGGTATTGTGGTTCTGTTTGTTTAAAATATACTTTTATTGATTTCAGATAGAAAGAGAGAAGGAAAGAAATAGAAACATCCACGATGAGAAAGAATCATTGATTGGCTGTCTCCTGCACACATTACCTCCCTCCCCACCCCCACTGAAGATCAAAAGCCCACAACCTGAGCATGTGCCCTGACGGAGAATCAAACCAGTACCTCCTGATTGATAGTCAGTGCTCAACCACTGAACCACACAGACCAGGCTGCACTGGGTATTGTAACTCCAGTGCATGTTCTAGAGCAAACCAGCTTAGCGTCTTGATTCTGCCTGTTTTGAGCTGCACTTGTAGCAAGTTACTGCTCTGGGGATCCAACTGCTCTAAGAAATGTGAACAAGCAGTAACAGCTCCTAGTTCCTGGGGTTGTGAGGACTGAGCACCTAAAGGGCATGAGGACAAGCCTGGGGCACAGTAAGCGCTCGGTAAACACTGGTCATTATTAGCAGGGCTTGGACCAGGGAAGGTGAATAAAGCTCTTGTTTGGGTGCAACATTTAAGAGGATGTCAAAAGACTCAGTGATAAAAGATAAGAAATATTTTAATACAAAATTTTTATAAATCAAAATCAAGGCAAAGAAATGTATGATGAAAGAAATATAAAATTTGAAATAAAGACAGGATCCAACCCTGCCCTTGCCTCATCCTGGCTCACTTGTCACCATAGTCCCAGTTCTGTTGGATCCTCTCTTTATGTAAAATTTCAATATTTTCTTCATCATGAGATTCTTTGCATTAATTTGTTTTTTTTAATTTTTGCATTAAAGTATCATTTATCTTGATAACTAAGGTGATTTTTTTGTGGGAGGGAAGTTAGGGCCCCTTTGAATTTTATACTCAAGATGAATGCCTTCACTAGCCTACCCTAGTCCTGGCCCTAATATATTTCTTTCAAATTTTTCTACAAGTCTATGCTACGTTTGTCATTCAAAAAATAAAATGATAAGCTGACTATTTTTTTAAATGAATTATTAAAATGAGGCTTGATCTGCAGGCATTTATTTAGTCTAGCTTGTTAGGCACACCAAACACATGTGGGCTCTCTCAAGTACAAACCCTTAATACAATACATGATAAAGTGCCTGTTAAATGAAACAATGGGTGTTAGAAGAATTCTGATCAGGGTGAGAGAAAGGAAGGCTGGTGTTTTCCAGAAAGAGTCTGGAGAGAAGAAGGTGGAATTTGTCAGGTAGCACTGTAAGGTACACACGGGGACAGCAATCCCATTGTATTTGTCCTTGATATTCCTGGTAGCCTCTGGAGAGCAGCTCACCAAAATGTGGAAAGGAACTACCAGCCCTTGTGCACTGCAGTGGCCCAGGACTCTGCTCAGTGCTGTGGCCAGACCCTCTTGTAGGCAGGTGAGAGGGTCCTGGAGGCTGTCCCAGGCTGTCCACACAGGGGACACTTTCAAATAGGGATCGGGGATCCTCTGGCCCACCGGTTGCAGAGGCTGCAGGAGAGGAACTCCAGACAGGGATGTGACTGTCCTGGTGTAATGGAATTCAGCTTGGCACTCCTGTCTCCACCATTCATACATCATATTGGAACCCCAGCTCTGCATGTCCATGGAGATGAGTAGAGAAAAACCTGCCTCTCAACTCTAGGCTGCTCTGACTGTCCGGATCCCAATTCAAAATCAAAGATATTGTGCAAACCCTGGTTGTCATCAGTGAGGCCATCTCCAGGGTTATAGCTCCAAACCCTCAGTCTGGGCACTGGTCTGTGTCGCTCACAGCTCACTTTTTCTCCCATATCCCTCCAAGCCCCAAGAAAAATCCTCCCTTTACCTCTGTGTGAGTAACAGTGGTGGGTTGAGGTCCGTTCTGGTCGAGTCAGATGTGCTTAACTCACATGCCCTAATGTGGAAGAGCAATGTAATCACTCACAGGGGAAGAGAAACAATTGCAAATAATTTTTTAATTAGACCCAATGAGGTGAGGATGATCCATTCTCCAATAAAGTCCAAGGAAGGAGATATCTGTAAGAAAGACCTGGGTCCTATTTGACCTTGTGAGCAAATGGATTGATCTTCTTATGCCTCAGTTACCCCATCAATAAAAAGGGGGGGGTCTCCCCACTGCTGACACCTTATTGGTAAAATGGGTACATTAAGAGCATCTTCCTGTGTGGCAAGTATGTGAATAACATGCAGTAGTGCAGGAAAGCAAGGATTCAGCACAACACCTGGCATATGACAAGTATTCAATATCTGAGAGCTATTTATTATCATTTTATAATCACTGCTCTCATCATTATTATCATCAGGTTGTAAAGTAAGGGCTAGGGTTAGATCGTGCATGTAAAAGCATCCATCACTGCCTGGCACACGGCAGGAGCACAATAAGTGGTAAGTACTGTCATAACGATAGCAGTGAGGAAATGGTGAAATCCGTGAGGCATTTCAAAGAAGAAGGCTAAAATAGCATTTCTAAGCAGAAATCTGTAAGCACACTTTAAGATAAAATGCATTTCTAGTCAGCAGCATTATTTATACATAAACTATTTATCTACCCAAGGCAAGAACACAGTTTTTTCTCAAGTAGATTAAACCAGCGCCACCCTGCACCCCAATTCCTCTTTTCAATACTCACATGTTTGGTTGTTATAAGAATTTATATGCTTTCTTTTGAGATTTAGCTGGTCAATTTCACCCCTGCGGGGACAGGATTCAGAACTAAGCCTCAACTGTAAGTCACTCCTGACTTTAAACCACACTGATTAGAAATTACCCCAGGGAAATGAAAAGGCACTGTAGCTCAGTGCTGATGATCTGAAATCACAAAATTGTACTTTTTCCCTACCGGTGGTTTGGTTCAGAACATTTAGTCTCTGATTTTAAAGAAAACTTTTTAATAAACTCTACTTTGGGCCAGAAACTTGGGTAAGTGTTCAATCTAAGAGGCCAGTCAATGTTCTGTACTTTTCTACAAGTTGGAGATAGTTCATACATGAAGAGTTAAAAAAGCAGTCTCATGCCACCCACGCTGCTGAGCTAAGTGATGCTGGAATCACTACACTTTGTCCTTAGAAGTCTTAGCAGGCTGGCTGGTCCATGCCCAGCTTTTCTGCAAGTCCTAAGCATTCACAATAATGTCCCTTACAATTCAGGTGCAATTCCAGCCTCTAGAGGCTTGCTCAGACCTTTCCTTCCTGCCTGGGTACTGATTTCCTCACTCCTTTTCCACCATCACACATCCTGAATGCAGATGACTTCCACTGAAGCAGGCTTATACTCAAGCATAGGCGCTTCCGGGATCCCAGGAAGGAGGGGTTTCTCTGAGATACCAGAAGAATAGAAAGAGCCTTTAAGCTGGGACTTGAGCCACTAGTACTGGATCTCTCTGGCCTTCAGCTTCCCTGTCTGTAAGAAATGGGAGAAAAGGGTTGGAGAGGAAGGGGTAATCCCATTTGCCCCCTTTAAAGCTGTTTCAAGTGAAATGAGGGACATCAGCAGTGAAAAATGGGAATCCTCCTACCTGTTCTGTGTTAGTTTTCCAACAAGTCCAGAAGTCACTATGTAGAAAACACCTTTCACAGTGTAGGTGATTAATAAAGAGAATACTGAAGTTCTGCATAGTATGATCTCAGTACATGGTGGGAGCTCAATGCATAGGGTACACAATTAGGTGATCAATAGTGTAAGATTTGAGTTTTCCATATTGAGTTTCTGAATAACCAAGGAAAACATAGACTCTGCAGCCAAGATGTCACATATGCTTACTAGGTCTATGACATAAAGTGTATTAATTAAGTGTTCCTATCCTCAGTAGCAACATGAGAGTAAATAATCCATGAGGGGTGTAATCCATGATGTTGTAAAAATAAAATAAAATTAGGTACACATCGTGCCTCATGCATAGTGGTTGGCCCTGAATAAGTGCTCAATAAATAGTATTACTCTACTTAATAATAATTCCATTATTATCCCTTCACTCTCTTGCCAAGTAGCAGGGATCCTGAGTCCACCCAGCACACAGGACCACAGCTGCAGAGTTTGGACTTGTCACTGAACTGCTATAGATCTCCATCAGGCTTCTTGCATTTCTGCATCCTGTGAACAATGCCACTACATCCCCTGGGCTTCTCCCTCTCACCTCCAGTATGTGCTAAACAGTTTACCAAGCAGCTTCAGACTCATTAACATCTAATCAGTACTAATTGGCTGCGATTTAGCAAGCCAGGCTCTGGAAGAAGTTGTTCCAGGAGCCAGGTGGCTGCCAGAATCCCCACAAAAGCATACTCCTGGCCTTTGGGGACCTGTCACTGGGTGGGTAGGAGAGATAAGGGCAGAGTTGGGTCCTCTAAGAAATATGTGCCTTTCCAGCTCTAAGGCAGCCACAGGACTTAAGCACGGAATGACAGGTTGAATGACAGATTGATAGAGCATGGATCCATTCAACACATTTACTGAGCACCTACTATGTTTTAGGCACTGTGCTAGGTGCTGGAGATAAAACCATGAACAGAACAGAGGGTTCCCTAACCTCACGGAGCTTAGAATCTTGTGGGAAGGTATACCAAAAAGCAAGTGAACAAATTCACCAAATTGATGGTCAGCATTTATTGAGCACCTGCTATGTTAGGTTCTGCCCTCCTTGATGGACCTTCGATTATTATTATTCCCATTTTAGAGAAAACAAAAATGAGGCCCAGGAAGTTGGTCCAGTGTCCCAGCATTTGGTAAGTAGTAAAGCCAGAACTCTCACCTCAACCATCTGCCATAGAATGAATAGCCACCAGACATCGAGATAGTAGATTCCAACAGAGTCCTCCCAGACTAACCTTATAATACTACATTGTAAACAAACAAAATGATGACCACCAGCTGCGCCTAGTGTTCCAGTTGCATTCCAAAGCTAGAGAATAAAGATTTTCCAATATGGAGTAATTCAGCCAACTAAGGCAGTGGCTCTATAGCACCAACAGAAGCCAAGTAGAATATATTGGACAGTTATCACATGGTTCATGTCATTTTCTAAAGTACTTGTATCTAGGTCCACATAAGTACAATTTGCATAATGAATCTTCAAAGTCGACATTGTGATTTCAACTTTATAAATGAGGAAACTAGGGCTAAGATTTGTTTAGTAATCTGGCACAAATCTTAAAGCCAATAAAAAGACATACCAGGATTTGAACACCAACGGGAGCCCATTTTCAACTATTACCACTGATGGTGAGTATTAAAAGTCCTCAATAGTCCTGGCTGGTGTGGCTCAATTGATTGGGCATTGTCCCATACAATAAAAGGCTGCCAGTTTGATTCCTGGGTTGTGGGTTTGATTCCCAGTAGGAGGTAGCTGATTGATGTTTCACTCTCACATCGATGTTTCTCTTTTTCTCAACAAATCAACCAAAATTCTTTTTTAAAAAGTCCTTAACAACTATTAATTTTTTAAAAATAGGTATCATCCTATATAACAAAGAGGTAATATGCAAATTGACCATCACTCCAACACACCAGATGGCCACCCCCAGGAGGTCAAAGATGGCCACCCTTATTTGGACACAAGTTGGTGCCACAAGATGGCTGGCAGGGGTGGGCAGTTGTGGGTAATCAGGGGTGACTGGGCCAGCAGAGGAGGGCAGTTGGAGGTGACCAGACATGGATGGGAGGGCAGTTGGGGGGGATCAGGCCTGTAGGGGAGGGCAGTTAGAGGCAACCAGCTGGCAAAGAAGGGAAGTTAGGGGTGACCGGGCCAGCAGAGGAGGGCAGTTGGGGGCAACCAAACCTGCAGGGAAGGACAGTTAGGGGCAATCAGGCTGGCAAGGGAGAAGGTAAGCGTCGATCAGGCTGGCTTAGGAGTGGTTAAAGGGTGATCAGGCTGGCATGCAGAAGCAGTTAGGGGCAATCAGATAGGCAGGCAGGTAGGCGAGCACTTGGGAGCCAGCAGTCCTGGATCATTAGAGGGGGTACTCCAGATTGGAGAGGGTGCAGGCTGGGCTGAGGGATACTCACCCCCCCCATACACAAATTTCATGCACCAGGCCTCTAGTGGAATTATAATGCCAGAAAGCATTCTGGTATTTACTATTGCTCTGGTTCAATGACCTCTGATGAGATGGAAGTTTTCAGAGTATGTTGCTATAAATGGGCACTACTGCCTTGCCAGGTGACCCTGGAGACAGGAATAATATGAATGGTAGCCAGTACACGCATTCTGCCTTGCAGAAAGGTCTCTGATGTATGGTGTCTCTGATATATGGTGTCTCAGTTTATCCCTCAGCAGCCCTGAGAATTGTGTATTGGTGCCATTTTATATACAATAGAAATGAGATCCCAAAACAGTAAAAACAATACTGGCAAGTATTTATTAAACATGTGCTATATGCCAGACACTTTGCACATTAGGACATTAAATCCACTCATATGAAGCTGCCATGGTGCCCATTGTTCAGAAGAATAGACTGGGGCTTGGAGAGGTTGAATGACTCACCTGAGGTCATATAGCTGGTCATCAGTGCCAGAATTCCAACCCAGAGACCTGCTATCAATCACCATGGCATTTCCCAGAAGCTCAAATTAAGCCCATCAAACTCCCATCAGCTATCTGCAAGATTATTTGCATTTGGGGCTCATTATACACTATTATGAGGACTTTATTGATGCCACACACAGTTCTGAGCAAAGATGCATTTCAGTCTCGGCTAACCTATGTCCTCAACATCTCTTCTCTGTCTCCAATCGCTTATTAAAAATCACATAACCATGGTGGGGCTGACTTTTAGAGACTTGCATTCTGCAATCCCATTCAAGCCATGGAGTTTGAGTGGGAACAAGACAAGAAGCCTAAACAATACTGTGAAGGCCCATATTCAAATATAACCCCAACTCACTCCTCATTGAAGAGGTGGTCACAACAGCTTTTCCACTGTTTACTATTATTTTATGTCCAGTAAGAGCCATTGAATGGCAAACGAGACCACTTGTAGACACAGAATAGCTATTTGGTTGGTTGGTTGTTCATTTTGGGGTGAAATGAAATAAGCTTTTAATTCAAATACAGCCTCCAACAAAATCACCCAAGAGTGAATGAGAAGGAAGTAACAGTTAAAATGAAGAGAGGCTGGAGAGGCCGAGGGATATGGATAGGAGAACCAGAAAGAAGGAAGATAAGAAAAAGGGGATGGTGAGGGGAGAATAGAGACAGAAATGGCAGAAGGTAGAGAAGAGAAGAGAGAAAAGAGGGAGGAGAGAAAATTGAGAGCTGTGACAGAGATGAGAGGGGCTACCGAGAAAGGAAATTAGTAGAGGTACAGCCAAATCATAGAATTTCCATGTTTATAGAAATCTAATGGCCCCTGTTTAACAAAAGGTGCTCAAACTTGCCAGATGGGGTAAGCAGCAGGACTTCTGGAATGTGTTTAAGTAACAAGGCCACGGTACCTTCTAAACTAGTTCCAGGAAAATAAGTTTGCCCCAGGGATGAAAATAAAGGTATAAGAAGTAGCATATTGGGTAGAGTCCACTCTAAGGTGTTGGCAAAAGCCATTCCCAGGTGTATCCCTGGCGGGGAGAGGCAGGCTAGGGGATGCAAGGGCTCACAGGTGGACATAAGCCTTGTTTCAGAGGAATCTTGCTGCAAACCCTGGAGACTTCCAGGTTGGGGCACTGGACAGGGTTGCAATGATGTAATGTGTTTGAGGCAGTGGAAGTTTCCTCCAAATGAAAAAGAAAGGCAAGCGTCCTGAGCAAGTCAGGCAAAGCAAGTCTGGCAGCCAGCGTCCTGGAGTCAACCTCCAGGCAGCCTCGCTGGCTCAAACAGTGCTGTCTGGCTTTATATCATCACTGTTCTCAGTCCAACCTCCTTCCTGGTTAGAGAAGCGCTATGCACTCACTGCAGGAAAAACAAAACAAACAAACAAAACACAGAAGAAGCAGGAGGATACAGAGAAGCGCTCCCTCGGGGGCAACCGCTAGGACAGGACTGCTGAGTGGTTGAGAGCTGGCTTCAGATTAAAACTCAGATTCTCACTAATTTAATTGAATGACTCAGGCTAAGTCACTTCATTTTCCTGAACTTAGTTTCTTCACCACTGTGACAGGTGGAATGGAATGTGAACCAATAAAGTAAAATGCTTGAGGCACTGTCAGTCATACACAGGAAAGCTATTGACATCATTTACTACTATTATTTGAATAGATTTCCTTTCTTTGTTCTCACTGCATGGAAACATGGTCTATGCAATGTACACAACACGGTCACAAAGAAAACAATGATAATATTTCCTATATTCAATCATCAGATTCCTTTCCCTCTGATCCAAGAAGAACATTAGGACCCATCTCTGACTCTTTCTCTCCACTGAAGAACCCGAAGATGCCCTTTTCGGCTGCACAGTCCACCTGGGAGGGACTGCAGAGCACACAGAGAGAATTCCACCAGCAGACATAAGCCCTGGCTGCTCTGAACAATGGCTGGAAAAGCCACCCACTTCACTCAACTAGAGACATGTCAAACCAGAACCCAGTCTGTTTTCTCTCTCTTCCCTTCCCCAACCAAAAACAACTAGGGAATGGGAAAATGGGTCCTTTCAGACACTTCATATCAAATGGAGAAACCCCCAGACCTTTGCACATGCTGTTCCCTCTCTTCCTCACATCCCTGGAAGAATCACATCCTCTCTCCTATTTGGTCTGCCCTCAAATGGCTTCTGCTCAGTAAAGCCCTTTCTGGTGGCTCTATTTAAAATTGAAACCCCATCGCACCATCACCCGAGCCCTCCCTCTTGCTCTTCCCTGCTCCATTTTTTCCTAGTGCTTATCACTAGCTGACATTCTGTACTTTACTTGTGTATGTCTGTGTCTGTTTTCCTTCACAATGGATTGTAGACAAAGATAAGAGAGAAGCTTTCACGATTTTGTTGACTGCTGTCTCCATAGCACTCAGACCCTATAGAAGGCCCTCAAATAGAATTTGTTGCAGGAGACAATAGAACTCCCCCTATCCCTGGCATCTGCATGAAAGTATAAGGGACTTATGAAGAAGCAGTCCCTATTATAGATGAGGAAACTGAGATCCAAAGAGGCAAAGAAACCTGTCCAAGATTTCATAGCAAAGTTCAGCAGTTCAGCTGGCAGGGACACCCACATATCAACCTCCATAATCCAACAGCATTGTGGGAGCCTGGCTGCCATTTCCTGTTCTGCACTGACTAGCCATGTGAGGTTGGCGTGTCTCTCGAGGATTCCATCTGGCCACCTGCAAAATGGAACAATAAATCCTGCTCTTAACACCAACCAGTACTGCTCTGAGAATCAATAGAATATTTTGGAGTGTTTCTTCGCTTCCAGGGAGAAGGGGGAGGAAACTTAGTGAAGCATGAGGAGCCCTTGCTGACGTGTTACTGGAGGCACTGAAGTCATAGTGCTTCCAGGGAGGGCTCTCCTCCACGTGTCACAGGTAAGTAGATGCTGACTCAGTAAATGACAGAACAAAGAGATGCTGCTGCACCCATGAACCAAGCATGGGCTCTGCCTGTGTGTTCCACCTCTTGTCCCTCCTCTAGGAATTTGAGACTGATACCTGTGTGCCTTGGACAGAGAACCCTTCCCACCCTGTCTGTCCTCAGGGCCTTGGTTTGAGTAGATCTCTCCAGGAAACATCCCTTTTCATACCCACACAGCTTCTGCCTAAAGAGTGCAGGTGGTTGGGGACATATTACAAAGTGCTCTAAAAAAAGATGTTGCTAGGGTGCTTCTGCCTTTCTGTGGAGTCACTGGAAATGCCATGATCATTGGTGAATGACATTTGTGTGCCCCATTCCAGACCTGTGCCAAACATTCCAAGTAGCATATAGTATTGCTTACTCCTCACAACAATGCTATAAAGCAGGTTCTTTTGTTATGCCCATTTTAAAGATGAGGAAACTGAGATACAGAGTGTTTAATTAAATTCCTCCAAAGGTTCAGTCAGTTAAGTGGAAGAGCAATGATTCAAAGCCAGGCACCCAGCATAGCAGGAAAAGAGTGTGATGGTGCCAGCTATCTATCCAAAACAAATGTGTGTTTTCCCTGAACATAGTAAGAAGCAGCTGCCCAGCTAGGTACTACGTTTCCCAACACTCCTTGCATCTGGGTGTGGCCATGTGACTAATCCTTACCACTAGGAAATATGCTGGTATTTTTAAGAGCTGAGAAACCTTTTTCTCTCTCCTTCCCTCCAATGTCTGGTAACAGAACACTGTAAGGTGGTGCAGGATGACAGAGACAAAAGATGGTAAAGACTGGGTCCTTAAATCCCAAGTGACAGGAAGCTGCTTGTTGACTTGCACTGGACCATTGGATGAATGAGAAATAAGCTTTACTGTTAAGTCTGAGGTTGGCAAACTTTTTTTCCTGTAAAAGGTCAGAGAGCAACTATTTTCAGCTTTATGGGTCATAGAGTCTTTGTCACAATGACCCAACTCTGTCCTTGTAGCATAGACCTGTGGGGTTGGCAAACTCATTAGTCAACAGAGCCAAATATCAACAGTACAACGATTGAAATTTTTTGAGAGCCAAATTTTTTAAACTTAAATTTCTTCTAACACTGCTTCTTCAAAATAGACTCGCCCAGGCCATAGTATTTTGTGGAAGAGCCACACTCAATGGGCCAAAGAGCCACATGTGGCTCACGAGCCTGTTTGCTGACCACAGACATAGACAATCTGTAAATAAACACAGCGGGATGTTGGTCCCACCCCATCTTTCCTCCCCAAAATGTGAGCAGGTCCGCAATCTAGGCAAGAACATCGCTCACGGCCTCTGGGAAATCAGAAGGGGGGATCTCTAAAAAGAACACTCCATTTCCCAGTAAAATAGCACATCTTCCCAAAGGCTTTAGCCATGTAGATTCAAATGGAAAATGGCATTTTAAAAAGAGAACAGAAAATCTGAGTACAATATTAAATAGAAAAACCCAATGCAGCCCTTAAAAGTTAATGCCCCGACATTTGTTTTGGGGATGTAACATATGTCTCACCTAATCTGTGATTAAAAGTCCCCTGACTTCTTCCTACAGTGCTTTTTCATCATTTGTATAATGCAATCAGTTAAGGTAGAAACTCCATGGAGGCCACAGGGTCCTAAGTGGTGACTGCTGATGATGGAAATGGAGCACAGAAAAGGGGCAGGAAGAAATTATTTCAGAGACTTCCCAAGTCATCTTCACATTCTTGGGTCAATTTTGTTTCATCAAATGTTAAGGCATTTCTCTTTTCGATCAATATGACTGTAGTTCTGGCAGAAAACACAACAGACACATACATGCCGATTCCTTCCACCTTCTCTCCTCCAGAAGGTGACTAGATTGCTTTAGCAGCACATTTACTGTGAGATGCTGCCTCCCTGGGAAGCACTGGGGTGGTGTGGTCTCCACTCTCTCCAGCTCTGAGCTCAGGTCTCTACCATTGCCAGGGGGAGGGAGGTGTGAAACTCAGAAGGGAATTCATTTTGACCTTCTTCTTGTACTTTCTCCTACCCTGGTGAATTAAACTGGCACCTGGGAATCCTGGTAAATCCTGCACAAAGACCAGGCATTCACAGAAGAAAGGATTGTGTCACCCATTCTTTCTCCTCGAATTCTATGTAAGCCCAAGATTCTCTCTTTGGTGCTTTTGTATCAGTGGAGTACAAAAGGGCCTCTCCAATATTTCTGTTTTCTAATCATCTCCTTCCTCTTTCTTTGCCAAATCTCAGGCCAAGAGGCATTACATAGAAGCTCAGTGCAGGGTGATCATCTATTAACCCAGCAAAAAGTTACTGACATCTACAGTCTCAGATCATATTTAAGGCTCCAGAGATAGAGCAGTGAGCAAAACGTAGTCGCTGCTGTCAAGGTTCTGACAGTCCAGTGGGAAAAGCAATAAATAAGTTTAGAATTTGTTACCAAAAAAGTTTTCTAAAGTCTCTTTGGTTTTGTGTCTCATGCATTGTTCAGGAGATGGGTTCTGCCATAAATGACTGCTGACATTAAAATATGCTCATGCTCATAAGATCAGGGAGAAATCTGAAATTGAGAAAGGGGTTTGGGACCCTGACATTAGAAAGGAAAAGGCATAGGCTGGCATCTTTCTGCTACTCAGCTCACGTCATTTCCTAGCTCACCAGCTTCCAATGGCCTCTTGTCCCATCCTCAATAAAATCTAAATCCTAGAATCCTTGACGTGGCCTTAAAGATCCCACACGATCTGCCTCTGCTACTTCTCTGAACATATCCTCTATTTTTTCTCTCCAGCCCATTGGATTCTTTGCTGTTCTTTAAACACACAGAGCCTGTGCCCACCTCAGGATATCTGCTGTGCCCCGATTTCTTTTCCCACAGATATTCTTGTAGCTGTTGCTCTCATTTCTCATTATCAGCACTTCAAGAGGTTCTTCCCATCTAAACAGCAGACAAGCTTTCCTATTTTTTGCCCTGCTGGTATGAACTGAGTGCCCCACCCCCTACATTCATACATTAAAACCCTAATCCCAAAAATGATGGTATTAGGAGGTATGGCCTTTGGGAGGTAATTAAGTCCTGAGAGTAGAGCCAGTAGGAATGGGATTAGTACCCTTATAAAAAATATTAGAGAGATATCTCTCTTTCTCTCTCTCTCTCTTTCTCCTTCCCTCTTTCCATTTTTTCCTCCCTCCCTTTCTCTATCTCTTTGCTCTTCACCACAACCAGAAGACAGCCATCAGCAAGCCAGAAAACAGGTCCTCACCAAGAACCAAATTAACTGACACTTTGACCTTGGACTTCCCAGCCTCCAGAACTGTCAGAAATAAATGTTTGTGGTTTAAACCACCCAGTCTAGAGTAATCTGTTATAGCAACCCAAATGGACTAAGGCTCCTACTTTCCATTTTTCTCCCCAGCTCACATGGCTCCCTGGCAGTCTCTATTCATTTGCTTGTCTGTTGTCTGTCTTCCTCCACTAAACATGAGCTCTCTCGGGCTGAATCATGGAAGGATGAAGGCTGCTCAGGGGCTGTAACTTACTGCATACCTCTGCTTCCCTCCAGTCGATCTTCCATGTGGCCATGAGAGGATGCTTCCAGAAGGTAAATCTGATGCTGGCGACCCCTCTACCATGATTTGGAAGTCCTCAGAGGCTTTCATCTGCAACTCCCAACCATGGCCTGCAAGTCCCCGCATGCTTTTGTACTTGCCCACACTCAGCCTGACCCTCTGAGCCCAGAGTCTCCGGCATGTTTTCAGATGTTTGCCACTGGATTTGCCCAGACTGTTCCCACTTTGAGAAACACTCTTCTCTTTTCGCCCAGGCACCCCTTTCTAGTCTTCATATCCCAGTTTGAGTCCATGACCTTACATAACCTTATCTGACCTCCCAAGTGAGTGACTCCCCCCACCATGTGCTCTCATAATGCCTTGTGCTTTCACAGTACAGACGCTCACCGATGTATAATGGGGTGACATCCCAATAAATGCATCATAGCTGAAAAGATCCTAAGTTGAAATGCATCTAATATACCTAAATTACCAAACATCAGAGCCTGGCCTACTTTAAAAGTGCTCAGAACACTTACATTAGCCTTCTCTTGGGCAAAGCATCTACCACAATGAATATACTATAGAGCAATGGTTGTTCACCCTCATGATCATGTGGCTCACTGGGAGCTGCCTAGCATCACATACCACTAGCCCAGGAAAAGATCAAAATTCAAAACTTGAAATATGGTTATTACTGGATGCATATCACCTTTCCACCTTCGTAAAGTTGAAAAATTATAAGTAAAACCCTAGTGAGTTAAGGACTTTCCATTTATTACAAGATATTGTATGTTAATATGGGTACTTTAAGCTCCAGAAGAGCAGAGAAAGCTTGATTTTGCTCCCCACTTTACTCTCAGAGCCCAGCACATAGTAGTCTTCCAAGAAATATCCAAATGAATAACCAAGGAATATGACTTGCAAACAAGCTAGTAACAGCCACACGGATAGGAGGCCTCAAAGAGATAAAACTTCTGCTGTTTCTTGCCCAGACCAGTTTGGCTCAGTGGATAGAGCGTCGGCCTGTGGACTGAGGGGTCCCAGGTTCCATTCCGGTCAGGGGCATGTACCTTGCTTGTGGGCACATCTCCAGTGTGGGGCGTGCAGGAGGCGGCTGATAGATGTCTCTCTCTCATCGATGTTTCTGACTTTCTATCACTCTCCCTTCCTCTCTGTCAATAAAATATATTTAAAAAAAAAAAACTTATGCTGTTTCCTTGTAAATGGAAATGGACATGTGTTGTATAAATTAAGTGGTTATTTAAAGATTTAGGCCTGCCCACCTCTAGGTCTCTCATCTGATCCACTGAATTTGAAACAAAGACACTTTAATCCAAACACCATCTCAGCTAAATTTCTTTAGTAGCCTTTTATACTATTAAACGTCAAATCTTATAGGATCTTCTCACCAAACCAGAAAATTGGGCATTTATTGTGTGTCCTAAGTGCTTTATATATATTAACAGTAGAGGCTCTGTGCACGAATTCATGCATGGGTGGGGTCCCTTGGCCTTGCCAGCAATTGGGGCCATCTCGTCCAGTCCCAATTTGGCTGGCCAGCCTGAGTGAGGGACTGTGGGAGGTTGGCTGTGATAACACAATGACCACCAGGGGGAAGCTCCTGCATTGAGCGTCTGCCCCCTGGTGTTCAGTGCACATCATAGCTACTGGCCGGTCATCCAGTCTTGTGACCTATCATTATCCCCACTGCATAGATAAAGAAACTGAGGCATGGAGGACTTTCCAATAGATGCACAACTAGAAAGTGGTTGATTGAGGGTTTGAACCCAGGCATTCTAACTCCAGTCCATGCTCTGAACCACCATGCTGCAGTAGAACCTAAACTCAAATGACAAATGAAGACACTGAAAGAGGTTTAGTCACATGTTCTGCCAGATTCCCAGCAGAAACTCCTAACATGAAGCCTCTGCTCACATGAAACAATATCCAATGTCCTTACCCAAAGGGGAGCCCCCAACCCCATCACTTCCCCATGCCCCCCAGCACACCAGGCTCCCTGGACATCCCAATACCCAGCTGGCCTGCACTTCAGAGTATAGTTCACCTTGCACTCCTGGGCATATGCTTATACCTGCACTGGATGTATTTCTGGCACTTTCTCAAGTGCACGTACCTGCTGCCACCTGTCATGATAACCTTGGGCTGAAAGCCAATTCCATCAACATTTACCAAGATTCTATCACATGGAATTCTGCAGAGAGCAGAGGTTATAGAGTGAGGCTTTAGTCAGATGGGCCTGGGTTCAAATCCTTCATTCATCACGCTTCTGTTAACCAATATTGAGGTGCCCTGGCTCTGTGATGGGGCTGCTAAACACTCAGGATATCAAGGGAAACCCAAAAGAGGGGGGACTTCCATCAGGAACTCAGAGCCTGGTTGGAGAAACTGACACGAAGACAATAAAGACATAAACAATAAAATTGTCAATGATGGAAATAAGCGGGGTGGTATGGTAGGATAAAACTGAGAGTGGAGGGTTGGAAAGATCCTTACAATAGAACCATAATCTGCCCCTGACAAGTTTCATGCCTTTGGCAAGTCTCTTAATCCCTCTAAGTGACAGTTTCCAAACCTGAGAATGGTTATGGTAGCATTTATTGCCCATGGAATATGCTCAGAATTGAAAGCTCTGCTCTTGTGAAGTCAGGTTCTGGGCATCCAAGAGTGAACAAGACACTGAGTGCAATCCAAAAGGGGAGACAGGCTATATGAAGGCATGTACCACCAGCATTAAAGGGACACCATAATAGGAATCTCTGAAGCGCTCTCCCTGTTTCTCCCAACGCAGCCTCTGTGCACTGAGTCCACACCGGTTCACTGCCACACAGGCAAGTCTTCCAGCCCATTCAGCCCAGCATCCAACCACAATGAAAGCAGGTGAGAGGCATCTTCCTCCTCCCACCTTAAAGTAAATGGACTTTCTGCCTCCTCTTTATTTTTTTGCTATCACCCCATGCCAAGCAACCAGCAAGGAACACCTGCTAGGAAACCTCAGAGAGAGGACCAGAACCTTGGTGTAGACGAAGGTCTTCAGGAAGGCTGGCTGCCAGTGAGAGCTGAGATTAGCGACATAAAAGGCAGACAGTTCTCCTCCTATCTGACCACATCATATTGCTCCCAGAGACAACAGTCAATTCCTTCTGTGCCTTCAGGCTGGGTCAGTGATCAGGAGAGATTAGCAACCTTGAGTCAAAACTGGCTCAGATAGGATCCAGGTTCTGGGGAAAAGAATCATGACTTGCTGGCTAATGGTTAAGGTCAAGAGATAAAAGAGTCACTAATCTCTAAATAGCCTCAGGTGAAATAAAACTGGTGTTATCTATTCAAGAGATTGCATTTTTGAAGATTTCCAAAATCTTGGTATCCTCACCATATACACACACATGCTTTATATGTGTATATACATATATGTACATACATACTGTAGATACACACATGGGCACATACAGATACAAATATGTATGTATATAGACATACCCATACATACACACAAAAATATACAAATAAAGGGACATATGTATATATGCACATATGTATAGAAAGAGATAGTCACAATATACATATAGAGAGACACATACATATATAGAGAGACATGCATATATGTATATTTAGATTCACATACCCATGTACTGCTGTTGTAGCATTAACTCTAAAATAATCTTCAGTAGTTCTCTATGGAGAATAAATTTTCCTAGCCTTAAGACCTCTACAATCTGTTCTCATCCTCCTTATGTCCAACCATTCCTACCTTTAACATTTATACTTCTCTTTGCATATTTTTGTTGTTGTTATTAATCCTCACCCACAGATATTTTTCCCATTTATTTTTAGAGAGAGTGGAAAGGAGAGGGAGAAACATTAATGTGAGAGAGACATGTCAATTGGTTGCCTCCCACATGCATCTGGACTGTAGCCAGGATTGAGCCTTCAACCGAGGTACGTGCCCTTCACTGGAATCAAACCCACAACCCTTTAATCTGTGGGCAGACACTCTAACCAATGAATCAAACTGGCTAGGGCTCTTTGCATATTCTACACTGGTTTTCTGTCCCCAACTGCCATCATTCAAAAACCATCTTTAAGATTTCTGCTTTATCTGTGAACCACCCATTTTATTAATAACCTAATAGTTTAAAAATTAAGTTAGTTTCCAGTTAAATACATTTATTTTGACAGATACTTTTATTCACAGCATCATAAATGAATTACCAGTATCATTCCCCGTGACAGAAAGGCAGCCATACAACTCAATACAATGGCTGTAACACAATGCTGGTGACTTCCAGCTGGAGCGGGAGCCGGCCAAAGGCCTTCAGCCAGAGATCTACTGACATTTTGTTAAGACAGGAAAAAGCTGGTGCTGGAGGCGTGATACCTCCGACTAAGACTTTCTCTTTGACATAATCTACAAAACTGGAAAAGAATTTCACAGGAGGTCAGTGATTCTGTTGATTGAGTCTGGTGTTGGTGTGACCCCTCCATTCATCTCAGGAACCAGCCCACACTTTGAGAATTAGCCTTTGAATATCAGTGATTTGCTGGCTGGGAGCAACCAATTTGAGTGTCACACAAACAAATTACACATTGATGCTTCATTCTATATGCAGTGGTCGGCAAACTCATTAGTCAACAGAGCCAAATATCAACAGTACAAGAATTGAAATTTCTTTTGAGAGCCAAATTTTTTAAACTTAAACTTCTTCTAATACCACTTCTTCAAAATAGACTCACCCAGCCTGTGGTATTTTGTGGAAGAGCCACACTCAAGGGGCCAAAGAGCCGCATGTGGCTCGCAAGCCACAGTTTGCCAACCATAGTCCTATAGTAATGATCCTGAAATGCCTTCTAGGGAGCCCCATTAAGTACAAACTCATTCTGGCTTTCAAATTTTTTACAACAGAACATACTAGCTTCATCCCCCATCTCCCACTGTGTGTCTTCACTCACTGTTCCCCCACCAGCTCCCCTGGGAATTGGATTTCCCATGTCCTCTGAATGAGTTTCATGCTTCCAAACCTCCTCACCTCTGCTCCATCTAAAACACCCTTCCCTAGCTCCTCCTACAGCCCTACCCATCCTTCAAGTCACATCTCAAGTCACCTCCCCCATGAAGCTTCACCTGCCTTCCCCACAGTCTCAGTACCACCGGGAGTTTCTGATGCAAGGGGTCTTCAGGGAAAAGCCCAAGGGTCTGCATTCCCAGGGGATGGGGATGCTGCTGGCCTGGTACCATACTTTGTGAACCTCTGCCTCCTGCTTCCAGGTAAGAGTGGTAACTGAATGATCATCATCTCCTCTCTTGTGTTACTGAGTTCAGGGGGCCTATCTGAAATACTCTAGGACCTCCCCCTTTTAAATCACTCTGCTTACCCTGAAGTATTAGTTCTTAGGGCTGATGGAGCAAAGGACTCCGAGCCAGGTGATTTAAACAGGCAAGTTAGTTCTCCCACAGTTCTGGAGGCTGGACGCCCCCAATCACGGTGTCCACAGGGCTGAGGGCTTAGCCCCTCGCAGGGCTCTGAGATCTGGTCCATGTCCCCATCTGTTCCTGGGAGCCTCAGGCATTCCTTGGTTTGCAGATGGCATTCTCCCATTTATGCCAGAATAAAACTATTAGCACTTACTGCAGTGGTACCTCGAGATACAGGTGCCCTAACATACGAGATTTTTGAGATACGAGCCGTTGAGCGAGCGGATTTTCGCTTTGAAATACGAGCAACAGTTGAGATACAAGTAATCACGCGGATCGGCCAGCTGCACACGACCCATCAGTTTATGGCGACTCGAGCGTCTCATAGTTTCCCACGCCTCAAGGTTACGGAACGAATTAAACTCGTATCTCGAGGTACCACTGTATTTTTTAAAATGTAGATGTGCTTCCCATCCTCCTCCTTCTGTGTCTGACTCTGTCCAAATGTCCCCTTTCTATAAGGACACCAGTGATTTTGAATCCAGACCCATTAGCAGCCCCATTTGAACTTGATTACCTCTGTAAGGACTCTACAGTGGTACCTCGAGATACAAGTGGCCTAACATACAAGATTTTTAAGATACAAGCCAGCGATTTTTTGCTTTGAAATACGAGCAACATTTGAGATAGGAGTAATGGCACGGATCGGCCGGCTGCACACGACCCACCAGTTTACCTCGACTCGAGCGTCTCATAGTTTCCCACGTCTCAGTCAGTGTGCTTGTTTACCTCGTTGTCGAAGCATCTTTTGTGCATTTACATACTTTATCACGTTTCTTTTTAGAACCATGGGTCCGAAGAAAGTGAGTGGAAAGGTCAGTGCTCAGAAGAGGATGATGTCTATTGAATTAAAGCGTGAAATCTTAGAAAAATATGAGCAAGGTGTGCGAATGGCTGACTTGGCGACGGAATACGGGCGTAGTACTTCAATGATATGCACTGTGCTTAAACAGAAGGAGTCAATAAAGGGTATAACGCCAGCTAAGGGCATTACAATAATTTCTAAGCTCCGTAGCTCTCTCCATGAAAAGATGGAGAATCTACTGATGGTGTGGGTGACGGAGAAGCAGCTTAAAGGAGATACATTAACACAGGGCATCATATGCGAGAAGGCGCGAGCGATTTATGGTGATTTGCTGGAGCAGACCCCGCACACTTCTATGGACAAAGCATCGAAAAACTCATTTAAAGCCAGTAGAGGCTGGTTTGATAACTTCAGGAAAAGGTCCGGCATTCACTCCATCGTCAGGCATGGTGAGGCAGCAAGTTCGGATGTGAAGGCAGCTGAGGATTACCTCAAAACTTTTTCCAAACTGATAGAAGCCAAAGGATATATCCCCCAGCAAGTCTTCAACTGTGATGAGACAGGGCTTTTCTGGAAGACGATGCCAAATAGGACTTATATAACGGCAGAGTAGAAGGCGATGCCAGGCCACAAACCCATGAAGGATAGGCTAACTCTCGCACTGTGTGCCAATGCGAGTGGCAACTGCAAGATCAAGCCTCTGCTCCTATACCATTCGGAAAACCCCAGAGTCTTTAAGTCACATAAGATTTTAAAAGATAAACTTGCAAGTTATGTGGAGGGCAAACCCGAAGGCATGGGTCACCAGGCAGTTCTTTGTGGAGTGGGTAAACCTGGTTTTCGGCCCTTTTGTTAAGAAATATCTATAGGAAAACAACCTAACCATGCAAGCCCTCCTCGTCCTCGACAATGTTCCTGCTCACCCACCGAACCTCAAAGATGAACTCCTCAAAGAGTTCAAGTTTATAAAGGTTGTCTACCTACCTCCCAACACCACTCCTATCCTGCAGCCCATGGATCAGGAGGTGATTTCTCATTTTAAAAAGCTGTACATCAAGCACCTGTTCCGGCACTGCTTTGAGGTGACAGAGAACACAAACCTCACCCTTCGAGAGTTCTGGAAGAACCACTTTAACATCGTGATATGCCTCAGAATTATTGATCAGGCCTGGCTGGGTGTTACAATGAGGACTTTGACCTCTGCATGGAAGAAGCTGTGGCCTGAGGCTGTAGCCGAAAGGACCTTCGAAGGATTCAAACCCGAGGTGCCAGTGGAGGAGATAGTGTCTCTGGGAAAATCCATGGGCCTGGAGGTGGATGAGAGAGACGTGAATGAGCTCGTCGAGGAGCACTCTCTGGAACTCACCACGGAGGAGTTACTAGAGTTGCAGTTTCAGCAACATGCGGAGGCTCTCCAAGAAATTGGTTTCGAGGAGGAGCCAGAGGTGGACGAGATCTCTACAAGTGAGATAAAGGAGATCTTAGGAATGTGGGAGAGGGTGTCACACTTCATGGAAAAGAAACACCCCGAAAAAATTGCTACTGGTCATGCATCGGAACTGTTCAATGAAACTTGCCTCACCCATTTCAGAAACAATATGAAAGGGAGGAAGATGCAAACCTCGTTGGTCACGTTTTTTTTTTAAATCGGCCAAAATGCCAAGACCAGTAGCAATTAAGTTCAGTGAAGATGAGTTAAGTTACATTCAGTTTAGGGATAAAGTGTAGCATTAAGAGTGTAACGAGTAGGTAAATACACTTTATAAAACCAGTTTATTCCTTTACATTCTCTTTTATTATGTTTTTATACAATATTTGTCATTTATAAATACATTTTTCTTATTCAAAAACATGTAACAAGAACAACTGGGGTGGCATTTTGGGGGCTGGAACGGATTAACGGCATTTCAATTGATTTCAATGGGGAAATTTGCTTTGAGATACGAGCAACTTATATACGAGCAAGGTTACGGAACGAATTAAATTCGTATCTCAAGGTACCACTGTATTTCCAAAAAAGGTCACATGCTAAGATGGGGGAGTGGGGTAGAATTTCCACATATATTTTTGGGGGGGACATACAATTTAACCCATAACATCCTGTCAAGTAGCACCTCTAACCCCCGGAGGATCCATGATGTGGAGACAAACACGTCATTTGCCTTGATGACACATCACCTCACAGATGTCCGTCATCACTGGTCCAAGTGTGAGAATTTGAGTTCCCAGAGATTCTGCTCGGGTTAGCAAAAGTGAATGGCTCGCATTGTTATGCAATGTGCTGACCTGGTTGGTAATTTAATGAAAGGGCATTGATAGCCATGTAGAACTTCGGATCTTCATTTCACCGCTTTTCTCTCTAGGTAGCTTTTTCTTGATAGATAACAAAACGGCCCTGTTACGTAACTGCATGCCATTGCATTGTGCTAACTATACTGGCTCTAAGCCCTTCTGTGAAGCACAGTGATTGCCCCTCCTCACAGATGTCCCTCATCACTGGTCCAAACACTAAAAGCCCCTGGCCTACAGCTCCGCAGCCAGGGTCCGGCCCTGCCCTCTCCATCTCACACACATCCAGCATCCACAGTGATGTTTCTTTCAAGCGTATTTGACCACTGATTAAAATTATTTAATGCCCCTCCTCCCATCCTAAAATCATGTCCAACCCCCGAAGTACAGGCAAAGGTCTTCATTCATCTGCCTGTGACAACTTCTCACTCCTCTGTCTAATCTCCCCTCCCCGATACCTGGCTATCCTTTCAGACAGACCCAGGTCCTTACAGCTCCTCTCAGTCCCTGTCACACTCCTTGAAAAGCCTTTCCATCTCCCATGCCTACACCAAAATTTCTCACCCTCGGCACTGCTGACATTTGGAGCCTGATAATTCTGCCTTGTGAGGGCTGTCCTGTGCATTGCAGGCTGGTTAGCAACCTCCCTGGCCTGTACCTGCCTGATGCCAGGAGCAACTGCTCCCTACTGTCAAGTGTCCACTGACCTGGATAACCCCAACAGGTCCTTTCAAAATGAGGGTGGTGTCGCCTATTCCTGGAAGCTCTCCGGCCCTCCTCAGGCCCTACAATCCAAATTCTCTGTATGCTTACTTTGGGTCTCCCCCAAATCAGACTGGACCATGTATGCTTCTATATTGTGCCCCTGGCATTAGCACAATACCTGCCAAGCAGGGTGCCCTCTCCTGTTGTGTTTACAGACCAAATAAAAGAAAAAATGAGAGAGTGGGTAAGAAAGGGAGAGAAGGGGTTGTCCTGCCCCCTGATGGAAGAACGTTTCACTGCTTCCAGCATTTTCTCATCTGTTCCCATGCTCATCCCTCAAAGGTGAATGAGGATGCACAGGGACCATTTATGAGTCGAACTCTAAACAGTACCAAGGCTGCTCTCTGTCCCTGGGGTCTCAGATAAGTGTTGCTCTCTTAAAACCACTGTCGCTGCGTTTTCTTTTCTTTTTAAACTTTCAAAGATAGAGTTTGGGATGTTTTGGGAGTTCTTTGTAGGGGTTTTTTTAAGGCAAGAAGCTAAAGATTGCTAAAGCTAATCTTCCAGATATAGGAGAGGAGCAAGGCTTATCAACGCTGCCACCTACAGAACAGCAGGGCAGCAGAGCCAAGCTGCAGAGGGACCAGGCTGGAGGGGCCAACAGGGCCTTCCAGAAGGAGACCCTGGGGTCAGTCCCCTGGAGTGGCCAGCTCCTGGCCCCTCAGCTAGTGGGAGGAGACTTTCTTTTAGAAAAGCCCTGAGAATAGAGCGATAGACAGTAATCCAGCTCCTCTCTCAACTACAAAGGAGCCAGGCTTAAGGAGAGAGAGATCACACACTCAGCACACATACAAACTCATAAATAAACACATACTTACATACACAGATACATGCATTCATACCCCCACCTGCTACACATACAAAAGACACATATCGCAGGCAAACTATATACCCTCTATCTCAAACATACACATAAAAACACATCACAGGTAAACTCTGACACCTCTGTACACACACTCACATACACACAAAGCATCCTCACATTTGTGCTTCCAATTCTCCTTAAATCTTTCTCTGCTCTCAAAAAACCATCTGGATGTTTAGACACAGAATTAGAGAGATGCCACCGTAGGAGGAAATGCAGTTTGGAGGGAGATGCAGCTGTAGGAGAAACAGAGCTTTGGGGAGGATGCAGCTGTAGCGGAATTAGAGCTGTGGCGGAGATGCAGGTACAGGAGAGATAGAGCTGTGGGGGAGATGCAGCTGTAGGAGAGATAGAGCTGTGGTGGAGATGCAGCTGTAGGAGAGATAGAGCTGTGGGGGAGATGCAGCTGTAAGAGAGATAGAGCTGTGGGGGAGATGCAGCTGTAGGAGAGATAGAGCTGTGGGGGAGATGCAGCTGTAGGAGAGATAGAGCTGTGGTGGAGATGCAGCTGGAGGAGAGATAGAACTGTAGGGGAATTAGAGCTGTGGGGGAGATGCAG
>JAAGEH010002525.1:10759070-10834202 GCA_011751065.1 Lasiurus cinereus
ATGCAGCTGTAGGAGAGATAGAGCTGTGGGGGAGATGCAGCTGTAGGGGAATTAGAGCTGTGGGGGAGCTGCAGCTGTAGGGGAATTAGAGCTGTAGGGGAGATGCAGCTGTGGAGGGAGTTAAATGGTAGGAGGAGGCTGGGGGTCCCACACTGCTCCTTGAATAGATCTGAAGAGACATTTCTCCAAAGAGGTCAAGAGACATATGAAAGAAAGCTCAAAATCACTAATGTAAATTAAAACCACAATGAGATATCACCTCACACCTGTCAGAGTACGCACAGCCCATGGACATGGGCAATAGGGTATGAGACCTGAGATTGGGGGTTTTAGGGGCTGGGAAGATAGGGATAAGGGCGCGGGGAATGAAAGATACCTATAATACTATCAATAATTTTAAAAGCAAGACAAAAGAGTAAATTTAATTTTTAAGACCTCATCTCTTCCATGACAGCTTCCCAGTTTTAAAAGCTAATTTTTACAAGCTAGTTATCCCAAAGCACAGCCTATCGAAGGTATAATGTAGAGTAGGAGTTCCAGGGGGAGAAGTGCACTAAGTAAATCTTAATAAATTTTGAATCATATTTTCAGTGCACTGGGTGGGATGTGGGCTTGATAATTAGAGAGCATATCCAGTAAAGTTTCAATAAAATGACAAATTCTTTTGTAAAGAGATTACTCACTGTGCTGTACCTACTCCCCACAGCTAAATTATTATACAAAAGCCTGGCTTTGAACAAGCTAGACAAGTTTGTTAAGGCAAGATGCTGTCCCCACATTCTTTGAAGCACAAGTATCCCTTAGGCAAGCACTATTTCTTAAGAGCTACAGGTCTTCTGAGGGGTCGCTTAATGTCTCTGAACTTGTTTCTTTCTCTGTAAAATGAAGAAAATATTGTCTGACTACCAGGAATGTAATATGGATTAATACACACACACACACACACACGTGCGCACATGCACGCACACACATACAGCATATTAGGTGCTCAATAAATGTTAGCTAACACCTTCACTATGATCATGCTCTTCCCCAATTCCCATCTCTGACTGTCAATCCAACCCTTTCCACAGAGCCCAGTTCAAATCCCACCTCCTCTTTGCAAAGTCTCTCTATGAATGTGGTCATTGGAAATAAACCATGTTCTTCTGGAATCCACACCCACCCTCTAGCACTTCAGCTAATGTCCCTCTCCTGCACATCTTACACTCCCTCTTTACCAGGTCCAATCTAACTCATCCCGTGCCTCCTCAGTACCCAGAACAAGGAGATGCACCCAGGAGGAGCTCCAAGTGGGTTATTTATGTTAGTAAATGCAATAGCATGGCAGACCTTGAGGTTGTTTCCCATCATGCACCCCACCCCTGGCCACCAGGTAAATGTTCTAAGACAATCATAGATTTTCTAGTGCAGCACTGATATGGTAGTTTTCAAATACATCCACAAAAATTTAAACTTTTTCCCATCCTTCAAATGGAGAGGCCTGACCCCCTGCTGTGCACTCAGTGATTCACATCTAATGAATGGAATTTGGTGGAAGTCATAGTCTGTGACTTCTGAGATGAGATCAACGAACACCCTGTGGCTTCCTTCTCTCACTCTCAGTTTACTCTCACTGGTATAAGCAGCTGCCAAGTGAATTAGTGAGACCTCCTCCAACAGCCGTGTGAGTAAGCCCGCCTGAAAGCAGATCCTGCAGCTCTGGTCCAGCCCTTGCATGACTGCAACCCTGGCCGATGGGCTGAGCACAGCCTGGCTCCTGAACTTCTGACCTACAGAATCTGTGAGGTAGAAATGCTTGTTTCAAATGGCTAAGTTTGGGGATTATTTGTTAGGCACCAATAGCTAACATACATTCCATCAGTACATGGTTTGGGAATTTCATCCAGTCTTGGACAATGATGCATTGAGAGGAAGTGGCTAATGGGGAGGAGAAGGCTTATTTACTCCCTCCTAAGGGAGGCACAGGAAGGCCGATATCTCTTTCGTGATGTTTGTGTCTGGATACAAAGACCCCAACCTCAGAAATCTTTTTGATAGCAGCCTGTGAGTGAAGCCAACACCAAGGATAGTAGGGTAGGGAGAAGGAAAGAAGATGGATTCGATCTGGCTGGTATTCCTCAGTTGTCAGAGCACTGGCATGTGCACTGAAAGGTTTCAGGTTTCATTTCTGGTCAAAGGCTGGGTTGCAAGTTCAATCCCACACCCTGATAGGGCATGTGCAGAGGCAACCAATCGATGTGTCTCTCACACATGAATGTTTCTCTCTAAAAATCAAAGGAAAAAATATTCTCAGTTGAGGATTAACAAAAAGAGAAAGAAGCTGAGTTCTTGATGAGGACATTGAACTACTGAATCCAATGATCCTAAAGCCTGATATACTTCACAATTTCTGGTCACGTGAGGTAATAAACATTAGACATTGTATAAGTTATTTTGTCCTTTTGCCAAAAGCTGAACACATCCCAACTCATTCAAAGAGTAACATTTAATGGGCTACCTGTACTTTACAACAGGCACTTCCTACAGATTATTTCTAAACTATCCAGATACTACAATGTAGGTATTTTTTAAAATATATTTTATTGATTTTTAACAGAGAGGAAAGGAGATCGAGAGTTAGAAACATCGATGAGAGAGAAACATCGATTAGCTGCCTCCTGCACATCACACGCTGGGGATGTGCCCACAACCGAGGTACATGCACTTGACTGGAATTGAACCTGGGACCTTTCAGTCCTCAGGCTGACTCTCTATCTACTGAGCCAAACCGGTTAGGGCTACAATGTAGGTATTAATACCCCTATTTTAAAGACGATTAAATTAAAGCTCAAGGAAGTTAAATAACAAGTCACATCGCTATTAAGAGACACAGCTGGGATTCAGCACATGCCTGTTGAACTCAACCCACCATGCTGATGAGCAAAATGACATGCTAAAATAGCTCCTCAAGACAAATGCTAACTCCTTATCTTTGTGTAGAGTCCAACATTGCTCACTGCCACAGAGGCTCCCAAAGCTGGACACGTCTTGGTGTGATTTCCCAATGCTCACTCTATAAGGTATTATTTCTCAATATCCTGCAAAGGCACCACCAACCTTCAATTATCTCAGCAGGGACTGCTTTTGCAACCACTCTAGCCCACAGTGAAGGCTCCCTGCTCTGAACCCCTAAGGCACTGATAACTAGAACCACAGTTTAGTGCTAAAAGGTTTTCAAATTTTTTCAGTCATCCTAACCTGCCCCCATCAGCCCAGCTCTCTGTATCTTAAGATCTAACTGCTGTGCCAAATGCTTCACTTGTTCAGCCCAAGTCTAGATATCAAAGTATTAGGCATAGTGTGATTCCTTAACACATATGCACTTTCATCCTATCTAGTCAATAGAAAGGGGCTACAGTATTTTTTAAATCATATCTACGTGGTTTTTTCTTTATGCCTCTTTCCTCCATGTCTTTGCTCAGTCCTTGTGAAGTCTGTCCTAATGCCATTCCTAAACCCCGAACCTAAGTCGTTCTTTTAAACTATCAGTGTGTTCTGCATATATATTTAACAAAACAAGCATCCAGTTGCTTTATGATCATCTGCTCTTGAAAATATCTAGGAAACCAGGTATGTGAAAAACTATACTTTCAATTCCCCAAGTACCAATGGCTAGTATTCAGTGAGTGCTCAATAAATGTTAATGAAATGGACAAATACATTTATCATTCAGCAGATATCCAATGTCTGCTGTATTTCTGTAACTGCACAGGTCTCCCTGCAGGACACTGCAATTAGATGTTTGAGACTGTCTCCCCCATTGGACTTGAGTTTCCAAGGGCAGGGGATGGCTTGTTTTCATCACTTTGTCTCTAACATCAAGCACAGGGCACAAGACAAGCATTTAAATATTTGCAGATAAATGTGTGATGACTGTTTTCTGTTTAGTTAAGCATTAAGTAGGTTACTGTTCCCCAATCAATGGCCAATGAATTATTGAACAATACAAAGAAACTGGTCTTGAAACATTTACTATACACAATATCCTGGCAAGAAAGAGCTCAAAGAGAACTCTAGTTAAAACACATTTTGGGGCGCCATTAGTTGATGTTATAAGCTTTTTTGAGTTGATGGCAGCTTCTAGCCAACTGGCCAAGGCCTCCTCTGGGCTCTTGCATCACAGGTTTGCAGAGTTTCTGTAAGGTGTGCCTATGAAAATGCACCTTGGGAGTTTGAAACCAGAAAGTGGCACATTGGAAAATACAGATCCCAAAAGAAATACAGGTACCCTCTCCCCGGAAATTATTATTTCCTGCCATCAAACAGAAGCCACTTAAAAATATTCTTCCTTCCCCGTATGTTTGCCAGGGGTCTCTGGCTTCTTCACATCCTTTGGCACAGCAGGCTCCAATGGGGTCTCTTGGAAACAGGTCTGCACTGTTCAGGGTGCAGGAGAGGGAGGTTCAGAGTGGAACAGAGCCTCACCACCAATTAATCCTGACTGATCTCCTGCCAGAGGTGACATCCTATCCTCTGGCTTTGGCAGCAAGCCTGATGGAGATAAGAGATGCCAGACTAGGTCAAACCAATGGCCCGTTCAGGCCGCACTGTCTGACAGCGGCAGCTAGAGTCGTTTTGTAAAAAAGAGCTGCAGGTGTCTCCTATGACATCAGCCACAAAAATGTGCAGAAGTCCTTCTGTAGCTGACAATCTTGGTGGTCTATCCAACTTCTATGCCCCTTATTCAATGCTAATGGGATCTCCATTTCGTTCAGGAGTCTACCCTGCCCCTGAAGTTCAGGATTAATTAAATCCTTTCTGCCCTACACCAGGGTTTCCTGATCTCTGCACTACTGAAATTTTGCACCAGATAATTCTTTGCTGTGGGGACTGTCCTGTGCATTATGGGATATTCTGTGCAGCCTTCCATGCTCCTACATGATAAATTTTAGAAGTAACCTCCCCACACCCAGTTGTGACAAGAAAAGTATCTCTAGCCCTTGCCCTTGGGGAAGACAGAGTCATAAATGAGACAAAATTGGCCCCAGGCGAGATCTGCTGTGCTAAGCCAGTATGGTAGCCAGTAGCTGATTGCCTCACACAGTGATTGGTTTAGCATTGAGCATGTGTTCCAGTTCTAACCAATGAGACCTGAGGGGGAGCCATCTTAAGAGCTTCTGAGAATTTTTTTTTCATGCCTGTCTTAAGAAATAGAAGGTCCCTCTTCTTTTTCTGGCTGCTGACATGTCTCAATCTGACACCAGGAACTGCAGCACACATCCTATAGCCACCCTGAGGATGAAGCCAATGAAAAGATGAAAAGTGGAGAGAATCCAAGATGGTGGCATAGGTAAACACCTACACTGCTGCCTCGCACAACTATTCAAAACTACAACTAAAAGACAGAACGGACATCATCCAAAACCACAGGAAAGCTGGCTGAGTGGAAATTCTACAACTAGAAGGAAAGAGAGGGGCTCACAGAGACCCAGATGAGCTGCAAAAAGCTGAGGTACAGAGACGAGCATGTGTAGAGAGCAGGTGCCAGAGAACCTGGCTGGCTTTCTCTGGCGGGAGGGAAACGGAGACTCTCAATGGCATTGAACCCCTTATCCTACGACACTAAACCTCAGATCCAGCCGAAACTCATATGGGGGGAGTTTGGACTGTGAAAAGGGAGAAGTGTACAGAAATTTAGGGGAGTCGCAAAAGATCAGAAGTCTGGTGGCGTGCACAGCACTGCGCGCAGAGGACTGACTGCTGATTGTACCACTGGCTTTCACGAGTGGGTGGGAGACAGACCCTCCCAATTGTGCCATTTCTAACTCCACTAAACCCCGGTTTTGGGCAAAACCTGGGGACCCAGACTCATATGGTCCCGGAGCGCAGCAGTCTAGAGTCACTGTGAGAGAGCAAGCAAGCGCACAGGGACCACTCCAGCAATTACCCAGTCACGTGAGACTCAGGGGCCGTGGAGGGCAGAGCCGATTGGAAGGCAAAGTGGTCCCTTAAGCCTTGAGACTCCACCCATCCCAAGCTCAACAGAGAGGTTTTTGCGGTTTTGCAAGTCTGGTATCATAAGGCTGAATCCCACACAGAAGTTCTCCCAGCATAGTGAAAATGTCAAGACAAGGGAAGGGATCACAAACAAAAGACATGAAGGAACACAAACGACTGGATATATAGTTCAAAACCACTCTTATAAGGTTTTTCAAGAATATGCTAGAAAAGTTGGATAAAGTTAGAGAGTCCCAAAAGAAGATGAAAAAGATCCAACTAGAGATGGAAAAGGACCAACTAGAATTTAAACATACACTGACTGAAATAAAAAATATTATTCAGAGACCTAACAGCAGACTAGAGAAAGGCAAGAATCAAGTCAAAAATTTGAAATATAAAGAATCAGAAAACACTCAACTGGAAAAGCAAAAAGAGAAAAGAATCCAAATGTGAAGATAATGTAAGAAGCCTCTGGGACAGCTTCAAGTGTACCAGCATCAGAATTGTGGGTGTGCCAGAGGAAGAGAGAGAGCAAGATACTGAAAACTTATTTAAAGAAATAATGACTGAAAACTTCCCACATCTGGTAAAAGAAATAAACTTACAAGTCCAGGAAGCACACAGAACCCCATATAAAAGGAATCCAAAGAGGACTACACCAAGACACATCATAATTAAAATACCAAGAGCAAAAGACAAAGAGAGAATATTAAAAGCAGCAAGAGAAAAACAGTTTATTACCTACAAGGGAGCACCCATACGACTGTCAGATGATTTCTCAACAGAAACGATGCAGGCCAGACGGGAGTAGCAAAAAATATTCAACGTGATGAATAGCAAGAACCTACAACCAAGAATATTCTATCCAGCAAAGCTATCATTCAGAATTGAAGAGCAGATAAAGAGCTTCACAGATAAGAAAAAGCTAAAGGAGTTCATCAACTCCAAATCAGTATTATATGAAATGCTGAAAGGTACTCTTTTAGAAGAGGAAGAAGAAAAAGGTAAAAGACAAAAAATTATGAACAACAAATACCTATCTATCAACAAGTGAATCTAAAAATTAAGTGAATTAAAAATTTGATGAACAGAATAAACTGGTGAATATAATAGAATCAGGAGCACAAAAAGGGAGTGGACTGATAATTCTCAGGGGGAAAGGTGTGAGGGGTGTACAGGGAGAGACTGGACAAAGATCATACACCTCCACCATGGATGAGGTCAACGGGAGGGAGGTAAGGGTAGAGGGAAGGGTGGGAGCCGGGTGGAGGGGAGCTATGGAGGGGAACAAGGAGAAACAAATGTAATAATCTGAATAATAAAGATTTAATTTAAAAAAAGATGAAAAGGTTAGTGTTTTTTAAATCCAGGGCTCCCCAGTTGCTGTAACCAATCCTAAGGCCACAATATCTCAAGACATTTTGTTACATGATATAGTAAATGTCCTTATTGATTAAACATATGTGAGTTGCGGTTTTGTTACTTACAGCCAAAAGTATACTAACCAATGTACCTTCCTTTCTTCTTTATAACAAGCCCATTTTGCCTCTCTACTCATGAGTAGATCAAAAACTACCTTCAAATGAATTCGGAAGCCATGTTGGATAGAAGGGCCCTGGATTCATAGTCAGACAGAGCTAAGTTCAAGCAGCAGGTCCACACACATACACACCTCTGTCATCTTCAGAAATCACTTAATTTCTCTCACCTCTAACAATGGAAATACCATTCAGTCTGTACTCCTCTGGGGTTTTATGATGGTTATATGAGATAATGCATATGAAAACAATGCCTGATGGACATTAAATTATTTTATGTTCAGACCTTACCATCCTTCGAAAAATGGCACTTCTACACATGTACCATCCAACAGTCAGACATTCTGCTAAGATTTATTTAAGCCTGAAATTACACTAAGAGCTGTGTCAACCTTGGCACTGTTGGTGATTCTGTGTGGTGGAGGCTGTCCTGTGCATTGTAAGAAATTTAGCAGCATCCCTGGCCTGTACCCAATAGATGCCAACAGCACTTCCTCTCCCAGTAATGACAACCAACAATATCACCAGATATTGCTAAATGGGGAACATTTGTCCCTGAAGGACAAAATTGTCCTTATTGAAAACCACTGGTGTGGATGATGGAGATACATAGATAGAGCAATTTGCTTCTAGATCTCAAGTAACTTACATTCTTGCATAAACAATCATTTATTTTTATACTATAAAATGACCACAACCATCATTTGGTAGCAGATAGATCATAAATATAGATTCAAATACGGACTCTACTCTCTACTAGCTTGGGGTTATTTACTGTCTCAATCCCAGTTTCCTCATCCAAAACATGAGAGTGATAAAGCCTACCTCTCTGGATCATTCCTAGAACTAAATAAGATAATGAGTACAGAACACTTGACACAATGCCTCTCATCCAATTAGTGCTTAATAGAGAATACTCCACCCAAATTCCCTCAGGTCTTCTTACCATTTCAACAAGGCCAGCTTGACTCTTAATAGCTGGCACCTGCACCTTCATCAGAGAGCAACTCTGGCGATGCTGGGCCCCACATTTCCCAGACACTTCTGACTCACCTGCAGATTCACCCTGGGACAGCCTTTAACTGGTGGCTAATGGGAATGGAGCATAAATACCCCAGTTCCTTACTCCTTGGCAGTGATAATTCTCAGGCAAGTGTTTTACACTATTGCCTAGAGCTTTCCTGCAGCATTAACTCTGATGCCCACTATGGCATCTTGCTGAGTGACATGGTCCTTATTAGAGCCTCCCCCCTCCTTGCATCATGTATCCTATCTCCTGCTGGTGCCCCAGCATAGCCCAAGTGATCCAGTCCTCCTAGTAGTTAGTCAGGGCCTATTGCTAGGGGAAACCCAATTGAAGTACTTTCCTTTTAGTTAGCAATTAAGATTCTAGACTCTAGACTCTAGAGTCTAGAGCTATACTGGGTAGAGGACCATTTTCAACATTTGTTAGTTTTGTAGCTTGGATGAGTTATTTAACCTCTCCATGACTCAGTTTTTGTTGTTGTTGTTGTTGTTGTTGTTGTTTAATGACATGATCATACCTACCTCACAAAGTTATTATAAGAACTAAATGAGTCAATATTTTTAAACATTAAAATGATGCTGGATATCTAGTAAATGTCATACAAGGAAGTATTTCTTTAAACTCCATCATGAGTCCCAGTCTCCTTGATCACCCAACTCAAGTTTCCAGCACTTGGGATTGCTGCCCACCACCTCAAGCCAGCACATCAGGAATTGTTTGAGAATCTAATTTCTGAACACAGTGAACAGCAAGAAGAAAACTCCATTCACTTGCCCCAAGCACAACTCCAGCCTTCACTGGCAAAGACATATGTGGGGACATGTTGTTTGCCAATGGCTTTGATTCCTGAACTTGAATTAACACTCAGAAAATGTGTCTGATAGGTCTGCATTTATGGAATAATCCCTCTGTCCTAGAAGCAGACCAGGGATATCACTGTCCCCCAATGCTGATACCCCGCACTCTGCCCTGTTGAAACAGACTGTGAAATGAGTAAGCAACCAGTCCATCCTACAAGATGTCCACATCCTCTGGGCTGATGCTCACAGTGGTTCAAAATGCCTCAGTGCATAAAGGATTTCTCTTCCCATTCCTTCTCTCCATTTCAACTATGTGGGCTTCTATTTCCCAAAACCTTTCCACATCGCAGTTGGGCTACCAATGCAAGTTCCAGGGCCAAGTTTTACAAAGCCTGTTTCCTGCTGTCATTGGGGAAAGAATAGGAAGACTTCCCTGGCCCTGCCTGTTCAATATTCTTGCCTCAGAAACTTACTTTCCCTCACCTGAGCTCTTTAACTCCCAGTGATTGCTATTTCCAGAGAGTCACGAAAAAGGAAAATCTATAATAGTATTTTAATTTTCTGGTATGTCACATTTCATACTGAAATAGCCCTTTCAAAGCTAGGAGTGCATCTTTGCAAAAGCCCAGTGAATTTTAGTGAACATTACCATCCAGAAGGACCAGAATTTTGTTTTATGGATAGTGGAGTGACTTTGAGGGGATGGGTTGCCTACTTACTTATGTAAATTTTATTTTAACTTAAATTTAAGATTGTTTATTTTGTGCCAGAAACTGTGCTAAGCATTTTACACTCATTCACTCAAATGTCAGCTTCTCAGCGAGTCCTATCATGGCCTCCTTGTTTAAATGGACAATGTCTTGCCCAGCCCTTCCCATTCACCTTCCCTCCTTGATTGTTCTTTGTCACACTTAGCATCCTCCAATATATTACATATTCACTCATTTATTTTGTCTCTTTTCACTGATTATAATGAAAGCTCTATGAGGCTAAGAATTTCGTACATATTTTGTGAGTGGTGCCCAGCTCATAGGAAGCATTAAATATTTGCTGAGTTAATGAATGAATGAATGAGTGAATCTCTCAAAATCTTTCTGATAACCCAATAGAAAAAGCTACATTTATCATCACAACCATGCCATCATACCAGATAAGTAGAATAATGCCCACCCCCTAGACACAAAATGTCTATGTCCTAATATCAGAAACTTGTGAATATGTTACTTTACCAGCCAAAAAGACTTTGTAGATGTGATTAAGGATCTTGATATGGCATGTTATCTTGAATTATGGGTAAGGTCCAATGTAATCACAAGTATCTTTATAAGAGGGAGGCAGGAGGTTAGAGGAAGATGCTATACTGATAGCTTTGAAGACAGAAGAAGGGGCCATGAACCAAGGAATTAATGCAGAAACCTCTAGAAGCTGAAAAAGGCAAGGAAACACACTCTGCCTTAGAGTTTCCAGAGGAATGCAGCCCTGCTTTTACACATCTGGTTTTTAATCCAGTAAGACCCATCTTGGACCTTGGTCTTCCAGACCCATAACTTATCTATATATATAAAAGGCTAATATGCTAAGTGTCCAACCATTGGACTGTTCAACTGGTGCTATGACACACTGACCACCAGGGGGTAGATGCTCAACCCAGGAGCAGAAACCACAGGCATGGAAATATGGAACAGACTGATGAATCTCAGAGGAAAGGGCAGAGACGGGAGGGCAGGGCCCAGTGGTGGGGTGTCTTGGCCTGGCCTTCACTCTCTCACAATCCAGGACCCCTTGGGGGATATCAGACTGCCGGTTTGGCCCAATCCCCTCAGGCCAGGCTGAGGGACTCTACTGGTGCACATGCACCAGACCAGTTTCAGCTCCATCCCTGAAAGCCAGGCCAAGGGACCCACTGGCAGCAGTGGGATTCCTCAGCCTGGCCTGCGGGGATGAGGCTGAAACCAGCTCTCTGACATCCTCCAAGGGGTACCAGATTACAAGAGGATGCAGGCCAGGCCAAGGGACCTCACAAATCCATGCAATGGGCCTCTAGTATAAGATAATAATTATGTGTCACTTTAAGCTACTACACTTTGGGTAACTTGTCATAGCAACAAGAGGACACTAATACACTCAGTACTCAAATAAGGCAGCCAAGACTTGGGATTGTGTCCAAGATCCCACAGAAAGGTAAACAGAGGAGCATAGATGGAAACACAATCAGCCTAACTCTTTCTCTTAACTTCTGTAGAGTCAGAGGATTGGTGCTCAGTATACTGGTCTGATGAAAAGAAACTGACTGCCTGGAATACTCAGCTCCTGGAGTAACAGTGCTTTTATACTGTGCTCACTCACTCTACAGTAACTCCAGCACCTACTATGCACTTTGGAGCATATTTTTTCCTGTGAATGGAATTTCCATCTTCCCGTTCAAATGACTGCAATCAGCAGTGAAAATGCTCAAACAGGAATAATACACTGCTCCAAATAGATCTCAGAGCCCAGTGTTGTAGACAGAGTCATAAATGAGTAGCAATAAAACCCTGGGAAGGTAAATTCCTTGGGTGCAGGGATATTGTCTTTTCACAGGTGTATCCCCAGAGCCTATATCAATGCCTAACACACAGTAGGTACTCAATAAATATTTTTTCAATGAACAAATGAGTGAAGAGTAACTTGAAGTCTTTATGATTATTCCTTGTTTTTATAAAGGAAACTTCCATGTTTCCAGCAAGTAACATTACTTGTATGATTAAGAATTTCAATGTTTATGCAATCATCAATGCACAATATTATGTTGTTTTGTTCTTGATAGTAAACCTGAAAAGATCATAAAACATCAGCAAGATGGAGGCCATGGAATTCATACAGTTTGTTTCTCTGTCTCCTACCCTTTTGTTTACAGAAAGCCCATTCCCTTCCTGGACCCCAACATAGCAAAATAAACTTGGACATACATAAGGTCAATGTTGCTTAAGCCTTCAGGGTTCACTTTGTCTCCCAAATTTATTGAGTTATAACTAACAAATTAAATGGGATATATCTAAGGTATAAAATGTGATGATTCAATCTATGTACACATTCTGAAATGATTTCCACAATCAAGTTAATTAATATATCTATAATTTCATAGTTACCTTTTCTTTTTTTTTCCCTTGGTGGAAATGGCTAAGATCTATTCTTTTAGCCATTTCAAGTATACATACAGAATTTTAACTACTAGAGGTCTAGTGCACAAGATTTGTGCACGGGGTTGCGGGGGTGGAGGTACGAAGTTTGCTCAGCCCAGCCTATGCCTTCTCACAGTCCGGGACCCCTACCTTTTTATAGCCTGCTTGCATCGAAGGCGAAAGAGACTCCCACCACTGTTGCTGTGTTCACCAATTGTGAGCCTGGCTTCTGGCTGAGCCGAGTTCCCCCTATGGGAGTGCAGAGCATCTGCCCTGTGGTGGTCAGTGCGCATCATAGTGACCAGTTGTTCTGCAGTTTGGTCGATTTGCATATGATGCTTTTATTATATAAGATAATCAGCATGATGTACATTTGATACTCAGAAATTACTTACCTTATAACTGAAAGTTTGTGCTCTTTAACCAACATCTCCCCATTTCTCAGTCTCTGGCAACCACAATTCTAGTTTGGGTTCCATGTATTCACAGTTCAAGTCCATGAATTCAACTTCTGTTTTCTTTAGATTCCACATAGAGATGTGATGTACTGCTTTTTTCTTTCATTGTATGGCTTATTTCACTTAGCATAATGTTCTCCAGATTTATCCATCAAAGTATTTTTTAAAGAACTCTAGGCATGCAAAGCTAGAAGAGATTAATTCTGCCTTTGGTATGTGTTCATGGCTGAGGGGCATGAAGGGAATATATCAAAGAATGGACCATTTGAATTGAACTTTGCAAGATTCCTAAGATTAATTGAGGAGAAGGGACATTCCAGACAGAACAGTATAATTCAGACCAAGGAGGTAGAAAAATACTGGATAAAACAGAACATTCTAGGGCCAATGCAGCACTGGAAAGGTGGCTCAGAAGAAGGGTAGAGAGACTTAACAAGTACTACTTGGCCTCCAGGGCTGACCTGCTCCTGTCAGCCATCGGGACAAGCTCAGATTTTCAAGCAGAAGGGTGACTGAGTTAGATATGCCTCTTATAAAGACTGCATTGCAGCCCAGTGGGTGTGGCTCAGTGGTTGAGTGTCGACCTGTGAACCAAAAGGTCACAGTTTGATTCCAGATCAGGGCACATGGCAGGGTTGTGGGCTAGATTCCCAGTAAAGAGTGTGCAAGAGGCAGCTGATCAATTATTCTCTCTCATTTTGATGTTTCTATCTCTCTACCTCTGCCTTCATCTCTGAAATCAATAAAAATATGTGTTTTTTAGAAGACTACACTTGCAGTAGTGTGGACATCATTCGTTTCTCAGATCACTGTCAAATGCTACAAACAAACAAAAGAAATCTCTTTCGTTTGTGCCAAGAGATCCCAGCCTATCTGTTTAATTGAAGTCTTCAATAGGAAAACTGCAGAATCATAATGGACTGAGAAGTTAAGTCCCCTAAAGATTAGCATTGCAACCAGAAGACAACGTCACACGTGCCAAAAGCAATGTTGTCAGAAAATTGCAGAGGTTATTAAATCTTACTGGAAATAACCAAAAGACAATCCTAGTGATAGATGTATTCTCCTATAATTTAAGTTATTCCCCACTTGGAATAGAAGAGAGGAGAAAGCTAGTTTTCAAAGAGCTTATCAAGTTAAATTTTCTCATTAAGACCTGTGAGGTGGATGCAGCTTTCACTGTTTCACAGTTAAAAAGACTAAGGCTCCACAGTGGAAAATATAGAGGTTCCTCGGGTATTAAAAACAGAACTACCATATGATCCAGCAACTCCACTGCTCAGTATTCATCAAAAAAAAAAAAAAGGAAGAGTAGGATATCAGAGAGATGTATGCACTCCCACATTAATTGCAATATTATTCACAATAGACAAGACATGGAAACAATCTTGTGTGTCCGTCAACAGACAAACGGATAAAGAAGGTATGACATATACATGATGGAATTTTATTCAGTCACAAGAAAGAAAAACAATCCTTCCATTTCAGCAACATGGATCAACCTTGAGGATATTATGCTAAAGGAAGTAAGTCAAACAGAGTAAGACAAATACTGCATGATCTCACTTATATGAGGACTCTAAGAAAGCTGAGCTTATAGAAACAGAAAGTAGAGTGGTAGTTAACAAAGGCTGGGGTTGGGGGGATTGGAGATATGTGGTTTAAGGATACAAATATGGAACTAGTAGATAATGAAATCCTGGAGATTTAATGTACAGTTTAGTGATTATAATCAATAATATTGTATTAGAGAATTCAAAGTTGCTAGGAGACAAATCTTAATTGTTCCCACCACAAAAAAAATAAATATATAAATGGTAATTATGTGACATAATAAAGGTATTAGCCAACACTACAATGGAAGTCATATTGCAGCGGGTAAATGTATCAACACATTGTAGACCTTGCATTTACACAAACTTATATGTCAATTATACATCAACAAAGATAATTTAAAAAAAAAAATGACTGAAGAGGTTGAGCCAGGTATACCAGATTAGAGCTGTGATTTGAACCTGAGAATACAAAGTCTGTGCTCCTCTCCATATCTTAGCCCTCTATTACATTCAATATATATACATCCTATAAAATAAGGCTCAATAACCAGTTGCTATTACACACACTGACAACCAGAGGGAAGACGCTCAATGCAGGAACTGCCCCCTGGTGGTCAGTGCACTCCCACAGCTGGAGCATCACTCAGCCAGAAGTTAAGATCAAGGCTGGTGAGCACAGCAGCAGTGGCAGGAGCCTCTCCTGCCTCCACAGCAGCACTAAGGAGTGGTGAGCCAAGCAGTAAGGAGCGAGCAGGCAGGTGGTTAGGATATCAGAGAGATGTATGCACTCCCACATTAATTGGGAGAGGGATGTCCGACTGCCAGTTTAGGCCCAAATCAGTCATTCCACAAGGGGTCCTGAATTGTGAAAGGGCCCAGGCCGAGCTGAGGGACCTCTCCCACACACACGAATTCCGTGCAGTGGGCCTCTAGTATACACACACACACACACACACACACACACACACACACATTCAGGAATGTTGATCAAGATATGTGAGACAGTTACAGAGAAATTTTAAAACTCCACTGAATATCTTAAAATATGTCCTAAATAAATAAAAAAGGTACACTATGTTCATGAATAAAAAGATTTCCTATCAAATGTTGGTTTGCTCTAAATTATATATAATCCTATATAATAAAGAGGTAATATGAAAACTGACCATCACTCCAATACACAAGATGGCCACCCTATGTGGTCAAAGATGGCCACCCCCATGTGGATATAAAATGGCCTCCACAAGATGGCCAGCAGGTGATGACAGTTGTGGATGATCAGGCCAGCAGGGGAGAGCAGTTGTGGGTAATCACGCCAGCAGGGAAAGGCAGTTGGGAGGGACAAGGCCTGCAGGGGAGGGCAGTTGAGGGGGACCAGGCCTATAGAAGAGGGCAGTGTTGGGGGGACCAGGCCTGCAAAGGAGAGCAGTTAGGGGCAATCAGGACAACAGGGGAGGGCAGTTAGGGGTAACCAAGCCATCAGAGGAGGACAGTTGGGGGAAACCAGGCCTGTAAGGGAGGGAAGTTGGGGCGGGGGGTGGGGGCAGGCCTGCAGGAAAGGGAAGTTAGGGGCAATCAGGCTGGTGGGGGGGAAGTTGAGGGCAACCAGGATTGCAGGGGAGGACAGTTGGGGGCGACCAGGCTGGCTGGGAAGGGCAGTTAAGGGTAATCAGGCCAGCAGGGGAGGGCAGTTAAGGGTGACCAGGCTGGCAAGAGAGGGAAGTTAGAGGTGACCAGGCCAGCAGGGGAGGGCAGTAGGGGGCAACCAGGTCAGCAGGGGAGGGCAGTTAGGGATGACCCAGCTGGCAAGGGTGGGCAGTTAGGGACAATTGGGCCAGCAGGGGAGTAATTAGGCATTGATCAGGCTGGCAGGGGAGTGGTTAGGGGGTGATCAAGCTGGCAGGCAAAAGCGGTTAGGGGCAATCAGGCAGACAGGCTGGCGAGTGGTTGGGAGCCAGCAGTCCTGGATTGTGAGAGGGATGTCCCAGATTGAAGAGGGTGCAGGCTGGGCTTAGGAACACCCCCCCATGTATGAATTTTGTGCACCAGGCTTCTAGTTAATCTATAAATTCAAAAAAAATTAATCAATCAATAGAATCAATGGAAATTTTATAGACTATGACAAGCTAACTGAAATTTATATCTAAGGATAAAAACCCATTAAGAGAAAAGAAAATTATAAGACAAGGCAAAAGGCCTTATTTTCTCAGAAGTCAACTTGTACTATAAAGCTACATTAATGCAAAAAAACAGTATGAAAAAGACAGGAGGATAAACAAGTCTTTCAATGGAACAAAACAGAGAATCTAGAAAGAATTATATCACTAAGGAGTTATTGCAAATTTGTGAGAAAATGATGAGATATTCAGCAAATAGTGCTGAAGTAATTGCCTCTCCACATGAAAAGCAAATAAAATTAGATCCCTATTTCACAGCCTATACAAAAGATATTCAAGATAGTATAAATATCTAAATGTGGAAGGCAAAATGTTATATTTTAAAGGATCTATCTTTCTGTCGTTGTGGTAAAGAATGAGTTATTTTAAAAAATGCTAAAAGCAACATCCACTAAGAAAATGTTTGACACATTCTCATGCATTAAAATGTTCTATTAGCCAAAACCGGTTTGGCTCAGTGGATAGAGCATCAGCCTGAGGACTGAAAAGTCCTAGGTTTGATTCCAGTCAAGGGCATGTATCTTGGTTGCAGGTGCATCCCCAGTAGGGGGCTGATCGATATCTCTCTCTCTTCCATGTTTCTAACTCTCTATCCCTCTCCCTTCCTCTCTGTAAAAAAAATCAATAAAATATATTTTTAAATGTTTATTATTATTATTATTAGACCCTATACTTAAGTTTAAAGGACAAACTGGCTAAAGAATCCTGCAATACTTTCAATAGATTCAAAAATTAGTATTCATGATATAGGAAAAAAATACTCATAAATCAAGAAGAAAAGTAATCATTCTGATAGCAAGCCCAAATGGCCAGAAAATATGCTCAGTTTCCCAACTAATGGGATAATGCAAATTGAAAATAATAGTAAGATTCAATGTTGCACTATCATATAAGCAAAAATGGACAAGACTAATAATACCAAGATTTGGAAAGAATATGAGAAAGTTGTTTTTCATTCTTTGCTGTGGGAGAATAAACTCACTCAGTCATTTTGCAGAACATATTCACAATCTCTAGTGACAATGAATGATATCTAGCCCACGGCCTATGATTCAGAAATTCTACTTATAGGTATATATTCTTTTTTTTATCCACACCCCAGGATATATTTAGTGATTTATTTTTAAGAGAGAAAGGAACGGGGAGAGAGAGAAACTTTGATGTGAGAGAGAAACATCAGTCAGTTCCGTCTCATGTACACCCTGACCGTGTACCAAATGCACAACCTAAGTATGTACCCGGACCTAGAACCGAATCTGCAACCTTTTGGTGTACAGGACCATGCTCCAACCAACTGAGCCACCTGGCTATGGCGAGGTATATATTCTTAAGAAAAATCTCTCATATGTGCAAGAATGTTCAATGGTTCATTGTCATAACAAAAAGGTGACTATCATTCCAAATGTTTATACATTTGTACAACAGATACTAGAAAACAGTTTAATTGACTGGAGATAAACATAAGATGAACCGTAGTACCATACTATTGAATAAAAACAATTTGCAGGAGGATATATACAATATAATATTGTTTATGAAAAGCTTTAAAATACACTTCAGGTTTGCATATACCTATAGAAACACGTTTGTTAGCTTCAGATTAGTGGTTTTTCCTCTCATGTGGAAGAGAAGGAAATGGAATGAGGGTGGCAGGATTCAACAATGTCTTTATTTAAATACTAGAGGCCCAGTGCACAAAATTTGTGCACTTGGGGGGAGGGGTTTCCCTGCAGCCCAGCCTGTGCCCTCTCACAGTCTGGGACCCCTCAGGGGATGTCTGCAATCCCCAGAGGGATCGGGCCTAAGCTGACAGTCAGATATCCCTCTTGTAGTCCAGGATGCCTCACTCCTTACGGCCCTCCTGCTTGCTACTCCTTACCACTCAACTCACTGTTCTTTAGTGCTGCCATAGAGGCAGGAGAGCTCCCGCCACCATCACTGCACTCGCCAGCAGTGAGCCCACTTCGGCTGAGCATCCCTCCCCCTGTGAGAGCACACACTGACCACCACAGGGAAGCTCCTGCATTGAGTGTCTGCCCCCTGGTGGTCAGTGCGCATCATAGAGACCGGTCATTCTGCCATCCAGTCAATTTGCATATTAGGATTTTATTATATAGGATATTTTTAAATTTTTAAATAAATATGACAATAATGTTAACATGTTAAATCTGAATAGTTGGTACCTGGTGTTTTGTTATTTTATTCTCTAGACATCTCTGTGTGTCTGAAATATTCTAGCATTTATATACATTTTCTTATTAAAGAGAAAAATAAAAGTTTTCAAGTGCAATGATAGAAGTGCTCCTCTGAGTGTTCCGAGTTAATGGGAGATTTGAGCCAACATTAAGGATGTTTGGAGCAGAGAAAGCCTCTGAAAAGATCTCTGGTGTCAGATGAAGTTAATCCATCTGGCACCAACCTGCAAACCTCCTATTAAAAGAGCATGGACATACTCAATCATTTAAATAGACAGCAGCAACATATGTGCTTTTAAATTCAACTAAGCCCTTCCTTAGGCAAATAAAATAAAACCTTCAACAGAAACCAAGACCTAGATTTTAGAATCACCAACACTATACAGCATTAACCCCTGTCCAAACCAAAATAATGAAAGCAAATGTACTTGCTGAAGGCCTATTTATCTGACATTATGTTTATGGTTTTAAATATACTGAGATATGAAATAGTGCTGTCTATGTATTTTTTTGTTGTTGTTGTTCCCAATAGCGGGAATTATATCCAACATGCAATTTCTCTCTCAGAGTTTTTTCAGGTACCAGGAGCACATTCCAGGTTAGACATTAATCCATACTGGCACCAACTAATTCATGCATACATCCCTCTCCCCTGGATGTTCACATCCTAGGACATCTGTCAGTAGCCATTCCAGTGAACAGCATTTCTATGTACTCTATGGATTAGGGCCCACTCTAATTAATTATGACATTATCTGAACTATATCTACAAAGACCTTATTTCCAAATGAAGTCATATTCTGAGATTCTGGGTGGATGTGAATTTTGGGGGGATACTACTTACCTCTATACAGGTGGCTAGAGGGTTGAAGGGATGGATGAGAAGAGCAATGGAAGGTGGTTGAATGTATGGGTTGAGAATTGGAAGGGGGGACCAAGGTGGCTGGAAGGGTGAAAGGATGGATGGATGAAGGAGTTGTTGTTTGCATGAGTTGAATGGATAGAGGGTTGGGAGTTGGATGAATGGAAGGGTACATAGATGGAGGGATGGGTGGATGGATGGTTGGATAGGTGTATGGGTGACTCAATTAGAATCTGAACTTAGTAGAATTCATGGCAAATATGTTTATCTTCTCTTTGTTACTTAGTAGGGCACTTTGCACTTAGAAAGTGCTTGTTAAATATATGTTGTCTTTTTTTTCTGCTTTCAGAAATGCTGTTCACTGGAATGGCTACTGACAGATGCATACAAGGTAACAATGATTAACAAGATGTCATGGGTTTTGCCCCTATGCCTACTAATATTCCCACTAATGTCACCAGACTCCAGTATAAATATAAGGATAAATACAATGGGCCTGCTAAACAAATTGAGCTTCAAGGCAAGTACTCTAGTTATTCTTGCCACCCACAACCACATTGGCAGCACCTTGGCCCTTTTGATATAAAAATTCCAAACCCTCCACTAGTGATGAAAAAACCACCTGTGCTCTCTTCCCTGATGGATATATGGATATTAAACAAATAAGCATACAAATAAATTTATAAATGTGCTAAAATCTATGAAGAAAAAATCTCAGTTCAATGAAGAAAACACTACAGGGGCCAGGGCACTAATTATAATTGAGAAGGCCTCTGTGACTTGGAAAAACAATATATGTTCCTAAGACATGAGATATCACCTCACAGAGGAATTAAATGCTGGATCCGGGGGTTATGGGTATGCCAAATAAATAAGTGCTATACTGGCTCAGAAAAGGAGTAACACACAGCAGGCTGCAAAGGCTCCTTGGGAAAAGATCTGCCTGGACCCTACAAAATAAATGGTATTTAAGTAATTGTGGGGAGGTAAGGATGTTCCTATTTGTAGGATGGTCTTCAATAAACTAAAGTGTAGAAGTCATTCATTCATTCTGAAGGATTTGACTTTTTTGTGCCAAGGACCACTTTGGCAGGCTGGCGAAGCATTCTGATTCCTTCCCAGAGCAAAGCTGTTAACTGACATGTTAAAAATGACATATTAAATTACTTTAAGTATATTAAATTATAAAAGAAACTAATTTTTTATAAAAATATAGTTATAACAATAATGTTTTTTAAAAAAAGCCTGTTCTATGTATCTAAGTCTATATTATGTTAAATAGCAAGATCTATGCTATATCAACTATTGTCACTCAAAGCAGTTTGATGAAAGTAAACAATAATTCTGAGATATCTGCAACAATGGTGAAAAAAAATCAGAGTATTGCTAATATTACTATAGTTTGTTGCTATCATTAAAAATTAAAGGAAGTGAAAATCTCAGTTATAGGTGAATCAAAATAGGTAACTTTTCCTATATCCAAGTTTACAAATCACAGATCTCTTGGAGGCCAATTGACCCTATGTTAAAAGCTCCTGATTCCTGTGTTAGGTATTTATGCATTTAAATCCATTCATTTATTCTCTCATTTGTTCCCCAAATATTAAGTGCTTATGACATGTTGGCATTGTATTAAGTGCTAGGAACACAGGCAAAAAAAACAATAGATTTGGTCTCTGCCCTAGCAAGCTTATATTCTAGTGGGCAGAAACATCATCAGGAAGCAAGCAAATCATCAAGGCAATTATAGATTGTGGTAACTGCTGAGACGAGAATCCACATGGTGACGTAGAGGAGATAAACCCTGGTAGAGAAACAGGAAGTACACTTGGTATCAGAACCCACAAGGAGCAAGCTGTGCAAAAGCCTGGACAAACGCAACGCAGGGAGATCAGAACACAAAAGCCTGTGAAAGAAGAGGGCCTTGGCTGTGTAAGGAAGAGGAAGAAGGCTCATGTGGCTGCAGTGAAGACAGCAATAGGAGAGGTCTAAGATGAAAACAAAGATGGAGCAACTGCCAGAAGATGCTGGACCTGATAGACCATGGCTACCAGTCTGGGTTGTACTTCAAGTGCAATGGGTAGCTACTTAGGTAGCTTAGGCAGGGGAATAACAGGATAGGAATATATTGTTTTAAGAATTCTTTGGATGCTGACCACAGAATGAGTTGTAGAGGAAGAGATAACAGGCAAAAGCAACCAGCTTAGATGCCACTGCGTTCATCCAAGTGAGAGGCAGTGGTGCTTGGGCCTGGGCTGGGTTAGAGTGAGGCAAGTGAGGCATCTGGGTACAAAATTTAAGAAAGCACTCACTGTCAGATGCATGTAAGACAGGATTCAGTTAGCCCCAGCTTGTGCTGGTGTGGAGATAGGAGGATGTGGGCAGCTCAAAGATATATTTTGAAGGTAATGAGCAAGACAGAAAATAAATTAATTACTCTAAACATTTGTAAAGCTCAGAAGTAATAATGTTAGAAAGGATCTTATGCAACAGATTATAGAGGGTCTTTAATAAAGACAGAAGGACTTTTTACTTTCTCATATAGCTAATGAAGAGTCCTGGAATTAGAGGAGAATCCAAGATGGCGGCATAGGTAAACACCTATACTGCTGCCTCGCACAACAATTTCAAAACTACAACTAAAAGACAGAACGGACATCATCCAGAACCACAGGAAAGCTGGCTGAGTGGAAGTTCTACAACTAGAGGGAAAGAGAGGGGCTCACGGAGACCCAGAGGAGCTGCAAAAAGCTGAGGTACGGAAACGAGCGCGCTGAAAGAGCGGGTGCCGGAGTACCTGGCTGGCTTTCTCTGGCGGGAGGGAAACGGAGACTCCCAACGGCATTGAACCCCTTCTCTTACGACACTAAACCCCAGATCCAGCCGAAACTCATACGGGGGGAGTTTGGACTGTGAAAAGGGAGAGGTGCACGGAAATTTAGGGGAGTTGCAAAGGATCGGAGGTCTGGTCGCGCACGGCACCACACGGAGGACGGATTGCTGATTGTGCCGCTGGCTTTCGCGAGTGGGCGGGAGACAGACCCTCCGATCTGTGCCACTTCTGAGTCCACTGGGCCCCTGTTTTGGGCGAAACCCTGGGGACCTAGACTAGTGTGGTCCTGGTTCGCAGGGGAGCCGGAAAGGCAGCGGTTAGAAGCGCTGCGGGTGCGCGAGCGCACAAGGACCGCTCCAGCCATTACCCAGTCACGTGAGACTCAGAGGCCGTGGAGGGCGGGGCCGACTGGAAGGCAAGGCGGTCCCTTAAGCCCTGAGACTCCACCCTCCCAAGCTCAGCAGAGGCTTCTGAGGCTGATTCCAGCACAGAAGTTTCCCCGGCACAGTGAAAATGCCGAGACAAGGGAAGGGATTACAAGCAAAAGAAATGGAGGAAAAAAAACGACTGGATATAGAGTTCAAAACCACGCTTATAAGGTTTTGCAAGAATATGCTAGAAAAGATGGATAAATTTAGTGAGACCCAAGAGAAGATAATAAATACACTGACTGAAATGAATACTATTACGCAGAGTACTAACAGCAGACTAGAGAAAGGCAAGGATCAAGTCAAAAATTTGAAATATAAAGAAGCAGAAAACATTCAACTGGAAAAGCAAGAAGAGAAAAGAATCCAAAAATGTGAAGATAATGTAAGGAGCCTCTGGGACAGCTTCAAGCGTACCAACATCAGAATTGTGGGGGTGCCAGAAGAAGAGAGAGAGCAAGATACTGAAAACCTGTTTAAAGAAATAATGACTGAAAACTTCCCACATCTGGTAAAAGAAATAGACTTACAAGTCGAGGAAGCACACAGAACCCCAAAGAAAAGGAACCCAAAGAGGACTACACCAAGACACATCATAATTAAAATGCCAAGAGCAAAAGAGAAAGAGAGAATATTAAAAGCAGCAAGAGAAAAACAGTTTATTACCTACAAGGGAGCACCCATACGACTGTCAGCTGATTTCTCAACAGAAACGATGCAGGCCAGACGGGAGTGGCAAGAAATATTCAACGTGATGAACAACAAGAACCTACAACCAAGAATAATCTATCCAGCAAAGCTATCGTTCAGAATTGAAGGGCAGATAAAGACCTTCACAGAGAAGAAAAAGCTAAATGAGTTCATCAACTCCAAACCAGTATTATATGAAATGCTGAAAGGTACCCTTTTAGAAGAGGAAGAAGAAAAAGGTAAAAGACAAAAAATTATGAACAACAAATACACATCTGTCAACAAGTGAATCTAAAAATTAAGTGAATTAAAAAGCTGATCAACAGAATAAACTGGTGAATATAATAGAATCAGGAGCACAGAAAGGGAGTAGACTGATAATTCTCAGGAGGACAAAAATCATAAAGCATCAAACAGACTGTGAAATTATAGCAGAAAGATTAAAGTTAGGTGAGGTAAATAAGTGATCAATCAAAGGACTTGTATGCATGCTTATAAACATAACCAATGATCACAGACACTGGGGGGTCGGGGTACGCCTGGGAGGGAGGGGGGGCAATGGGGAGATAAGTATAAAAAATTAATAAAAATTAAAAAAAAAAGAGTCCTGGAATTAAATAAAATTATAAACATTGTCCTGACCAAAAAACAAAACAAAAAAACTATGCTACTCTGGCAGCCATTTTGGACCATGAAGCAACTTTAATGCTGCAAATCACAAGTTTGTGAACACAACAGAAATATAGGAGCCTGGGTTTATTACGGCACCATGCCAGCCCTGGACCCACCTCCGTTCTGCTCTAACCTAGGCAGAAATAAACTTTTACTTTGTTTTAACAGCTGATTCCAATTGTATTGGCAAATACAATTCCTAAGCAGCTGGAAGTTGCAGGAACCTGCCCACAAGGATTTACCAAAATCCAAATGAATATATTCCTCTACATACTCATTTCCACTCATTCACCCTGATTTAAATAGTCATTTGTGTGTCTCACTTTGGTTGACAAGATACCATCGAAATGATTTTCTCCCTTGTTGCTTCTGAAAAAGATTCTCAAACCTACCGTGAAATAACCCTGGCACAGAGAGAGGTGATATGACATTATATATGTCATTATAAACTCTACCTCTTTTCTGACTCTGAGAAGGTTAGTAGTAGCAAAGGCACCAAAAAGTCACAGTGATGAATAGAACATGTTGGAAAGTGGCTGAGAAAAGTAGGAATTAATGAATGTCGCTCCCACAAATGTCAGTTGTCAATCAAACATGAAGAAAAGAAGGTGTTCCTTTCAAAAGTGGTGAAAGGGACACTTTCACAAACAGAACACAAGGGCAACTCCAATGCAGCAGCGCAATGGACTGTATTCAGCCAGTGCCTGTCATTTTGTAAGGCTATTCTATCAGTTTCTCTTCCAAGATCAGAGATGTGCTGGAAGGGACTTCTGAAATCCCTTGTTCAATGCTCTCATCATAGAAGTGAGGTAATCGAGGCTCAGTCCCATGGAAAACGGTGGCTGGGATGCAACAGGTTCACTTACTGACTTCTATATCGATGAGCACACTTCTTTATGGATTGTGAGAATCTGCTTTTATCTAAGGCAGAGGTTGGCAAACTTTTCTGTAAAAGGTCAAATCATAAATTCTTTAGGCTTGCAGGCCACAGAATCTCTATTGCAACTACTCAACTTTGCTGTTGCTGTAACAGAAAAGCTGCCCTAAACAAATGGGTATGGCTGTTTTGATAAAATGTATATACAGAAATAGGTATACAGCTGGATTTGATGCATGGGACCTAGGTTGCCATCCTCTGACCCTAGTCAATGGATTGGCATGGTCCCTGGACCAAGCAGCATCAATAGCATCTAGAAATGCATATTCTCAGTTACCCCCACCCCCAAACCTAATGAATCAGCAATACCAGGAATGGCATCTGACAATCTATTTTCATAAGCTCTTCAGATGAGTCTCACACCTACTGAAGCTTGAAAACCACTGGACTAGAATCATAGCACGTCACAGTGTATGAACGCCATCTCTCCTTGAATCATTTCTAGTACATAGTCTGGTGTTTGACTTCCTGTCATAGCAACATAGCAACTAGCTTCTCTCTCTCTCTCTCTCTTTCTCTCTCTCTCTCTCTCTCTCTCTCTCTCTCTCTCTCTCGCTCTCGCTCTCGCTCTCTCTGTCTCTCTCTCTCTCTCTAAATATCTAATAATATTTTCTTATTATTAGAGTCCCAAGACTCAGCTAGAATTATGGCTACCCAGAATAAAACCAACATGTCTATATTTTTCAGGCTCCTGTGTTTTGCCTTGTAACTAAATTCTGGCCAGTGACATTTGGGAAGGATTGTATGTCAATTCCTGGGGAATTCCATTAAAAGACAACTTATATACACCTATTGCCTCTTTCTCCTCTTTTTTTCTGTCCAGCTTTCTGAAATGGAGGTATAATGGCTGGAGTTTCAGCAGCAATATTGTATCATGAAGTGACCTTAGGAATGAAACCCATCTAGGAAGGAACAACAGGATAGATGAATCTATATTGTTGTCATTGTGCAGCCACCTTACAGGCATTGAACTGTCTGCCCACTGCCAGACTTCTTTTATGTTAAATAAAACTGTCTCACTAAGCCATTGTTAATTTTTGTTTTCTGTCATAAACCACCAAACCTAATCCAAGTGGTTCAGTGTCCAGGGAATATATGAATGAATAAATCAATCAAAAGCAAAAGATCTGAATCACAAGTTACAGATAGATTGGATTAGTCAAAACAATTTTTCAAAACACAGTGTCCATCAGGTCCAAAATAATAAAAAGAGCCCTATCTTGATTGGCTTGGTGGTAAGAGCATCAGGCTGTGAACCAAAGAGTCCCAGTTTCAATTCCAGTCAAGGGCACATGCCCTGGTTGCAGGCTCAGTCCCCAATAGGGAGCATAAAGGAGGCAGCCAATCAATGATTCTCTCTCATCATCGATGTTTCTCTCTTCCCTCTCCCTTCCTCTCTGAAATCAATAAAAATATATTTTAAAAAATACAAAATAATAAAAAGAGCCACATTAGGTGACGAAAACATTGGAAACTTCTAGACTTTATTTCTTGCATTGCTGAAGCCAAGCTGATAATGAAGTCCTCTTCTCAGACTCCCTGAGTCATTTTGTTCTGGAAACCTTTCTGAATTAGAGCACTGCTAGCATTCTGGGGTTTTGTGTCTCACAGCAATGCATGCAGAATTGTTCACACTGATCTATCATTTTGCAATGATTCTCAAACTACTTTTCAAGCAGAATGCTTTTCTTACCCATCGTAGGTTCTCAATCACTATCTGTGAAACTGAACTGACTTCCTGAGAGAGCAGAAATCCCTTGAGAAGTTGGAGCTGACTTTTCTATTTGTTGAACCTCCCACCAGAGACAGCAATGTGCATGGGGTCTGCACCCACAGATTCCATGAAGACTGCTTCATGCATCCTGTGTACTACCTCTCCTCTGTCCACCAGAACAGCATTTACACTGGCTCTTCTTCATTTTCACTTTCTGGAGACTGAGGCCTGGCCTGATTTCCAAAGCCCTGCAACAGAAATACTCTAAGATTTTCTTTTTCTTTTTTTCCTTTTTAATTAGAGACCCAATGCATGAAATTTGTGCAAGAGTAGGTCCCCTTGCCCCAGCTGCCAACACCGGCTTCCCTCTGGCACCCAGGACCCGTACTTCCTTCACAGCCCCAGCTTCATCCAGAAGGTCATCTGGAAGGATGTCCAATCTAATTAGCATATTACTCTTTTATTATTATAGGTGTGTGTTTTTTTAGAACCAGAATCTGGGCACTGGGGCTGGGGGGAGGGCTCATGGCTATTGAGTTAACCATTATTATTTTTGTTGTTGTTGTCAATTCTCACCCAAGAATAATTTTCCCATTGATTTTTAGGGAGAGTGGAAGAGAGGAAAAGACAGAGAGAAACATTGATTTGAGAGAAACTTTATACCAATGGAAAACTCCCTGTTATCTCCTCCTCTTGGCCCTTGGCAACTGCAGTTCTATTCTCTGCCTTGATGCGTTTGACTGTTTTAGGGACCTTATAAAAGTGGAGTCATGCAGTATTTGTGCTTCAGAGACTGGCTTATTTCACTTCGTATCATATCTCCCAGGTTCATCCATGTTGTTACAATGACAGGATCTCCTTTTTAAGACTGAATAATATTCCATTGTATGTATATACCACTTTCTCTTTATCCATTCATCTTCGTATACATTTTAAAACTTGTATGTTCCTCTAACGGTATTTGAAATTTCAAGATGAATTAATAATGTGAATTCAAATATATCAAGTTGCATCACTGTTCAGCAGCTCCCCTATCACCATCCCAGAAAAGTTGTACCCATATAACTCAATTGAAAATCTTTGTTTCACATGCTATTCTCTGATTCTTGCTTACTCGGTCTCTGTTTTGACTTCTCCATCCATACATTTTAGCCAATCACAATTTTTTTTGTTTGATCCCATGGATTAAGCTAGGGGGAAATCTCCAATGCCTCTGAGCAGGGTTGGTATCCAGCCAGTTGTTGATGGCTGATACCCATTCATTTAGTTGGTGCATCCATTCAAACCAACCAGTCAGTGCCCATACCTGATCAGTTGTTAAACTTGTTGAGTATAACCTACCTGCAGAAGATAACATAAATTAGAGAATTCATAATAGTGTAAGTCAAGAGTTGAGACCATGCAAAAAAAATTATATAGAAATTTTAATCTGAAAAGGCTTAAAAAGGCTCTCTACACAGAGTCTCACACAAAGCAGGAATTTAACAAATGTCTGATGCAACTGTGAATCCATACATGCCAATAAGTGTTATGCTTTACTTTAAAGTAACCCATGTGCCTAGCATTTGTTGGGATAATTATTAACCATCATTAAATAAATACATGCCTGCTGCTACCTACCCAGGAGCCCACTGTGTGGACGTACACACATGAGAAATAACTTGTTAGAAAAATAATGTGTCTGCAATTCACAGCATCTGCCCTTATAATTTTTTATTTAGGACTCCTTGTTAAACCACTGTTTTCTCTCTCCACTTTTGACAATTTAATACATGTGCTACAGGGGTCTCTCTTTCTACTTCGAGCTAATCACATCACATCTCTCCAAGGTGCCTCGAGCATCCACCCACCCCAGAGTGTATTTAATGTATATCTAGACTGCTCTCATTTGCTCCCTGTGTGACCGTATGCAGGTTACTTAACTTCAGTTTCCTCATCTGTAAAATGGGGCTAATAATAGCAAGGATATGAAACACCCAGCATGGGCTTGGCATGTAGCATGTATTCAAGAATGTTGATAATTATGGAAGATCCCATTGGCCACCAAGTACAATGTTAGACTGGAAGAGGACTAGATACATCATTAACTCCATCCAAACCAAGACCATACTAACAGCATGCTGAAAGTTACCTGTCCATTCCTTCAAGATTGTTCCTAGAGAGAAAGCTTTTGGAAATGGCTTTAGATATCATGACTTCGACAACCGGAAAATCATTTCTCTGGTTCTCCTGACACCATCTATAGCTACTCACACACCCCTGTTTAAGAAACTGAGTAGAAATATTCTCCAGGCATTAGAAAGCAAACTATGCTCTGTCCTAACACAGGACTTCATATTTTCTAGTGTTGAAGTGGAAGAGCGACGGCCTTTGAAGTTTGGAATATGTCTTTCTCTCTGTGCATTTGGGGGTCTTTACTTCTGCTGCACTGCACTTTGGGGAAGGACTGACTGAGCACCCACTCACAAAGCGGCCCCCCAGACTCTGATCTTGTTTCAGAATGTCCTTCTTCTGGAGAGATCACCAACTTACTTATTCCCCTGTTATAAAAAGGAGAGAGGAAAGGAGCAGCAGAGTTTCAAGGTGAGCCACTCACTGTTTGTGAAGTAAAAATGGTATACTGAAGGTGGAGGGGTGCTAGAAAGGAAGGGGTGCTTGAGAGCATCACAGTCACAGAGACCCAGCTATGTGCCCTCTCAGCTTCCTCATGGACTAAGACCACACTCACTGTTGCTACTCTGTTATCAATGAGTCACAAAGAAACTCATGTTTCCACCAGGATCTATCACTCTGAAACCCTGGGATAAGCTACTAAATCCCGTTAAGGCTCTTCTTCAATGTCTGTTAAATGTAATGGCAGAAGATCAACCCACATGGGATTGAAAGGATTTAGTGAGAGAATGTATCCAAGACCAGCACAGTGCCTGCCACACAGTAGGCATTTAGTCAAGTTGGTTTTAATATTGATTTAAAGAACCAGCCCATCAAAGCAGCCAAAAAGTGGAATAACCCAAATGAAGGGTAAAGAAAATGTGGTATATGCATACAATGAAATGTTATTCAGTCTTTAAAAGGAAGACTGTTCAGGCCAGTCTGTGTGGCTCAGTGGTTGAGCTTGGACGTATGAACCAGGAGGTGACAGTTCGATTCTTATCAGGGCACATGCTGCAGCTGTGGGCTCAATCTCCAGTGGGAGGTATGCAGGAGGCAGCTGATCAATGATTCTCTCTCATCATTGATGTTTCTATCTCTTTCTCCCTTCCTCTCTGAAATTAATAAAAAATATATTTTTAAAAAAGGAAGGATATTTTGACATATGCTACACAACATGGATGAACCTTGAGGTCATTATACTAAGTGAAATAAAACAGTCACAGAAGGCCAAATACCATAATATTCCACTTCCATGAGGTACCTAAAATAGCCAAATTAATAGAGATAGAAAGTAGACAGGGGCTGGAGGAGGGGAATGGGGAGTTAGTGTTTAACGGATACAGAGTTTCAGTTTCGCAAGATGAAAAGATTCTGAAGATGGACGGTGGTGATGATTGCACAACAATATGAATGTATTTGATGCCACTGGACTGTACAGTAAAAATTATTTAAATGATTTAAAAGGAAAAATAAAAGCCCAAAGTATCTGAAACAGCCTCCAAACTGTGGCAGAGAATCAAAGGTGGGAGCAGCCCTCCACGAGCTCTTCCTCCTCATTGCCTACTCTGGGCTGCCAGGCAATGGGAAAGTGGCCCTCACCAACCAAAATACCCACTCAGCAAACCAAAAAGAGGCAGATGCCTCAAGTCAGGATTGGAGGATACAGACAATAATCAAGGCTGGAGAGGGGTGTGTTCTAAAATTGATGACCACTGCTGAATAGTCACTGAGATAGCTCAGGCCCTCATGAGCAAATCAGGTACAACCCAAAACTCTAGCGGAGAGAGCCTCGGGCTGCTCTGTGAAGAGTGTACAGAGAAACTCCTATTTTCAGAGCAGGAGGAGGAGGGTGAACACAAGCTTTTTTAACAACCAAGGAACTGTCTCTATGTTAGCAGGAAGGATTCCGTGGGTAATCATGATGATATGAAACATGTACTGGGTACCAGAGACTTCAAATATATTACCCCTAATTATAACAACCCTGATAGTTAAGTACAGTCATTCCCCACCTCTGGGCCTCAGTTTCATCTGACGATAGTGTGGACCTCATAGGGCAACCATGAGACCTCAATGAGATTATCTGTTAGTAAGCAAAGCACTATGGAAGCTCTAAAAAAACTAGCTGTTGTAGCCGTAAGCACTCTGCCCTCTTCTAAGCTGCCTGCTGAAAGTGAGAAATTCGCCACTAAAGGCATTTGCTGGTAGCTACAGGAAGGGTGAAGATTGCTAGGAAACCTCTAGCTCACCCCTTCCAGGAAGCTTTCCCTGATTGGCCAACACTAGGCCAAGAGGCCTTCCTCTGACTATGCGAGTCCCTGTGCTTCCCTCTATCTCAGCACTTGACAAACTATGCTGTAATGTAATGATTACTGACTTGTGTGTCTTCCAAGGAAAGACCTAGAGTGTGACACAGCCTCCAGCATCAGCAGTCTCCTAGCTCATAATATTTTGGATGGATAATGGATGGATGAGTGAACGGACAAACCAATGAACAGATGGGTATATGGGTGCATGGGTGGATGGAGGAGTAGGTGGATGAATTGATGGACAGATCGGGGGTGGAAGGATGGGTGAATGAATGGATGAATAAATGGGTAGATAGATAAATGAGTGGGTGGAGGGATGGTGGATGGATGGACAGGTGAATGGATAGATGGGTGGATGGGTAGTGGACAAATGAATGGGTGAATAGATGAGTGGGTGCATGGGTGGATGACTGGATGGGTGGGTAGATGGATAGATGGATGAATGAGACAAAATGGAGCCCTGTATCTAGTTGTATCCCTGTAAACATTTTTTGTCTTGCTCACACTCCTCTATTCCTTTCTCTTTTCATTACTTGCCCTTTAAAAGATACCACCATTTGGGCTTTTCTTCTGTTAAAAAAAAAAAAGGCAGGAAATAAATTTCTATTTTAAAACACCCAAGAAAAATTCACACTGCAGCTCTGAATGAAGGAAGGCGAGGAGGCTAGGCTGTCCCAGTGGTGGAGCCATGAGTCTGTTTTGACAAGTTATCTCCTCCTAACCACAGTGGTTTATCTCACAGTAAACAACCAGACGTGCTATTTAGGTAAAGGAAAAAATATCGCACATTTTCTCTTCAGTATATTAGCATCCACGTCAATGATACCAGCATCTGGACATGGGCTGAAGTTAAATAAACCAAAAAAGCAAATGTTTATTGCAACACTCAGAACATCACCATCCATTTGTTGCATTCCCAGAGAGATGTATAAGGAGGCTGTGGGAATGGTAAGACAAGGAAGAGTCCCAAAGAAAAACAAAAGCTCTCCAAGAGAAATGGGGGTAGAGAAGCGGGGACCGGGGGAGCCAGGAGAAGGGATTGGAGTAAAGGAGCATAGGAAAGGCTCAAATTATCCACAGGCTAATTGATTCTCAAGTGGAAGTTAGTTTGGCCCCAAAGAGACATTTGGCAATGTCTAGAGACACTTCAGGTGTCATAAATTAAACAGGGTGCTTCTAGCATAGAGAAGGTAGAGGCGGGGATACTACTAATGTCCTATAATGCAGAGCACAGCCACCCCTCCATCCCACAACAAAAAAATTATTTGGACCCAAATGTTGTAACGCCAAGATCCAGAACCTTAGGCAAATGTGTAAATCAGCTCTGCTCCCCAGGAGCTGTGAACTTGGGCGAGTTAATCACACTCTCCGGGCAACCAGTTGAATCTGATAGCAACCTATGGGATAGGGCAAATGTGATATAGTAAGGGTATCATGCACACAGTAGATACTTCAAAAAATGTTAGCCTCTTTTATGTACTCCTCCCCACTTCCCCAAAGCTTATTTATTCACTAATTCACTCACTTTTTTTACCAATATATATTGAGGATCTACTATGAGCTTGGACCTGGGCACTGGGTATTCAACAGTGAATAAGAAAGGTCAGGTCTCTACCCCCATGCAGCTTACATCCAACCAGCAGAGACAGACAATTGATAACATATGAACCAAACTTATGATTAGTGCCACGGAGGTCCAGTATAGGTGCCGGAGACTAACCACCTGTAGGGTGGTCAGGGAAAGCCTCATTGAGGAAAGAACAGTGAGACAGAGACCTGAATGATAGCAGGAGCCACTGGTGAGAGAAAATGAGTTTTGGGGGGAAGGGGTGCTGGTTCCTGGCAGAGAAAACAGAATATGCAAAGGCTTTAAAAACACACAGGTATGTTTAGAAGTGACAGAAAGCCAGTGTGGTGGAACACAGGTGGCAAAGGGGAGAAGGATGAGAAAGATAAGGCCTCACAGGTGATGAGCAGCCACCTGGATTTTAGTCAAGCTGTCATGAGAAACCTTTGAAGGCTGTTTAGGAGATAAGAGACCTGGCTGCAGTGGAAGCCTTGGATGTGAGACAGATGAAGAGGGAAGCAGGAGACCAGTAAGAAGGCTATTCCAGCCCTGACCGGTTTGGCTCAGTGGACAGAGCATTAGCCTGTAGACTGAAGAGTCCCAGGTTCGATTCCAGTCAAGGGTATGTACCTTGGTTGCGGGCACATCCCTAGAAGAGGGGGTCTGCAGGAGGCAGTGATCAATGTTTCTCTCTCATCGATGTTTCTGAATCTCTATCTCTCTCCCATCTTCTCTGTAAAAAAATCAATAAAATATATATATATATTTTTTTTAATAAAAGAAGAAAAAGAAGGCTACTTCAGAGGTCCAGGCAGAGACCATAGGGTTCCTATGGTGATGAGAAAGAATTTGAGATATCTGTTTGAAGGAGAATAATTATAAATTGTACTAGTCTGGGTATGGGGAAAGAGAAAGGGGAAGTCTCACTGTCCATTGTCAGTCAGGCTATGTGGTCAAGGTTAAAAGACAGATAACTGCTGTCCAGAGTTCAGTGCATGAGTCCAGGTGCCATCCAATACCCACTTCAGAGCAGGACAAAGAAGTGCATAGCAAGGCCAGAAGAGGGAGGATAATTCCAGGCAAGAAGATCTGTCCAATACCAGCTATAAGGGTCTCTACAGTGAAATGTTCCAGGCTCAAGGCCACTCTCACATAGCTGCTCAGGGGTGGAGCAGCTGCGAAGGGCTGCTTTTGTCAATGTGGAAAACTGAAGGACAGCTCCAGGTCTTTAGCTTATGCGATTGGGGGAATGGTAGGTGCAATTACTGAGATGAAAAAGGCTGGGAAGAGAGCTTTGGAGGCAGGAAGCAAGAGGCAAAGACAATCAAGAAGTGGTTCCTATGGGTTCCCTCCAGCCTGTGTCCCTTCACCCTAAGCACTGTCACAATGTTCTCAACTCCAACAGCTCTAGAGTTCATTCATACCTAGGACCCAGACAGAAATGTCTTCCTCTTCTCTCCCTGAGAAACAGTCAGAAAGTCTAACTTGTCATCCTCACCTAGGGGAGTCCCCAAGCCCTCCCCTTCATATGGGCCCCAGAGATACCAGCAATTCTTTCTAGGTCCCCCAGCTACTTCTATGCCACTTGGACCCCCTGCATCTGTTTTCCAACCATTCCTCTAACCCCACTACTCCTGGTGTGGTCTATGGACCAGCATTATCAGTGTCTACTGGGAGCTTCTTAGAAATGCAGAGTCTCAGGTGCCACTCAGACCTGCTGAACCTGAATCTGCATTTGAGCCCGTCCCAGATGATTTGTGTGCACATTAGCTGGAGAAGCGCTAGTCTACAGCTCAGGAGGCAGTAATCTATAAAGTTCTTGTAAAAATGCCACCAACATAGCCTGAGATGATTTGTTCTTAAAACTTTTAAGAGCCACCCCGGGCCCAAAATGCTGATGACACTGATATTTATGAATTTCCCCCTCATGTTCTCTGCTCACTAATCATCAGATTTTCCGGATAGTAAATTTTAAGCAAGCCCGTATTTCCCCTGTACTCTTGTCTGGACCTCCGTACCTCCTCTCGGAGATTCTGTGAACTGGCTGTAAATTGTTGGACACCTGGGTTAACCAGCTCTGCAGGCTGCCTCATACGCCGGCCATCTGGACCTGTTTGCCTATAGAGGAGACGAGTCCCACGTGTCCTCTTTCCTTTGTGCTTTTCTCAGGGAGCACGTTCCACTCCAAGAAGGTAGCTCCCTTCTGTCTGTTTTGGTTTCCTTGCTTTTCATTCTCTCCCCACTTCTCTGTGTTTAGGGAGAATAACTAGCATCTACACAACTCCCAAGAGTCCTGAGCTCCATGTCCTCCCAGCAGAGCCACTATCAATTCTCCAACACTTTGCTGGTGCATTAGGTGGCATTGATCAGAAGGGGAAATCTAATGTGTTGAAATCAGAAAATCTATTTAAGTAACACATACATAAAAGATATACCCCTGGTATGTGGCTGCATGTTGAATATCATTGAATGAAAACTTGAGGCGTGTAGTTAGAGATGCTGTAAAGGTAGAATCATGGTAATATTCTAAAATTATGTTAAAGGAAATGCAAGGTAGTTAGTTTATTGGCTTGAAGAGAACATATCATTTGGACATAGACCAGATTAGGAAAGAGGAAAGCTGTGGAGTCTACACCCACAGCTGCAATTAGAGTCCAACAGGATATATGAGTGTCAGCAGGTGACATGTGGGTCTTGTTAATACAACAGATATGTATCTCTTCTGGTCACTTCAGTATAAAGGCCCCTCCTCACACTAATGATATTACACTGAGCAGAACTTCAAGTGTACTAGCTAACCAGGATGGAGCCCACATTGTTATCACAGGCTGTGCTTTCAGAGAGAGACTGGCATGGAGTTTGAGAAGGTGAGTAGAGGACAAATAAAGAAGTCTCAGTAGGCAGGGCTGGGTGGAAACAAGAGAGAGATATTCTGAGCTTATGCCCTTGAGAACATTTTGGACCAGGTACCTGGCCACTGTCACTAAGTGCTGGCATTGTCCCCAGCACCTGCCCTGCCTGTCAATTTGGCTATTTGAAAGGCAATCCTAGGGAAGAAAGAGTGGGAGTTGACTATTTTACATAGATAGTTAACTATTTTATATAGATCATCTTGTTTAATTCTTAAGATGATTTTCTTTCTTTCTTTCTGAAAGCTTAATCACACTTATTTATTATGTTTAGTTTTATTTTATTGTGGTCAGAACACTTATCAGGAGATCTACCCTCTTAACAAATTTTAAGTGCATGATACATTCTTGTTGAGTATAGGGGCAATGTTGCACAGCAGATCTCTAAAGTTTATTCATCTTGCTCAACTGAAATGTTATGCTTTTTCCTTCCCCCTCTAGCCTCTGACAATCTCCATTCCACTCTCTGCTTTAGATACCTCATATAAGTGGAATCATGTGGTCTTTTTCTTTCTGTGACTGGCTTATTTCATTTAGCATGTCCTCCATGTTTAAGAGTGGTTTCTCATTATACTCTTAGATTTTCTAATTTTAATTTTTGAAGACTACTTCACAAGATGCAGTTTTTGCAGAAACCAGCATGACAAGTCTTAAGGGCCTTCTGTAGGTAGGTACCTGACTCTGATTCAGGGAAAGAAATGGGCAGCAAAAGGGCACAAATGTTTGGAATCCCTGGTCCTAAGGATTTTTTAATGATCCTCAACTCGCTGTTTATTATCCTTTCTCCTGGGGACCTTAAAAATAATTTCCCTTACAGAAATAGGATGGCTTAATTACTGCTTCTAGTCACTGTTTTGAGTAATTCATAGGCCTTTAGGGATTGAAATTTTACATGGTCTCCTTTCAATTTTTTAAGCCCTTGAATCATATCTTAAACCTTTCTGTTTGCTTGGTTCTGGCCATACTTATTATTGTGATTATGCCCAAAACAACTTGGTTTAGGAAAGGTAAGTCATTTTTTTAGCCTAACCGTGTCCCAGGTTCAAACATATACTTTTTGGCACATTTGAAGATCAAAAATGCCCTTGGGATCTGAAAGTCTCAAACAAAAATGAAGGGACCTTAGCTGGTTTGGATCAGTGCATAGCGTGTCCACCTGCAGACTGAAGGGGCCCAGGTTTGATTCCAGTCAAGGGCACATGCCTGGGTCATAGGCTTGCTCATTCCCGTTGCAGGACATGCAGGAGGCAGCAGATCAATAACTCCTCTCATCCTTGATGTTCCTATCTCTCTTCCCCTCTCTCTTCCTCTCTTAAATCAATAAAAATATATTATTTTTTTAATGTTGGAAGAATCATAATACCAGATATCAAGCTATATTACAAAGACACTGCTCCCAAAACTGCCTAGTACTAGCACAAGAACAGACATATAGACCAATGGAACAGAACAGAGAACCAAGAAATTGACCCAAGCCATTACACTCAATTAATATTTGACAAAGGAGGCAAGAACATACAATGGAGTCATGACAGTCTCTTCAATAAATGGTGTTGGGAAAATTGGACAGATACATGAAAAAAATGAAACTAGACCACCAACTTACACCATATACAAAAATAAATTCAAAATGGATAAAGGACTTAAATGTAAGACAGGAAACCATAAAAATCTTAGAGGAATCCACAGGCAGTAAAATAGCAGACAGAAGAGAATAAACAAATGGGGCTATATCAAAATAAAAAGCTTCTCCACAGGAAAAAAAAAACTATCAACAAAACAATAAGAAAGCCCACTGCATGAAAGAACTTGTTTGCCAACGTTATCACCAATAAGGGTTTAATCTCCAAAATTTACAGGGAACACATACAATTTAACAAAAGGAAGATAAACAATCCAATCAAAAAATAGGCAAAGGACCTAAGTAGACACTTTTCCAAAGAGGACATACAGAAGGCCAAGAAACACATGAAAACATGCTCAAAGTCACTAGTCATCCGAGAGATGCAAATCAAAATGACAATGAGATACCATCTCACACCTATCAGAATGGCTATTAACAAATCAACAAATCAACAAAGAAGTGCTGGCAAGGATGTGGAAAAAAAGGAACCTTCTTGCACTGCTGATGGGAATGCGCACTGCTGGTGGGAATGCACACTGTGGCAGCCACTGTGGAAAACAGTATGGAGTTTCCTCAAAAAATTAAAAATGTAACTTCCATTTGACCGAGTAATCCTACTTCTAGGAATATATCCCAAGAAAACAGAAACACCAATTAGAAAGGATATGTGCACCCCTATATTCATAGCAGCACAATTTACAATAGCTAAGATTTGGAAATGGCCTAAATGCCTATCAGCATATAAGTAAATTAGAAAATTATGGTACATCTATACAATGGAATACTACACTGCTATAAAAATGAAGGAATTCTTACCATTTGCAGCATTATGTATGGAACTGAACAGTATTATGCTATGTGAAATAAGCCAGTCAGAGAAAGATAAATATCACATGATCTCACTCATTTGTGGAATATAATGAACAATATAAACTGAGGAACAAAAACAGAACCAGAGACACAGAAGCATCAAACAAACTGTCCAACCAGGGATGCCAACCTATGAGGGAAGGCAGGGGATAAAGGGTAAGAGATCAACCAAAGGACTTGTATGCATGCACATCAGCAGACAGTAGGGGAGTGATGGCATGTGCTAGGGAGGTGAGAGAGGCCAAGGAGAGGTCAATGGGGGGAAAGGGAGACTCATGTAATACTTTAAACAATAAAGAATGTAAATTAAAAAAAATAATAATAAAAGTAAAACCAGTATTGCCCAATACAAAAAAAGGAAAATGATGAGAACATGTCACCACTAGTGGTGCACCAAGGAGGGTTGCAGAGGGAATGGCATGCATGGCCACATCACCCTTTTGAGTTTGGAATGATCAGAACAGAAGGCCACTTCTGGGGATTTCTTTCTTGGCTAGGAGTCTTTTCTCAGTTTTGTTGACTAGCATACACTCTTCTCTGACTTTGGGGGTGAAGGAAGGAGGCTTAGAGATGTCTTTGTAGATGATAAAGGAATTGGGGAGAGAAGAGAGAAGATGGAAGAATGGCTTGCTGAATTAGCAGCCTGTCTGTAAAAGATGTGACCATAAGGTATGATTCAGATTAGGCCTAGAGAAAACAAAAGATGGTTTTTCAATTTTTAAAAATAAAAATGTATTCCAGGTTCATCCATGTTGTCCTATATTGCAAAAGGTCCTTCTTTTTTAAGGCTGGCTATTATTCCATTGGATGTATATTCCACATTTTTTTTATTTATTCATCTGTTTAAGACAATTCCTCAGTATTTTTTTTATATTCTCATTGTACAGATAAGGAAACAAAGGGTGAGGAAAGACTAGTTGCTGTCCCACCTAAGTGGTGGAGCTAAAATGCAAACCAGGCAGCCTGACTCCACATACCCTTGGCCACTTCATAGAACAATCTTGCCCAGAAAAACCATGGTGTCACAGGTTCATGATCAGAGGTGATAACCGCCTTTACCTGAGGGCTTGGGACACCAGTGAGGGGCTCTCTCAATAAGTATGGGTCAATCTAGCACCATCATGAGAAAGAGAAGTTGCCTCAAGCAATACCTTGAATGGCTAGCCAACCCCTACACACTTAGAGTGTGTGTAGCCTTTGCAATTCTGTGCCCTCAGTCTGCAGCATGAGAATAAAGAATAAACTGCATTTCTGTAAAAGAGAGATGAATTCCTGCACCCAGCTGACCTGAGTGGGTTGGAGGGCTTAGCAAAGGGAAACAACACATATAACTTTATAACTGCCAGTTCCAAGCAGGTTCTAGAACCTCTTCTTCTCAGTTTTAATTGTGCCTTAGAGCCACCTGAAGAGCTTTAACAACTATCCATGTCTGGATCCAAGGCCTAGAGATTCTGATTTGGCTGATTCTCAGTATGGCCTGGGCATGGAGAGGGTTTTAGGTTCCCAAGGTAACCTTGACATGCAGCGACAATTGAGAAACATACAGCTCCCCCTCTTTGGAACTTCAGGACACATTTGAGTGAGGAAGCTTCTAAAATAGGGCAGTGTCTCTCAAGATGTAGTCTGTGGATGCCCGACACCCAAATCACCTGAAGATCTGGCTAAACATGCACATTTCTCGGTCCTACATCCAGAAATTCTAATTCAATATCTCTATGGAATGGTCTAGGAATTTGCACATTTAATAGCAAGCTTCCTGAGTGTTTCTGACACACTCTGAAGGTTAGACCCTGTAGGATTGGGTGAAGTCAGAGCCTAAAACTGGGTTCCATCAAGATGGCTGTGGAAATATAAAAGAGAAAATGAGCTGAGACAGCTGCAGAGGCCGGCAGAGGAGACTCAGGGATAAGACTGGGTAACTCTTGAGCAGACCCAATACCCAGGGAAGAAATGGAAGGTGCTTACAGGCAAAACCCATGGGAGACAGAACACATGCTTACAGACTGGTGCCTCCAAAGACTCAAAAGGGCCAATGCACCACATGAGGATGGTGTTCAGGTTGGTCTGGAAAAGGGATTCAGAAGCCAGGGGAGGTGATGATGGTCTCTAAAGTGCAAGCCCCTGGTGGTCCTCTTCCTTCCTTCCCTCTCATCCTGGGTCTAGTGTCTCACAAAACTCAGAGGGCAGGTCTTTTCTTCACCCCCAAGCCAGCATAGAACTAACACATTCCTAAGCCACTGTGATGTCTGAGGATTAAAGCATGAAACTAGGGGGAAAGGGATCGCAAACAATAATATTAGGCATGCTTCATCCCAAATTAAAACTTTTCTGGCTCAAAGGACACTAACAAGAAATAAAACAACAACCCACAGGATGGAAGAACATATTTTAAAATCTTATGTCTGAGAATGGTCCACTGTCCAGTACATCCTATATAATAAAAGCCTAATATGCTAAGTGTCTAGTCATCTAGTCAGCCGTTCAACCAATCAAAGCATAATATGCTAATGATATGCTAAGGCCGCTCAACTGCTTGCTATGACGTGCACTGACCCCTAGGGGGCAGACGGTCATCTTTTGACCAGTTGCTGTAATGTGCTCTAACCACCAGGGGGCAGATGCTTTGATTGGTAGGTTAGCTTGCTGCTGGAGTCCAACCCATCCGGACTGAGTGAGACAGAACAGACACCCCCTGGAGCCCTAACGCAGTCCCTCACCACTGGCCAACCTCCCATGTCCCTCCCTGGCCTCAATTGTGCACCAGTGGGGTCCCTCAGTCTGGCCTGCACCAGCTCCCAATTCGGGACCCCTCAAGGCATGTCGAAGAGTCATTTTCTGCCTGACAGTGGAACAACTGGTCGCTATGACACACACTGACTACCAGAGGGCAGATGCTCAACACAGGAGCTGCTCCCTGCTGGTCATTGTGCTCCCATAAAGGTAGTGCTACTCAGCCAGAAACCAGGCTTAGGGCTGGTGAGCACAGTGATAGTGGCAGGAGCCTTTCTGCCTCTGTGGCAGTGCTAAGGATGTCCAACTAAAGGCTTAGGCCTGCTTCCCCAAGGGTTCCCGGCCTGCAAGAGGGTGCAGACTGGACTGAGGACCCCCTGCCCGAGTGCATGAATTTCATGCACTAGGACTCTAGTAAAAAAATAAACTCTTAAAACTCAACAATAAATAGCTTAACACATAATCCAGTTTAAAAATAGGCAAAAAACTTCAATAGGCATTTCTCAAAAGACACACAAATAGCCAATAAGTTCATGAAAAGATGTGCACATCATTAGTGTAGGGGTTGCAAATTAATATCACAAGGAGATACGACTTTACACCCACTAAAGATTAAAAGAATGGGAAATGATAAAGGTTGATGAAGCTTTGGAGAAATAGGAACCCTCAGACATTGCTGGTGGGAAGATAAAATGGTACTGCTGCTGTGGAATACTCTGGCAATTCTTCAAAGGGCTAAACACAGAATTCCTATATGACCCAGCAATCCCATTCCTGGGCAGGAACCAAGAGAACTGCAAGCACACCCACACAAAAACATGAAGATGGATGTTCCTAGAGGCATTATTCACAGTGGCCAACAGAGGGAAACAACCCAGAAGTCCCTCCACTCATGAGTGAATCAACAAAATGTGTCATAGCCCTACAATGAAGTATTATTAGGCCATAAAAAAAGAGCGAAGCACTGATGATACATGCTACAGGGTGAATGAACATTGAAACCATGATGCTAAGTAAAAGAAGCCAGACACACACAAAGAAAACATATATCATATAATCTTACCTAATAATAAACAAACATGTAAATTGACTGTACCTCCACTACACCCACAGCCAATCAGGAGTTAGTATGCAAATTAACCTAACAAAGATGGCTGACAGAGGTGGGACACCTTCTATGAGAGGGGAGGGGCAGCAGAGGGAGCTACAGGAGCTGTGCTCCAGGAGCCAGGACTTACAGGCTCCTGCGTGGTTCTGGACGAAGGCCTATTCTTGCACAAATATTGTGCAATGGGCCTCTAGTTCTATTTATATAAAATTTCCAGAATAGGCAAATCCATAGAGATGGAAAGTAGATGAGTAGTGATAGGGGCTGGGGCAAGGAGGAGGAGTAAAAAGTGACTGCTAATATATAAAATATTTCACCTTATAGAATTAGATGGTGGTGCTAGTTGCACAATATAGAGAATATACTAAGAAACCACTGGGTTGTAAACTTTAAAATGGTATATTTTATGGTCTGTGAATCATATCTCAATTTAAAAATGTTAAACATTTAAAAAATACTAGGGGTCATTTATCAACCAATTCCTGCTCACCGTGCTAACTACTATCCATAGATCAAATATCTTGTTTTACTGCTAAAAGGATCCTATGAAGTAGGTTCTGTTATTATTGAGAGTCAGCAGAGTGTAATAGAGAACCTGGCTCTGGAACCAGACCAAAAGGGTTAAAATCTCCTAAGATCAGCATCTGAGAGAACTATCTGTACCCCCATGTTCACTTCTGCATTATTCACAATAGCCAAGATATGGAGACAAGATACATGTCCATGGTGGATAAACAGATAAAGAAAATGAAATATTATTCAGATCTCAAAAAGAAGAACACCTTGCCATTTGCAACAATGTGAATGACCTGGAGGACATTATGCTAAGTGAAATAAGTCAGACACAGAAAGACAAATATTGCATAATTTATCTTCATGGAAATAATAATAATAATAATAATAATAATAATAATAATAATAGCTGGACTCATAGTAACTGAGAGTAAAATGGTGATTATCAGAAGCTAGAATGTGGGGGAAAAAGAAAAAATTGATGAAAGATGAAGGAAGGAAGGAAGGAAGGAAGGAAGGAAGGAAGGAAGGAAAGAAGGAGGGAGGGAGGGAAGGAAGGAAGGAAGGAAGGAAGGAAGGAAGGAAGGAAGGAAGAGAAGGGAGGAAAGGAGGGAAGGTGGTTAAGTAGATAGGTAAGTAGGGGCTAGAGGAAGAGAAATGGGGAGCTAGTTTTTAATGGGTTCAGAGTTTCAGTTTTGCCAAATGAAAGGAGATCTTTGGATGGATGATGGTGATGGTTACATGGCAACATAAATATACTTCACATCAATAAACTAGATACTTAAAAATGAGTAAGATGGTAAATTTTATGTTATGTGCATTTACCACAGTAAAAATTGGACAAAATGCCTGAGTTGGTTTGGAAAAAAAAAAACTTAGCCCAGCCCTAGATGGTTTGGCTCAGTGGATAGAGCATTGGTCTGCAGACTGATGGGTCCTGGGTTCAATTCCGATCAAGGGCACATGCCCGAGTTGCAGGCTCAGTCCCTAGTAGGGGTTGTACAGGAGGCAGCCAACCAATAATTGTCTCTTATCATTGATGTTTCTATCCATCTCCCTCCCTCTCACCTTCCTCTCTGAAATTAATAAAAATATATTTAATAAAGAACATTATAAAATGATGAACAAAAAGATAGATACAGAGGTAGTAAAGCATCAAACAGACTGTCAAATTACAGTGGGAAGGTTAGGGAGAGGTAGGGTAGATAAGAGATCAACCGAAGGTCTTGTATGCATGCATATAAGCATAACCAATGGACACAAGACACTGGGGGGTTAAGGTATGTATGGGAATGGGGGGAGCAATGGGAAGATATGTACACATGCAATACATTAATAAAATATATATATATGTGTGTGTGTGTATATATATATATATTTTTTTTTTAAAGAAAGAAAACTTCAACCCTGACTTTGGTGGCCTTAGGGTTTGCATTGGTCATTTCATCTCTTTATGCCTCAGTTTCCTATTCTGCATGCTGGAGGAAATAATCCTATCTAGTACATGACACATAGTAAGCATCTAATATGTGCTGGTTACTTACACAGACCTGCACAATCAGATTAGGAAGTCAGGACCCAGAGAGATGGCATGCCCTCTCTATGAGTGTGGGTGGGCCTAGGCACTGAATCCAGACAGAGCGATTTTGGAAACTGTTCTTAGTCGCTATGCTTCTATAACGACTGTCAGAGAATTCCAGCCACCCCCTTTCATGAAGTGAGGAAGTCTATTCTGAGCCCATTTGTAAAAGTAAAAGCTCTGCTATTGTGAGGCCTGAGAAGGCACCGAATTATAATGTTGCTCATACTCAGACGGAGAGCAGATGCAGAGCCCACCAGACCATCTCCCAGCCTGGAGTGTGGGCAAGCAAAGTGGGTAGAGATCCCACCCCCACAGACCTGTCTGAGTCAAGGGGAGGAAGCCATCCTGCTGCCTGTGTTTATTTATCCTCTCTGCTGTTGTGTTAGGCCCTGCTAAGCTTTGCAAATTAAGTCACAACGGGGATCCAGTGGGCTGTGCAACTGGGCCTTGACCCAAAAACCATCCACAGGAGGATGTTCACACGCAACATCTGCTGCATCGGTCCCGCGGAAGCCTGAACCATGAGCCAAGTTCGCATCTACAGTGACGACAATGGGGACCTGGGAGCTAAAGCATGGGTTCTCAGGCTCAGTCTGCCGCCAGCTCTCACGGGGGCCGGCAGGTGGAGAGCAGGTGTCAGTGGCTGTCCCTGAGAGCTGGGACCTAGATCTTATTCCTTATGTAAGAGGTAAATTTGGTTCAAATTTGGTCTCAGACTATATTCATGTCATATTCAGATCATCTGAACACTCCTTGGGGTGTGGCTCTGGGAAATACTAAACAGGAAAAGGCACAGGCAGGAGAAAGAACTATGGACCAAAGAAATACAAAGTATGAATGGGCCTCAGAAGAGGGAATCTTATTTCTTAGGGTAGGCCATGTCACAGAAGACTTTTGGAGAAGGTAGTATCTTGAAGGATAAGCAAAAAATACAGTCACAAGCAGGAGGAGGGGAAGGTGAAAAGACAGGTTAGTCCAATAAGAGGGAGCAGCTATGCAAATGTGTGGCGTTAACAAAATAACCAAGCACAGCAATCCTGGCAGCCAACACTGACTGGCGCTTTGCTCTGGTCTTAGCGTCGTGCTAAGCATTTGCCACGTGCTGCTGTGTTTAATGCACCTCGCAAACACATGTGGTCCACACTAATACTGTCCCCACTGAAGACTTGGAGAGACCAAGATTAACCTTTAAGAACACTACAGCGGGTGGCAGTGCACGCCGTGGTTAGGAGCTCAGCTCTGCCCTTGGCCATCCATATGATTCAGGATAAGGTATTTATTCTCTAAACCTCAGTTTCCTCATCTATAAAAGGATGATGCAAGAAGGACTGAATGAAATCATAGTGATGAATTCATAGATATACTCATATGTCCTCATTTAACAGGTTGTATTGCATGCCAATTATGCCTCAACCAAGCTATTACAATTATAAAATGTTAGTAACTATACTAATGGCAACAATAATGATAAAATGCTTAGTTCAATGCCTGGAACATTTTTATGAAATGTAAGATGTTGTTGATTTGTTGTTGTTAGTGAGACGATGACTCTACCAACCAAGTGCCCGGAACTATGCCAAGGAAAGGACAGCCTCATCTAATCCTCATAACCATACCATCAGTCAGTATGATCCTGATTTCACAGAGGAACAAAGTGAGACTCACAGGCCACACAGGTGGAATGTTCTAGAACAAAATCCTCCTTTTAGCACATGCTAGTGGTACATGAAGCAAATCATAGGAAAACAAAGCAAGTCAAAGGGGAGGCAGTTACAGGGGACCAGGGGACTCTCTAAGCACCGGGTGGCTCCCTGAACTCAGGCCACATGCTGACATCCCCAAGGAAAGTACAGCCACTTGGATTCTCTGCTCAGCCTCTACTGGCTCTCTGTGCTTGCCGCTGTTCTCAGCTCTTGTTTCTGTCACTGCCCCAGGCCCGGTCTTCTTCCCTTCCCTGCCTGTAATAGTTTTGTGGAACCAAGGGCACAGCCCCCTGCAGCAGATAGAGGGGAGAAGCTGTGAGGTGGGCTCATGAGGCTGGGGAAGCTAGAGAGAAGCTAAGCTTCTGCTACTTACCCAGAACCTGCAGACCTATAGCTCCCAATGACAGAGCCCCCGGGAAAGAAACAGGCACTGACTGACTCTCCAATTACTGGTTCTGCATTGTAACCCTAAATTTTCTGTTGTGCCTGTTAAATCCCCATTGTCTTTCCTCTCCACCAGCATGGTAATGACAGTACTAACAACAACCACACAGCCATACACTCATGGCTTCATTCATTCTAATAGCCAGGCATCAACAATGCCTGAGTTTTGTTCTCACCTGGGTCCCACCTCTGACAATCCAGCAGATTTTTTTTTTATTGATTTCAGGGAGAGAGAGAAAGAAACATCAATGATGAGAGCGAATCATTGATCGGCTACCTCCTGTTAATGGGGATCAAGCCCACACCCACACATGTGCCCTGATCGGAATTGAACCTGGGGTCCTTCTGTCCACAGGCTCAATGCTCTTGAGCCAAACCAGCTAGGGCTGACAATGCAGTGAATATTTTTACCATGTGCCAGGCTGCAGGAAAGGAGGCAAATGCCACACAAAGTCCATGCCTTAAGAGCTTACATTCTAGTGGGGACTGGTGCAAAGAGGCAATGGATATGAGCAAACAAACATGGTAATATCACATTAGGATGAGGGCTATAAAGGAAATAAAGTGCTGGGCTAGAGAATAAGAGGGAAGAACTTACTAGGTGGTCTGAAGGAGCTGGCTCTGAAGCTGAGACCTAAAGGATAAGGAGGTGCCAACATAATTATGGTTCAGGCAGAGGGACAGGGAAAGCCCTGGGGTGGGAAAGAGCTTGGTATGTTCCAGGAAAAAGTGACAGAAGATCAATGATTTTGACGTGGTTCCTATCCAAGAACCCTAGTTCAGTTTCTGACACAGCTGCCTACCGGCTTGTATGAGTTTGAGTAAGTTACCCTCCGAGCTTGCTCTCTGTGCTTGCTGCTGTTCTCAACAAGCAAATGTGGTTGATAATGGAATGTAACTCATGGAACTGTTGTGAAGTACAGCATATAGTAGGTGCTCAATAAATGTCAGCTCTTGTTTCTGTCACTCCGCAACCTGGTAGCCAGGATTCAGTATAAAGGAGTATGTTCAGGGCTTAGCACTTCTGTCAGATTCACCTCTGTGAGATCCCCATTGAGTTTCTTGTTGCGGTTCTCACAAGGTAGTCAAGAAATATTTGTTGAATGAGCAAATAAATGAATGAGTGGGCTTCCTGATTATCTTTAAGCCACTGAAAAGGCAGCATTAGGCCTCCTTAAGATTAGGCTTCCTTTGTAAGCAATAGATCCCGCCTGGAATTCTGTGTTCCTGGAATATTGCAGAAAGGATAGGTGGAGGGGAGGTGGTGATTAGCCACTGTCTCTGCAAACAGCAAGCCATCTGCACCCCGTTACCTAAGCACAGACCTCTGTGGGCGCCCAACTTCAGAGGCCTGAGAGTTGGAAGGGATTCCGAGCTTGGATCCCTCAGGCTAGGCTATTATTGGAAGCTGAGCACTGCCTGCCACAGAGAGATGAGTCATGCAGAGGGTGAAGGCTTGATGGATTTCTCCAAGGCAGCAGCTATTTATCAGGGTGGATCTGTGCACCACAGATCACCAGGACACAAAGGGTGGGTGGGTTCAGATCTGATGCTACTAAAAATATACTATCCCTACCTGCTTCCTGGCACTGCATCCAGAGAAAAATGCCTGGGACGCTCTCACCCTGCAAATGCCTGTCTCAAGGAGGCCAAATGCTGTTCTTTGATGGACTGTCCCCCTTTATATATGATCTATCCTCCGAAGAGCTTGTGAGATTATTCCAGCCACATCTCCACCCTCCATGCTCAAGCAGCCCATTCATCAGTTCCTGGCTTATGTGCTCTGTCCCCATGAATGACTTTACCGCCCAGTGAGACACCGAGATCTTAGAAGGTCTTGTGTTTCAGAGTTCGTCATTGCACATAAAACTCTGAGTTGTGCCTGAATGCAGAATAGCAGGGGTCTTACTTCATTTTGTCTTTACAAAGTCTCAACTGTGGAAGGAGTGGCATGCCACAAACAGCTTACATGCCAATAACATAAACAGCCCTCGTGGGGGGTTCCTGAGATTTCACATGCTATGTCCTGCGTTCAATGTGAGGCTTCTGCATCCATTGCTAAGCCTTTGTTTGTTTATTACAAAGGACAGCGAGCTGGGATGGAGTGGGGGCTACTGCACAAGATTTGGGCGCCTGGTTAATTCCACTTTATCTGGCTGCCTTTGTTCTTCCCAAACTGCCTGGCAGCGTTTCTCTGAAGTAAGCCTCAGCTCGCAGTTCTGAAGTGCGTTTCCTCACATATGCTCGCAAAAAGTTGCTCGGAGGGAAGGCAGCTTAATTAAAAACCACATTCAATCAAACTGTCATTTTGTTTATGAAAAGGTGTCGAGTTGCTGGAAATGGCAGGAACAAGCACTGAGGATTAATGCTTGAAATCTGTTCTGATTAAAAGTACGATTGAGGCATGAAGACAGCAGCCCAGTGAACCGAGTGGCCCCTGAGCCCAAGATTCCGCCGTTTTCAAATACAACCTGACACGGTTTTAAGTAGAAATAGAACTTCTCCATGCCCAGAGGGTTTCTCTACCTTCATGGTGACAGAATCTAGCTGGAACTGGTTGTTTTCAAAGGGAATCTGTTCCCACACCTGCCTGCTTCTTCACTGGCAGGTGCCCCAAAGGTGATGTGCCTGGCTCTGGGTCACTAGACCTGTGGTCATACAATGATATTAACATGAGTAGGGACTCCAGAGGTCCCCTGGCTTTATGCCTTCCTTTTTTAGAGAGGGAAGCTGAAACCTATGAATAGAAAATAGCAAATATAATGGCACCCAATAGAAAAGAACTCAGGGTGAGGAGGCCTAAGGTTAGCTTCACTTCCAGAACTCGTCAACTTCCAGAACCCTTCTTTCCCAGTGGGTTACAGAGTCACTGGTCTATTTCATCCAGCAGAACTCAGTTCTAACACAGCCACCTAGAACCAGCTGACTCTCACCTGCTCTGCAAACAAGAGCTGCCTCTTCTGCATCCAATGGTTCTACAGTGGTACCTCGAGATACAAGTTTAATTCGTTCCGTAACCTTGAGGCGTGGGAAACTATGAGATGCTCCAGTCGCGGTAAACTGGTGGGTCGTGTGCAGCTGGCCGATCCGCGAGATTACTCCTATCTCAAATGTTGCTCGTATTTCAAAGCAAAAATCGCTCGCTCTATGGCTCGTATCTCAAAAATCTGGTATGTTAGGGCACTCGTATCTAGAGGTACCACTGTATTTTACTCACACTTGAGACCTCCAAAATGTTGGGTGGTCGCACTCTACCTCCTCTTACAATGGAATTACGTGAGGGCTTTGGAAAACGCTTAATCCAAAAATCAGCAAGAGCAGGAAAGAGTCTCTCTGAGATGGTGTTATAAGCTGTGGCAGGCTGAATTCTCAGATGACCACCAATGAATGATGCATGCCCTCGAATGATCTCCTCCCCTTGAGCATGGGTAGAACCTGTGAATATCATGGGATATAACTTCTGTGATTATGCTATTTCATATGGTGAAGAGATTTGCAGGTGTTATTAATGGCCCTAATCAGTTGAGTTAGACAAAAGTGAGATTAGCCTAGGTGGGCCTGGCTTTATCAGGTGAGTGCTTTAAAGGGGGGCTTAGACTTTTCTTGTGCTTGGGGACTGGAAGAAGCAGGAGTCTCTTTCTCTCTCCCTCTCTCTCTCTCTCTCTCTCTCTCTCTCTCTCTCTCTCTCTCTTTCTCTCTCAACAGGAATCCTTTATGAGTTCTACAGCTGCAAGGAAGTGAATTCTAACAACCATCACATGAGTTTGGAAAAGCACCTGAGACCCAGATTAGATCCTTGTCCCAGCTGACAGTTGGAGTGCAGCCTTCTGAAACCCTGAGCAGAGAACCCAGCTAAGCTATTACTGGACTCTTAATTCACAAAATCTATGAAACAATAAATAGGTGTCAGCCACTAAGTTTGGGGTAATTCATTATGCAGCAATAAATAGCTAATACACCAGCCCAGAGCCAACAATTCCTAAAGAGGTCAAGGTGGGAATGATGTCACTGGTACCAAAATGAGGAAGTAGCACTAGGCATTCCTCCTATGGGCCTCCTTTAGTAATAATAAAACAGAAGAGACTTCAAAACTTAGCTGGCCCATTTCTTTTACCTGCCATTCTCTTTAAAAAAAAAAATAATAACAACAACAATGAAAGCCAACATGGGCACCCTCAGCTGACTTGATCACAGCTTGGTTAGGAAAGCTTCCTCTAAGAGTTAAGGAAAAGAGACTCTTAGCACAGGAGAAACAAGTTGCTCTTTGAGAAAAATAAAATGTTTTCAAAAGAAACATTTGAGTCTCAAACCTAAAAAAAACTACTTCAGCCAAGAAGAAACTCCCACCATTTGGCATTTGCAGGAGCTAGAAGAGAGAAGATGCAGAAGGGAGCTGTTCTGGGTATACTAATCTCTAACAGGTGTGCAAGCCACAACACCCCCTTACTCTCCCGCTGCCCACCCCACTCCGTGTCAAGTCTTCCCAAATGGTGTTCATGCAAAAGTGAACGTGTGCTTGGTGGGTGGGAGAGGGGACTCAACATCGTGAGACAGTATTTAAGTGCTAAACTGTTGGGTGCTGGATTTAAGTGGTAACTTTTGTGGGGGGATGGAAGGGAGAACTTTTTTTCTGCCAAGATCCATATGGATATTTATAACATCATTTGGGGGCCATACAAAATCATCAATTAAAAATTAGCCTCTATATCTGGTCAAACATTTAACTCACCTTTAATGCCTTGGCAGGGCCAGACCAAATGATTTTGAGGGCCTTATACAGCCCATGGGCCGAACATTCCCCACCTCTGGTAAAATCAGTTTAATCGGGGAATGCTTCTGGTTCAGAAATTACTTATATGGTTATCCAATGCTGTCCAGATAAAAACCTGAATTACTGAGTAAGGCCTACACCCACTCCCACTCCTTACTCCCCATCGACCCACCCCTCCACCTTCATCTCACCGCTCCCAGTCTGTTCTCTGTCGGGCAGACACCCCAAACTCTCCCTGCAGCTGCTTCTGCTACATGTCCTTCTCTGCTGAGTCCTCTCCTGGGATCCGTCACTGGGAGAAAAGCCTTCTGGAACCTCCCACCAAGGTCATTAAGACCTCATTTAGGATCCCTATTTTTAGGAAACAAGGAAAAAGATGTATGACAAATATGCCTCCCAAAAAAAAATATTTTGATTCCCAGCAAAAGAAACTCATTTCAGGGTTAGATGTTGTGTGCATGCCTCACAAGACTACATCTTCATCTTCGCAGATGTCACCTCCTCTGGGGAGGTTTACATAATCTCCGCTCATTAGGAATTAAGCTCTCCCTCATCTGATTTTTCAGGAGTCTGCCTTGAATCTTAGGCACTTTTCTCCCAAGCCTTTACCACCAGCTGATGCATTATACATTTATGTGTTTGTTTTCTGCCTCCATCCTCTGAAATGTAAGCGCCTCAGGGGCAAGGATTTGGATTTGGCTCTGTACTCCATCTCTGGGACCTGCGTCAGAATTCGACATGTACATGACATTCAATGAATATGTTGCATAAATGATAGGAGGAGGAGGAGCCAATGCCTTGCTACTGCTTCCAATGCACCGGGAACTTCTAGTGCTGCATGTATACTAACTCATTTAACACAACAGCTTTGTGAGCTGGGCTCTGCTGACAGCCCCGAGGAAAAAGCTGAGGCAGAGAGCATTGCAGTCACCAGCGCTCTCACACAGCCAGTGAGTTAGAGAGTAAGGATTCAAACTCAGGCAGTCTGACTCCAAAGCTTATGCTCCTAACCACAACACTAGAGTAAGTGAGTGAGTGAGTGAGTGAATGGATGAAGAACTTGATGTCCATCACACCCTGTAAATGGAATGCTGGAGGTTATATTAGGGGATGTACTTATCTGTTCCCTGGTGTCTTCTGGAATGTTTTAGCCTCTACATGGAGTGAAATCCTATGCCTTACACACAGTAGGCACTCAGGAAGTATTTTTTAAGGTAGATCACCACAGTTGGTGCTTCCAGATATTCTAAGTACCTTTTTATGCAAATCTCCAGCTTTCCTTCATAACATCTATACAACTAATTGCAATGTCGCTGGTCCCTATCTGGAGTTTTTTCTCAATCAGCAAACCAAAGCCACCATTCTCACAGTGACACTGCCATCTGTTTCTGGGCCACAAGAGTGTTCAATACACATTGATAGTGACTTTGAAGGAACAATGATTCTCAAAGAAACCATCACTTCCTGAGCCTTTGGAATCCTCTTGTTCCTCCAGCAGGGTAGGCAAAGCTGCAAACATGAAGACATCTGTGGCAAAACCAACAGCTTCCTGGCCAGAATGAACTGGAATTGAGCAAATCCCATCATCTTTGCTGGCTCTGAAGCAGCTGCAAAATCTGGTGGGCCCCCAGGAGAAGCTACACCATACAAAGAGGAGGAGCAGCTCAGAAGAGGAGGGTAGCAGAGGGAAAAAAAATCTGGCTCAATATCTACCTGGGACAATCTGTTTGCTCAACAGCAGAAAGGACTGTGTACCAAGACCAGGCAGGCAATGCATGGGCATATGCCACTCCTAGGTTAATCTGCGGACCGCAGGGAAAAGCAGGCAATGCTGCAAGGCTGCCGAGCTCTAAAAATACCCAGCACATTCCCACCATGGCAGGAATGGTAAGCTCTTAACAAACAGGAATCCTGCCAAACAAATGCCTAGCTGGACACTCCAGAATGAGTCCCAAGGCCAGAAACTGTGAAAACGTGGACTCCAGCTTTCTCTTGAGCATTATCATAGATTAATGAAGCTTTAAGAGACTGTGTGTTTGGACTATCCTGAGCTAGAGGGGTCAGAAGCAAAGAGAAGGAGCCTGCTGCTGCTATCCAAGGAAGTCAGCCTAATTCAGCAGTTACAGCCACAGGCTCTGGAATCAGACTGAGTCTACTTTAATGTCAATCCTAGATCCATCACGTAATAATTATGCAGCCCTGGGGAGGGGGTCATTTCTCAGTTTCCTCAACTGTAAAGAGGGAACAATAATAATAATCACCACCATCTACCACATTGATTTTTATAAGAATTTTAATAGATTACATTCTTGTTCACATATTCACTGCACCTCTCTGCCAGACCCCTCCACACTGGGCAACTGGAGTCCCCTCTGATGTCGGACTCAGAGCCAGTGGACTGTGAGTAGAAGCCACGTGTGCCACTTCCAAGATGAACCGTTATGACTCATCTCATGTCTTCATGTTATTCTCTTTGCTCTGGGAGTAGCGATGACCCAGATAGGGCTTCTCCTTCAAACTGAGTGCTGGCTCTAAGACATGAAGCAGAGCCACAAATTAACCTAACATAAGCTGCGAGCAAAAAATGAACCTTTGATTTGTAATCCATGTAAATTTTAGAGTTGTTATTGTAGCATAAATAAGCCTAAATGGACTGATACAAAGATTCAATGAGATAATCTATATAATACACTCAACACATACTGGCATTTTCTAAGCACTTGATAAACTTAGTTACTATTTCTAATATCAACATCATCAATGGTCTCACCATATTGTTTTGTGTGTGTGGAGGAGTGTGTGTGTGTGTGTGTGTGTGTGTGTGTTTTGCTTCCCAGCATCAAACCCACAACCTGGGTATGTGTCCTGACTGGGAATTGAACCCACAACTTTCTGGTGTACAGGATGACACTCCTACCAACTAAGCCATGCTGGCCAAAGCTGGTCTCACCCTTTAGGAGACAGCACATACCTCACTAAGAAACTAATAAAAGCTTTGGAGCCTCTCCCTCGAGAAATTGCATAAAGATACAATTATGCATCCAACTACAGGAGGCTCAGATATCCTAAGCTTGGAGCCCTTGGTAGAGAGCCCAGGTTGGGAGTTCATCTTATCATCTTGATTCCCTAAACATCAGCATGGAAATTGCCATAATTGACTTTCTGAGGTCACATCAAGTACCTGTGTACACAGACTAGGAGAAAATATTTTAAATCATATCCTATCTAATAAAAGAGTAATATGCAAACTGACCATACCTCCACCATACTCACAAGCCACGCCCCCCAGTCAGTAAGAAGTATGCAAATTAACCCAACCAACCTGGCTGCAGCCATGAAGAGAGCAGGAGGCTTAGGTTTCCCTGACAATGGAGGAAGCCAAGCTTTCTGCCTTCCCTGGCCTGACTTGGCCTCCACTTAAGGCTACAAAGTTTCAATTAGAGAAGATAAATAAATCCCAACAAAAATGGCTATGGCCACTGAGCTAGCAGGAGACTTGGCTCCACTCAAGGCTACAAAGTTTAAATTATAGAAGATAAATAAATGCCATATACCAGGGCCTCCACTTGAGTGGCTGGGGTGGGATGCGGGGGGAAGGCCAGCCTGCAAACCACCACATCACAGGCCCCTCTTTCAGGCCACCCCACACTCCAAGGGAACCCCCACCTTGATCCAGGACACCCTTTAGAGAAAACCAGCCAGTTTCCACCTGTACACCAAGCCTCTATCCTGTCTAATAAAAGAGTAATATCAGGCTATCAGGGGAGTGGTTAGGGGGTGATCAGGCTGGCAGGCAGAAGCGGTTAGGGGTAATCAGGAAGGCAGGTGAGCAGTTGGGAGCCAGCAGTCCTGGATTGTGAGAGGGATGTCCGGCTGCCCATTTGGGCCCAATCCCAGTAGGGGTCCCAGATTGGAAAGGGTGCAAGATGGGCTGAGGGAACCACCCACCACCCCATGCACGAATTTCATGCACCAGACCTCTAGTTATTTATAATAGAAAAGAAAAAGTGGAAGCAACCCAAATACCCATCAGTTGGTGAATGTACAATGTCCATACAATGGAATATTATTTGGCAGTAGAAAAGTATGAACCATTGACACCTGATACAACAAGGGATAATCTCAAAAACAGTATACGAGGTTAAAGAAGCCAACTACATATTGTATGGCTCCACTCGTGTGAAGTGGCCAGAACAGGCAAATGTATATGTAGAGAAAGCAGGTCAGGGGTTGCTGGGGGCTTGGTGTGGAAGCAATGATTGACTGCAAACAGGCTTGAGGGGATTTGGCAGGGGTGATGAAAATATTCTAAAACTGTCATGATTGTTGCAAAAAACCTGTAAATTTATGAAAAAAAAATCACTGAATTTACAATGAGTAAATTTTATGATTTGTAAATTAGACCTCAATAAAGCTGTAAAAATAGAGAAAGTAATTAAGCCCCCACTAGACCTCGCAATGGTTTCATCAACGGTGTGGCTTGCTGTACTGCCAACCTCGTCCTTCCTGCAAGAGGTAGGAGACAGGTTCTAACCTCTTTCTCTCCAAATAATCCTACCCAAACAATGTTGAGGAAGCATAAAAAAAAGTGACACAAACAGCACAATAGTGTCAGCACAAGAGTTACTCGCATATATTTTTAATCTCTTCAGTTCTAGAAAGGGCATCTTGTTCCAGTCCAGAGAAAATCAGTCTTTACACTGAATAATAAATGAGCACTTCAGCAGAAAGGCAACATCAGGTGAGATCTGCCTGAGTTAGCAGTTAGACCACAGGGGCAGCAGTGCCCCCAGTCTCTCCAGGTTGACAAGAAGCCCTGGATGGAGATGGTGGAGTCTTCTGATAAGTCCCCTCTTCTCAAGAATGTCTGGATATAAGGAACCCTCCTTTGTCTAATAAAATAACTTCTCAGCTCCAAATGGGCAGTTTTTCTCTCTCAAAGATTTAGCCTTTAATAATAAAACTCTTAGTAGCTGCCTACCACGTGCCAGGCACTATTCCAACCACTTAATACAATCCTCTGAGGTCAGTTCTATTTTACTCCCTTTTTATAGATGAGGAAACACAGAGAGGGTGACTTGCCCATGATCACAAAGCAAGTTAGTATAATGAAGCTAAAATACAAATCAGGCAGATAACTCTAGAGTCGCTTCTCTTGGGCCTCCACCTCTTGCTCTCAGTAGATCTCAAGGATTGAGAAAAATATAAGTAATTTTTAAAGCCTCCTCTCACCCTGCAAAGACCTCGAGAGGAAGAAAGCAAATGGAGCTAGGAGTTACAGTGCCTTCCCACTGCAGGCAGGGTATGTGTGTCAGAATGGCAGATGGGAGTGGGATGCAGTTGTTCCTGCAGCCTGTGATCCCAATGGTAAACGTATCCTTTTTTCTTGCCTGGTCTTGAAATGGATCAACTATCAGAGGCGTGTGGCAGCTGTCTGTCCTGTTTCTCAGCAGGTTTCCCATCTACTGGACCTCTGTGTTCCGCTTCCATTGGCCACAGTCTCTGGCTATTGTAGGGGATTCCCTAGCAGCCAAAATAAAGGGTTGAATTCTTTTTGGCAGGTCAAATTTTCAACCTAATTTTTAACTCCTTATTGCATCCCTGTCATGTGATTTTGTGGTCCCTTTTAGTAAGGGAGCAAGGAAGGTATATAGTATATCCCATCCTCTTTACTTCAGGTTTGGTCACATAACTTGGTCTGGTCAATAGAGGGAAGCAGAAATGGCAGTGTGTCAGTTCTGAGACTAGGCCTTAAGAAACTTTGTGTGGTTCTGCCTGTTCTTTGAAATCCCAATTATCATCACAAGAGGAATTTTTTCCCAGACAGCCAATGACTTTTCCGCCTCAGTCACAGCACAAATACACCAGCACAGCCCTAAGTCCATAGCTCATGGAGGACCTAAGCCCAGCCATACCCATAGCTTGAAGCATCAAGGAGCTTGCCCAGCCAAAATCAGCCCACTCCCCCCAACCCACAGGTGTGTGAGTGATGATAGGTAATTATTGCTGTCAGCCACAACTTTCAGCGTGGTCTGCTATGCAGCAATAGTTAATCAATATGCTTTGTTACACTGTGGCTGTCGCTTGTGGGGCCCAAGACTCCAGAGAGGTGATGGTCTTAGGAGCTCTGACCAAGACATCACCATACAGCTCATGTAGTTTGGTTTGTCTCTTTTTAGAAATGAGAAATGTGGCCCAAAGAAGAGCATATGTGTCACCCGGTGAGCCACTGCTGAGGAAAAGCCATGTGAGCACATAGTGGGGAGGCAGCTATGGCAAGCTAGGAAGGAAGCTCTCACCAGAACCCAACTATGCTGGCACCCTGATCCCAGACTTCCAGGCTCCACAACTGTGGAAAAATATGTCGGTTGTTTAAGCCACCCAGTCTATGAGATTTTGTCATGGCAGTTCAAACTCACTAAGACAGGAACAATCAAAACAAACAAACAAACAACCACAAGAGCCAGTTTGAAAAAGTGATGCCTGGCCAAATCTGGGACAATCTAAACATAAATACAAATGACAGCCAACTGAAAAAAATGAAGAGTTATGAGTGCATACTGAGATAAGTAAATAAAGGAAGACAAGGAACGATGGAATCAGAAAACATCTGTGGATCCTAAAGCTACTGAGCAAAACGAGGCTGAGGAGCAGGATATTTACACGGGCTCAGCACATCTTCCTACAAGTTACTTCATTACAAAATGAAGATCACCGGACCAAGAGAAACCTTGTGCCTCCCCATGTGAGCAACAAGAAAAGTATGTTGTCTCTGAAGTGATATTCCTCCCAAAAATGTGTGAAGGAAATGGGGCAAAATGTAAACAATTGGTGAATCTGGGTAAACGGTATATAGTTCTTTTTACTATTCTTTCAACTTTTCTGCACTTGATTTTTATAAAAACACAGTTGTTAAAAATATATAGGTCCAGGTTCCACCTCAGAATAATAAAATCATCTCAGCTATTCAAACTCCCCTGGTGATTCCAATGCTCTTTCTTGACTAAGAATTCCTAGGGGCCTCAGAGAATTCTTAGACTCGGATGTTCTCTGGCACACATCAAGGCGGATGGTGTGTGGGCTCATGATATAGACCCCAACCAGAAGCAGCAGCACCTGGGAACTTGTGAGAAATGGACATCCTTGGGTCCCACCCAGACATAGTGAATCAGACACTCTGGAGGCAGGAGCAATCTGTACTTGAACAAGCGTGCCTGAGTGGGCCATTCTGCCCACTAAACTTGGAGAATCAATTATAACTGCTCCTCAATTATTCTAAAGGTGGTTAATAGTGTTCCTCTTTTTCTTTTTAATTGCTTTTAATTGTGGCAAAAAAACATATAACATAAAATTTACTATTTTAACCATTTTTTAAATGCGTGGTTCAGCAAGGTTAAGTGTATTGACATTGTTGTGCAATGGATCTCCATTTTCAGCTTGCAAAACTGAAACTCTATATCCAATAAACAGCAACTCCTCATCTCCCCCTCCCTGCAGCCCCTGGCAACGACCACTCTACTCTCTGTTTCTATGAAGTTGACGACGTTAGAGAACTCATATACGTGGGATCACAGAGTACTTGCCTTTTTGTGACTGTATTCTTTCACTTAGCATAATGGCCTGTGTATCCATGCTATAGCATACAATAGGGTTTCCTTCCTTTTTTAAGGCTGGATAATATCCCATTGTCTATGTATACTACATTGTGTTTATTATTCATCCATGATGGGTACCTGGATTGCTTCCACTTCTTGGCTACTATGAATAATCCTGCTATGATCATGGTTGTGCAATATCAATGTTAATATGCACATGAGCCACCTATGTTAACATACAGGGGCAGTCTTAGGTGGGCCCTCTCAGATTCTGCATTTCTAACAAGCTCCCAGTTATGCTGATACTGCTGGTCTGTAGACCACACTTGGAAAAGCAAAGATCTAGATCCAATAAGAGTAGATAAAGGAACTCAGAAAAGTTTTAAGACTTCACATCACCTTTCCCAAATGTCCCCCTAAGAAGAAAGTCCAGGGACAACAATAAAATCATGGGCTTTACCTCCACTATTTCAACCCATGCCAGATACCATCCTACCCATGGCAGACACACCATCTCTTTTCCTTCCCTTTCTGGTCCCCACCCATGCACTATCCTGCAACAACCACCATTAACAGCTTGAAACTGACCAGTCTCATACATCATTCTCACAGCCAGATCCCCTGACCTTGTCCAGGAAAGAAAGACTCAGTCTACAGAATGAACCAATTCAGGGGTGTCTACTGGAAAAGGCTAGAACCCTTTTTCCAGCATGAGGCTGTTCTACTAATGGTAATTTTTAGGTGGTATATGGATAAAGAATTAAGTAACATTGAATCACAAGGTGAGAAAGCTGCTCACTTTCAAGTCTGTTTCAACCTTTCTGAAAACATCAAGGAAAAGGTACCAAAAGCCCTACAACACTTGCTAATCTCCCTTTTGAAAAGCGATCAGGCCTGGGGTTCAGAGCCTCAGGCAGGGCAGCAGTCTCCAGCCAGAAATGAAAAGATTGTTAGGTCTTGAAATTGAATTTATTTTTGCATTTATTTTCTATTTCTGGGAAGTGATACTGGTTTTCCACTTAGGGCTGTGATGCTAAGTTGCTCTTTTAAAAGTAGTTGTACTCAAATTTGAAAGTGGCTGCTTAAAGCACCCATTAAACAAATTATTGCAGAGATATTTGAAGTTGGAAATCTCAGAGGAGGTCTCTTTCTGGGACTCTTCCCTACGAAATCTTCCCACCACACATATCATCTTGGCATCCTTCTGTTATTGGACAAAAGAGTGGATATTCTCTCTCTGTTGCTAGTGGGAGTGGAGTTCTAGGGGTACCGCTATAATAAGCATTTGTGAAGGCCCCCCTGGAAGAATGAGATGTGGTAGAAAGCTTTATTTTCATGGAATTAAATCCCTTGGTTTGCAAAATCCCATGTCCCTGTAATCCAGTCCTGAAAGATGTGCAGCTGGGGATTCAGTAGAGTTAGGAGTAAAACCAGCACCCAAAGTTTCTGTTCCATGGTGGAGCTGGGTCTGGTGTAGCATCAAGCTAGTTGCAGCTCATTAGTGCATTGTGTATGGGATCTATATGGCCGTGAGCCATGTGGGCGAATGCAGGGGCACTAAGAGAGTTCACCCCTGCAACAAGAGTCCCAAGAGAAACAACCCGGCAAGAGCACAAGAAATCCTTTGTTTGGGAGATTTAAATATCTTAAATCTTCCTGCACTTGCAGTGGCCATGCCTACTCTGGCCAGTGGCCTGTTCCCAGGTGTGACTGACAGACAAGTAGCTTTCCTATTTCACCCTGGTTCATTGCAATGGTATCACTTCTATTAAACGAGCTATGAAGCATCAGGGAAGAAACAGAGCCTCCAGCCAGACTCGACCACCAGTTCCTTAGAAGCACTAGCAGAACCTACTTTGCCTTTTCTTCTGATCCCTGAAACCCAGAGGCTAAAAAGAAGACCTGTCAAAGTCTGCCACTGTGGGAAAATCCTGGGTTCTGTAAGAGCCAGAGCTGGGCAGCAATGGGGACAGGAGGTCCCCACTTACCCAGAGGGAGCCCTCTTTGCATTCTTTCTTAAACTCCCCCATCTACAAGAATTTGGATGAAAGCAAAGCAGTTCTATCTTGTGCATCTGACCAAAGATCTCCAATTTGACCTTAAAGACTTAGAAAGGGTATCATTATGGATAACTGCAAAACCATTGTGAAAATCGACTACCTATTTTGAGATGACTCCAGATGATCAGAACAAAAGATATTCTAAAATTTTTAGCGTTTTTATTCCAATAAGAACCTCTTTTAATGCTGCAAGCAACTTTACAATTTTAAAAGAAAAACATATTATCCGTAATTAAGTGCAAATCACCAGAGCTCCAAATGCAATGCAGGGCCCAGTCTCCAGAGTGCCTAGATTCAACAGCAGGGAAAACAACTCAGGAAAGAACATAAGATACAATCCCTTCTTCCCTCCTCAGCAAACCAATGCTCTCCTGGATCAAAGAAAATGTGGAAGTAGGTGCTCTTTCACAAGGCTGGTACTATATGGAGCTGTTTTCTTCCAAAAGTAGAACAGTTCAGAAGAGATCTGTTCATACTCTGTTTTCTGGTCCTTCCATCTCTAAGGTTCTGATTCCCTGTCTTGTTTACTGGGCCAAGAAACAGGACTTGCTTCAGAGGCTGTATTCCAATGCTCCTGCTTCCAGAATGCCATTGGGACTCTCTGTCACTGCCAGTTAGAAGGAACTCTGCTTCTCCCTGGCAGGGAAGTCAGGCGCTCTCGGTTCAAACACCAGCACTGGAACGAATGCAGGTCCTTTCAACATGGTTCTTAAGCACCTGCCATGGGCAAGGCACTATGCTAGGTGTTGGAAATACTGAAGTGAAGACAAACGGGTAGTGTTCTGCCCTCATGGAGCCTGGAGTGCAGGGAGACAGGAGGTAGTGAAATAATCACAAATGTAAATGGAACAGTACAAGTGGCAGTAAGAGCTATTTATGCATATGAAAATAATATTCTAGTCAAGGAGTGACAGTGGAAGGAACAGCAGGTGCAAAGGGCCTGTGGCAGAAAGAAGCAGTGGAACATGAGGGGAACTGCAAGAAGGCCAATATGACTTGTGCAGAGAGCTAGGGACAGATGAGAAATGCAGCTGGGGATGTGGCTGAGGTCATCCAATAAGTACCTTGAAGACCATTGAGACATTTTTAGTGCAATCACCATAGCAAAGGAAGTCATCAAAGGGGGTTAAGCAGGGAGTAGCATTATTTGGTTTGCATTTGAAAGAATCCCACTGGCTTCAGAGTGAAGGAGGACATGGAAAAGAAGGATTTCTACTGGTTGTGCAATGTTGATTAAGTCACTTCTCCTCCCTGCACCTCCATTTCTTCATCTGTAAAATGGGACAATAGTGTTCCTAAAGAAATGAGGTGATGTGGAAAAACCTGGTCCCACATGAGGATTCAAGAGATGATAGCTGCCCAAACCCGTTTGGCTCAGTGGATAGAGCATCATCCTGCAGACTGAGGGGTCCCAGGTTCGATTCCGGTCAGGGGCATGTACCTTGGTTGTGGGCATGTCCCCAGTGGGGGGCATGCAGGAGGCGGCTGATCGGTGTTTCTCTTTCATCGATGTTTCTAACTCTCTATCCCTCTCCTTTCCTCTCTGTAAAAAATCAATAAAATATATTTTTTTAAAAAAAGAGATGATAGCTGTTATTATAATGATCTTCTCTGCACCTTTCCTACTATTCTTGTCCATTTACACTTTTATAAATGGTTGCTTGTTCACACTTCTCATTTCATCTGAGAGGTTTAATATTCTTCAAAAGCACAGTCCTTGCTGGATTAAGTGTATCTCAAGTTGGGTTGCCCACCAGAATGATGAGCATCCAGAAAGTGTAAATAAATATTTATGAAGGAAACTGGCTTGAATGGTCCAGATGGCAGCATTCAGCCACCTTCCTAATCATTTGAGTTTATCCATCATAGACATGCTGGTCTCCAAGGAGGGCTTCCGTGCAAGTACAACTCACATCTGCCATCAAGAAAGAACAGGTCGTTCAGCCACAAGAAGCACAATTCACAGATGGCTTCCAACTACAGCACCTTCAGGATCTGTTTCAAAGTTGAAGCCATGCTCTTCCCTGCAGTCCTAGGCCAGCAACTGAGCATGGTGGGCACTGGGGCCTGGCCACTCTGCCTGGTGTGGGATTCCTCTAATGGGCAATCTCTGTCTCAGTTTTCTCTTGAGTTGGCAAAGATTGTCACATCTGCATCATGGTCTGAGGCTCTCCTTTGCCCAATCCTGCTTCCTCCCTCTCTCATTTTATTTTTCATGGACATTTATACCCCTGCCTCCCCCTCTTAATACATCTCTTGCACTCACTTCTGACCCCAACTCAACATCTGCTTCCTAAAAAATAGCCATGCCTTGGGGAGAAGAGAAACCAAAAGATGCAACATGAAGAAGCATCAAAAAAAAACTGGGTAAGTTAAGTAACTCAGAGCTGTCTGCTGTGTCAAAGGATTAAAAACTCCAAGAGTTATAAAAAAAAAAAGTATGCTCTAATTAATTAAATTGGCTTACCTTGCCAGAAGCTTTCTGAATAATAGCAGATGTTGGGGTTCCAAGAAAGATTGCTCCTTGGTTTTGGCCCAAATCCCAGGAGTCATTTGGGGCTGTGATTTAGCCAGTTCTTCTCCACTTCTGGCCAACACCTCTCAATCCAGTATTTGGGATACTAATTATAAACCTGGGACCAGAGCCTAATCTCCCAACAAGAAAGACCAGGGTTGTCCATCAACTTTATCTCTGCCTTGAAAATCAGTGTGGGTCTCAGACTAAAAGAAATCAGGTGGAAATAAGAAAAAAATATAAAATATCCCAGTTCCTAATAGAACTTTTCAAATCTGTTGGAGAGACAGCACCACTCTAAGAGGGAACTGTTGTTGCCATAATTTGGAGGCTAGTTGAGCAGGTTTGGGGAGATCCACTCAAAGTTTAATCTAGTCTCAATTTCCAGGACATCCAGCCACCTGGTAAAGGTAAAGGTCACAGGCAAAAGTGACAACATGGTGGTAATCTTAAAGATGATAACAATAGCAACTGATATTTATGAAGCAACCAGTACGTTTCAGGGACCGGGTGAGGTATTTTCATGTTAATTAACTCATCTAGTCATCACAAGAATGCACTGACGTTGGTGATATTATTAAGAGTTTTTCAATGAAGACACGAAGGCTCAGAGAGATTAAGTAACTTGTTTGAGGTCACCAAGCAAGTAAGTGGCAGAGTTAGGATTCAAACTTAGGTCTCTCCAGAATCAGAGGCTACATGTATCATCCTTCTTCCATAATCCTAGAGCACTGTTTTCTTGGATCACACATCCTAGAGATATTCACCCACCCATAGACACGCAGTGACTACTTGTGCTATATCACTAAATAAGCATTTATGGTCTACTCTGAGCCACATTCTGTGCTCAAAGAAAGGAATGGATGACCCTTGACATCAAAAAGCTCACAGACGTGTAAGCAATTTCTCTTAAGTTCTCTCATGGGAGACCTAGCCTGAACTCTGAGGAGTCAGATACCATCAGCAGCAACAGCTACATTTTTTTTCAAGGATAAAGCAACTGAAGATGGAAGAATGTAGACTTATCCGAAGACATACATCTAGCCATATCAAAACTGAAATTCAAACCAGGTAAGCCAAAATGCCACAGCCTCTGAATCACCACTGCTGGGAAATGGCACAGTCGGGGCTGACAGAAGGCTCTCCTTGCGTAAATCGGGATGCAGTTTGCAGACATTTTGCAGAGCAGAAAATGCATGTCTCTGAAGGGCAGTAATCAATCATTCAGCATCTTAAGTGAGACCAGAATAGATACAAAGAGAATCATAATCATATACAATTCTAACAGTCAAGGATATTAACTCACCTCCAGAATACTTCTTCTTGAAACTTTAAGGACATGGTCCTAGAATTCTTTTTTTAGGGGGATTGGGGGGAGTGAGCAGGGGTATGAGGAAATATTAGTTTAGGCAGCTGAAGCAATACCTATCTATTTGATGGGACTATTGCCAGAAGTACTAATAGCCTCACAGATTCTGAAGGACAAAGAGTTCACACATATCCAAGTCAAGCCAGAGCAAGAATTCTGTGACATAAGACATCTGCTTATTCTGCCTGATGATCCTCCAATGACAACTCTCAACTTAGTGTGTCCATCCATTGCTTTTCTTTATACATTTTGGAGATAGATTCTATCTTCTCTGGACTCTACTTTTCCTTTAGATTCTAGAACAACATAGACTATATCTACCCCATGTTCAACATGGATGCTCTTCAAATTATTTTAGTATAGCAAAGTCCTAAATCCCCTCTCTCCCTTTCCTACTTTTCTCCACTCCTTGGAATACACATGCTTATCTTTCCATTGATATTTTCAGGGGACCAGCGGCCTGCACCTCCCCTGGTCATCTCCTAAGATTTCATTCCTTCTAAGACATTCACTTTATCAATGGCCTTCTTAAACCATGGAACCTAGAAATGATCATAAAGATAAAAATATTTGTGAAGGAGTTTTGAAAACTTTAATTCCTTTATTAGGTGGAAGCAAAGGATCCACCTTTCCCTCTGGAATGAAGCAAAAATATAAACTATAGTTCTCTAAATAAAAGCAGTTTGAAGAAACCATTAAATTCATTCATTCACATCACAGATATATGGTGGTTCTAAAACTGTGGTCTATGAGAAGAGCTGGGCATATATAATGCTACATAAACTCAATCCTTACTCTTTACTAAGCATCCTCAAGGCTCAGTCTGTGGCCTCTTTCCTTCCCACCCTTCCTTCTCTCCCATGGTGATCTCTATCTCCAAGGCTGATGCTTCCCAAATGCTCACCTGCACCACCCAGCTCTAGATTGCTTCCTAGACATTTCCATCAAGACGACCTGCAGCTTCCTCTAATCCAACTTGTTCAAGAAAAAAGTGACCATTTTCCTCTCTTCAAAGTAAACACCCCTTCAGTGCTTGGCACCACCATCCTTCCAGATGCCAAGTTAAAACTCTGGGATTCTTGCCTCTTTCCTTTCCCCCATACTCCAGTCATTCTACCTCCTGTATACTATTCATATCCATCCACCCACTTCTCTCTTTTCTCTTTTGGCCCAACTCCCTATAATCTCTCACCTGGACAAGTTTAATAACATCCTAGCCTTTCTTCCTGCTTCCACTGTGGCCTCCTATAATTCATTCCCCACCTAGCAACCAGAAAAAAACAACAACAACAAAACGTAAACCTGCCCAGCCAGTGTGGCTCAGGGTTGAATGTCAATTTATGAACCAGGAGGTTAGGGTTCAATTCCCAGTTGGGGCACATTTCTAGGTTAGGGGCTCAATCCCCAGTAGGGGGTATGCAGGAAGCAGCTGATATATGATTCTTTCGCTCATTGATGTTTCTTTTTCTCACTCTCCCTTTCTCTCCGTGAAATCAATAAAAACATATTAAATTTAAAAAAAAAACTAGATTATGTCTGTTTCCTGCCCAAATAAAACCCTTCATAGTTCTCCCCAAAGTCAGCTTACGCCTACACGGCCTGGCCCTTTCTGATGCCTCCAGCACCATTCCATTCCTCTACTCCCATTCCCCGATCTTTAAAAAGGGCCACAGTTCTTACAAACTCAGGAGTCACTTTTGCAGAAACGCTCTGCTCCTCTGCCACTCTCCCCTCCGACCCACATCTTTACCTGGCTGGCTCCTTAGTGAAGCCTTCCTTGAGCACCAACCCCTACCCTCTCACAAAAGCCTGTAATTCTTATCCTTCCCATTATGGAAATATAACTAAATAATTCATTGCATTACTCATTATTTGGTGTTTCTCTCCAAGGGAGACTGTAAGTTTCATAAAGCCTGAGACTGCATCTGTGTTGCATTCTTACATATCTCTCATGGGTAGATTTCACTGTATAAAACAGGTGATCAATAAAAGGATAAATACAGGTGCAAAGTCAGAAAAAAATAGATATGGCAGATATACACAAGAAAAATATATGTGATTGAATTCCATCAAAATGGTTCTGCAACAGCACAAAAACTGGGTACTGGGTAAGAAAGTTGAATTCAAACTTTTCCTTTTAACCAGTTTATGGAGTATATAGACACAACCTTGATTAGTGATTCAGACATGGTATAGACTATTTATATGCCAATCTTAGGCTCCCAAAGAACTCTCACCAAATAGAATGGTCACTTTTCATAGCTCCTAAAGAAATTGTCTTTCCCTGTCCTCTCCCAGTCCCTAGAAGAAGAATGGGAAGTGGGTAAGAAGAAAATAGAAAAAAAGGGTAAGTGGGAAGAAGAACTCACAGCACAATGTTTGCTTATAGCTTTGTCATAAGATCTGTTTTTGTTTTGTTTTATTTTATATAGGTTTTTTTTTATTGTTTTGTTTGCTCCAGGAGCCAGACATGACAGTATTGCTCTCTTCTTTATCGTTTCTGATTCCCATTGTGGGTGAGAGCCAAAATATTTTGTCTGTTTTGTTTGCTGATATAACCCCTCCACCTCAAGCAGTAGTAGACACTCAGTAAATATTTGTTATATGAAGTATTCCAGATGTAAGAGCTGCATGAGAATGAGGACAGTCTTTTCAACTTTTATCTCCAGCGCCTAACAGAGGGCCTGACTATGTCAGGAATCCAATAATATTACTAGAAGATGTTATTTAATGAAGTAATTAAATGATTATATTAATTCTCCCTGCCACTTGCTTTCCATGTGGTTAAACACATTCTTTCATTTGGGGAGCTTGCGTGAGCATGATTTTACCTAGTAGTAGGAAGGGATGAAACCACCCCAAGTAGGTCAAACGTAGGTTTGCAGTTGTGAGTACAGAAATAGGATTTATTCTTGCATTGTTAATTATTAATTATTGTATTATTTTCTATGTATATTTTTTTCTGATTCTTTGTATACCCACGTGACAATGCCAAGTTTCCACACCAAGCCCTGACTCTTAAGGGAAAAATTTCAAGAAATACATATAAATTAATACCTAGCCTTAAAAAAACCAATAGAATGATCCCTCAGTTCCCATCAAGCCAACACTTTGAACCCACTGTGTGGGCAGGAGCTCCAGTAGGTGCCACGAACACAAAGAGAAACAGTCAGATTTCCACATCCCTCATGAGCTCAGAGTCTACAAGGAAGATTGATAAGAAAGACAAAATAAAACGTTAACAGTGTGATCAACGCTAGCAGAGGCACATGCTAATGTTACAGGAACATGGAGAAAACATTAAATCAAAGATGCTCAAGCTCGACTTTTAATTGGTGGCCCAAGAGAAGTCTTTGGTCCTCTCTGCCAAGATGGATGCAGTGCTCTGGGTCTGGTGCCTGTGGGCACCGTCCCAAAGGAGCCTGAGTTCATCCGGAGTCTTTGTGATCGAAGGGAGCCTGCAGAAGGCGTTCACAGCAGCAGACAGGCTCCAAAACCCCAGCAAAAGCCTGAGGATCTTCCTCGGCAATGCTGACTACACAATGACAACCTGTCCCCCAAAGGACAGGCCCTGCCCTTTAGTGAAGCTGCCAAAACCTCCAAAGTGAACAGCTTGCACTGTGCCTTTCTGCAGACACAAAAAATGAGAGGGAACATCGAAGGGTCACATCAGAGCCAGAAGATTTTTTCGGCTATGATGGTGTCACCCAGGCCTGGGTGGTGGGACCAGCCGACCCAACATTAATAGAGATATTAAAAACATACAAACACACCTGGCTGGCGTGGCTCAGTGGTTGAGCGTTGACCTACGAACCAGGAGATTATGGTTCAATTCTCAGTCAGGGCACTTGCTGGGTTGTGGGCTCAATCCCCAGTGTGGGGCGTGCAGGAGGCGGCTGATTGATCTCTCTCTCTCATCGATGTTTCTGGCTTTCTATCCCTTTCCCTTCCTCTCTGTGAAAAATCAATAAAAATATATTTTAAAATATATGTAATTATACAAACACAAAGATACCACATTGAAAAAAATCACAATGTGGAAGGGGGTAGGTTGTTAAATGCATATGGAACAAACCATATGATATTGTATTTGGTAGCCATCAGAAATAATAGGGACAGAAGTAGAATATTGAGGACCAGTATTATGTATTATTCATGCTCTGTTAACTGTGATTATTTTATTCTGATTAAAGAAGGCACATTCTAACCTGGCTGGGAGCTCATGTAGAAATGCAACCCATCCTCCCCATCTGGGAGCTGCCTATTATCATGGCAAGATTAACAACCTTGTTGCAGAAACCAGAATCGCCAGCCCTTTAAAGACCCTAAGCCCTATGAAGACTCCCACCTTTGCACACCCACAAATTGTTGCAAATCTCTGTAAACAGCCCATTTGCCCTTTTTGCCTACTTTCCCATATAATCTTTGTCCTTCTACCGAACATAAGCAGCTGGCTTATGGTGGGGTGCAGAGCAGATTTTTGTGGGTGACCTGTGCTCTTCCATCCTGCCAGCAGTATTGGAATAAATGCTCTTACATGATTCAACCCTGTCTCTGCTTAATTGGCTCAAGTAGTGACAGGCAGCACAGACCCATTATTGTCTGGTTACAAAAACATAAATAATTTTAATGACAGGAATTCTTTATGACATTCTAAATAAATAAGACAAAATAAAATTTACTCATACAAATTGTATTTTAAAAGGTTCTGTAAAATCGCCTTTGATATATTAAATTATGTATTAAAAAAGGACTTGTACTCCCAAGGACTCTAGAAAGCATAGATAAAATGAGGCATGCACATATCCCCATATGAAACAGCCAAGATGATGAGCATTCTAGGGAAAAATATTAGTGAAAGAGGTGTGTGATTTTTGGTTTGTGGGTTGTTGTTTTTTAACTTTTTAAAAAATTCCTATTCAATTTTTATTGTTAATCCTAACTGAGGATATTTTTCCATTGATTTTTTTTTTTGAGAGAGAGAGAGAGAGAGAGAGAGTGGAGGGGAGAGACAGAGAGAGAAACATCGATGTGAGAGAGACACATTAATTGCCTGTCTCCTACACATGCCCCTACAGGGGCTAGGGATTGAGTCCACAACCACCGTATGTGTCGTTGGCCAGAATCAAACCCAAGACTCTCCAGTCTGTAGGTTGGCGCTCTAACCACTTAGAAAACCAACTAGGTTTTTTTATTTTTTAAATGAGGAAAAAAACTCCCAAATACCACCACCTTTATAAAACCATGCTGGCCACACATCACACATAAAATTGTAGCCTCTTGCTCTGAGGCTGAGTCTAAATCTCTCAAGGACCAGGAGTGGATAGTTTTTCTCTGAATTCTTGGCACCTGGAAGCAGCCTGACCCCTAGAAGTTTCTCAGCGATGTCTGCTAGATGAACAAATGGAAAGGCACAAAGTAAAATGGCATTGCGAGAAATGCTAAGAAGTCAGCTCCTTCACTTCTGGAAAAAGGAGAAGTAGGCAGAGTGGGAGATGGGGATCTGTGAATGCAGAGAAGGCGGATAGGAAAGAGATGCCCATGCAATGAGAAGTGAACCTGTGTATTATGTCATCCTCCTAAGAACCCTCCCACCCCCGGGTAGGCACTGCCGTCATCTCCATTTTCAGGTAAAGAAACTAAGACCAGGACAGTAGACTGAAGATATAATGTTCACAAGTTGACAAGTGGAGCTTTGAAACCAAGGTCAATTGGCTCCAAATCTAGAAAACTCTACCTCTAAGGGGCATCGTGAAACTAGAGGTACCATGGTATTAGGGGGGCCAAGGGCGGGGACCAGACTTTCCTAATGAGGGGATGTTGACCAAGCAAGCATTCAACCCTAACCATTCACAGGAAAGTTCTTTCTGCATTTGAGAGCCAGGAGGGAGATCTCAGGACAAGTCTATGGTACTGACAGTTTCTATCCCCTGCTCTCACTAGATAATTGGATATATTAGTGTAGGAAGGTGGAAAAAAGTAAAGTAAGATGGATCTTCCTGTGTTAAAAAAAATTTACTAGTTGACGGAAAAATACACACAAGTACAGGAAAAACCCATTTATTTTCAGATGTTTCTCATGTACTAATACAGGACTCAGGGAAGGCTGTTTCTCTCCAAATCCTGAGTAAGCCAATATGGAGGAAGCTTTCCTTTGTACCCTTCTGTTTATTTGTCCTCCAAATATGGGATGGACCTTCCGGACCTTTCACGGGTTTTGCAAAAAGCCCTATATGTTAGAGTGGGGGCCATGAGACCACATCTAAAGGCCTGGCCTGGTGCCAGTGCTGATAACTCTGTCTGGGGGTTGTGTATTGTTCATGGTTTATGGCCCCTCTAGTACTTAGGTAAACAGGTCTTGCAGGACCAGATAATTAAAGAAGTGGCAGTGACTAGATACAAGCTAACAAGAATGTGCATTAGGTTACTGGCACAGATTCAGATTGCTAGCGCCCCCCCAAAAAAAAAATGTCCCCTTTTCCCCATCACATGCACCAAGGGAGACCATGGGGCATAAACAACAGCAGGAGCCCCTATAGGACATGAAACATACAACTTCTTTCCTCCATCCTTGGTGTGGAAGTTGCCATAAGCCAGCTTTAAATTCACCTCAGGTAATTGCATGGGGAGTACTTACAGGATCCTGCTGAGTCTGTTTTTACTTTATGTCACCAAGTCCTGTAGCCTTTAAATAAACACTTATTCTCCTGCCAGGAAGCACTAGCAAACAGCAAAGCACCATGTCCAGAATTTGCAAACCAAGGATGTAGGAAGGTGGACACATTCCCATAAAAGAGAACTATTATTCTTCTGGAGTTCACAAGATTCCAGAAGGCCCTGTCCCTCCCCAGAGATCCAGGCAGTAGAAGTTCTTGAGAGGTGCACATGGGTCATTTTCAAAGATAGATCATATGTTGGGTCATAAGAAAAGTCTCTTCATATTCAAGGAGATAGAAATCATATCAAGCATTTTTCTCAGACCACAGTGGCATAAAACTGGAAATCAACTTTAATAAAAACAATAGAAAGAAATCAAACACATGGAGACTAAACAGCATGCTATTAAACAACGACTGGGTAACCAGAGAGATCAAGGAAGAAATAAAAAACATCATGGCAACAAATGACAATGACAACACAACAATACAAAATTTATGGGACACAGTGAAAGCAGTCTTGAGAGGGAAGTTCATAGCCCTACAAGCCTACTACAAAAAAACAGGAAACAATGGTAATAAATTATCTCACCCTACAACTCAAAGAGCGAGAATGAGAACAACAAGAAAAGCCCCGTGTACTCAGAAGGAAGGAAATAGTGAAGATCAGAGTGGAGATAAACAACTTGGAGACCAAAGAAACAATTCAAAAGATCAACAAAACAAAGAGCTGATTCTTTGAAAGGATAAACAAGATTGATGGACCTCTAGCCAGGCTCACCAAAAAGCAAAGAGAGAAGACCCAAATAAACAAAATCAGAAATGAAAGAGGAGAAATAACAACAGACCCTGTGGAAATACAAAAGATTGTTAAAAAATACTACGAACAACTCTATTCCAACAAATTGGACAACCTGCAAGAAATGGACATTTTCCTAGAAAAATATAACCTTCCAAAACTCAATGAGGAGGAAGCCAAACATCTCAATAGTCCATTAACTATGGGAGAAATTGAAGCAGTCATCAAAAAGCTTCCAGCAAATAAAAGCCCGGGACCAGATAGCTACACAGGAGAGTTTTACCAAACATTCAAGGAAGAATTAAAACCTATCCTCCTCAAACTATTCAAAAACATTCAAGAAGAAAAAACACTTCCAAACACCTTCTATGAAGCCAGCATCACCCTAATACCAAAACCAGATAAAGACAACACAATGAAAGAGAATTATAGACCAATATCTCTCATGAACATAGATGCCAAAATCCTCAACAAAATTCTAGCAAATCAGAAAGATCATACACCATAACCAAGCAGGATTCATCCCAGGAATGCAGGGATGGTACAATATCCGCAAATCAATAAATGTGATACATCACATAAACAAATTGAGAGATAAAAATCACATAGTCATATCAATTGATGCAGAAAAAGCATTTGACAAAAGCCAACCCTTTCTTGATAAAAAAAAAAAAAAAACTCTCAGCAAAGTGGGAATAGAAGGAACATACCTCAACATCATAAAAGCCATATATGATAAACCCACAGCTAACATCATACTCAATGGGCAAAAACTAAAACCATTTCCCCTAAGAACAGGAACAAGACAGGGATGCCCACTCTCACCTCTCCTGTTCGACATAGTACTGGAAGTATTAGCCATTGCAATTAGACAAGATGAAGAAATAAAAGGCATCCAAATTGGAAAAGAAGAAGTGAAGCTGTCCTTATTTGCAGATGACATGATATTGTACATAAAACACCCAAAGGACTCCATTCCAAAACTAATTGACTTAATTAATGAATTCAGCAATGTAGCAGGATACAAAATTAATGCCAAGAAGTCTGTGGCATTTCTATACACTAATAGTGAAATTACAGAAAGAGAAACTAAAAAAGCAATCCCATTTACCATTGCACCAAAAAAATTAAGATACCTAGGAATAAACCTAACTACAGAGGTAAAAGACCTATATGCAGAAAACTACAGGACACTAAAAAAAGAGATAGAGGAAGATGTTAACAGGTGGAAGAGCTTACCATGCTCATGGATTGGGAGAATCAACATCATTAAAATGTCCATACTACCCAAAGCAATCTACAGATTCAATGCACTACCCATTAAAATACCAATGACATATTTCACAGACCTAGAAAGAATTCTTCATAGATTCATCTGGAACAAAAAAAGACCATGAATAGCCACAGCAATTCTGAGAAAGAAGAATAAAGTAGGTGGGATCTCAATACCAGACTTCAAGCTATACTACAAAGCAACTGTTCTCAAAACAGCCTGGTACTGGCACAAGAACAGACATATAGACCAATGGAATAGAATAGAGAACCCATATATCCACTCAAACCACTGTGCTCAACTAATATTTGACAAAGGAGGCATGAACATTCAATGGAGCCAAGATAAATGGTGTTGGGAAAATTGGACAGATACATGCAAAAAAAAAAATGAAACTGAACCACCAACTTACACCAAATACAAAAATGAACTCAAAATGGATACAGGACTTAAACATTAGAAGGTAAACCATAAAAATACTAGAGGACTCCACAGGCAGCACAATCTCAGATATATGCCAAAAGAACTTCTTCACTGATACTGCTCCAAAGGCAAATGAAGCTAAATAAAAAATAAACAAATGGGACTACATCAAAATAAAAAACTTTTGCACAGCAAAAGAAACCATCAACAAAACAACAAGAAAGATCACTGTATGGGAGAACATATTTGCAAATGTTATCACTGATAAAGGTTTAATCTCCAAAATCTACAGCCAACTTATACAACTTAATAAAAGGAAGATAAATGATCCAATAAAAAAATAGTCAACAGATCTAAATAGAACCTTCTCGAAAGATGACAGAAGGAAGGCCAAGAGACACATGAAGACATGTTCAAAGTCACTAATCATCCAAGAGATGCAAATCAAAACGACAATGCGATACCATCTTTCACCGGTCAGAATGGCAATCATCAACAAATCAACAAACGACAAGTGTTGGCGAGGATGCGGAGAAAAAGGAACCCTTGTGCACTGTTGGTGGGAATGCAGACTGGTGCAGCCACTGTGGAGAACAGTATGGAGTTTCCTCAAAAAACTAAAAATGGATCTCCCATTTGACCCTGTAATCCCACTCTTAGGAATTTATCCTAAGAAATTACAAACACCAATCAGAAAGGATTTGTGCACCCCTATGTTCATAGCAGCACAATTTACAATAGCTACAATTTGGAAACAGCCTAGGTGCCTGTCAGCAGGTGAGTGGATCAGAAAACTGTGGTACATCTACACAATGGAATTCTATGCTGCCATTAAAAAGAAGGAATTCTTACCATTTGCAGCAACCTGGTTGGAACTGGAGAGCCTTATGCTTAGTGAAATAAGCCAGTCAATGAAGGAGAAGCATCACATGATCTCACTCATTTGTGGATAATAAAGAACATTATAAACTGATGAACAAAAGGATAGATATAGAGGTAGTAAAGCTTTAAACAGACTGAAATTACAGCAGGAAGATTAAAGTTAGGTGAGGTAGATAAGAGATCAATCAAAGGACTTGTATGCATGCAAATAAGTATAACCAATGAACATAGACATTGGGGGGGGTA